>JAAWXA010000029.1:6895875-7333412 GCA_038090715.1 Florisuga fusca | reverse complement strand
GGGAAGCCGGGAGGGGCGGGGGATGGGGAATTGGGAGCGAGGAGAAAAGCCTCCTCGTAGCGGGAAAGGAGGGCTGCCATGTTTGTGTCGTAGCGAGGGCATGTCGTTTTGGGGTTTTTCCACCCAAATCAGTGTAGCCTGAGAAGCACAGGCACCGCTGGCGATGAAAGGGTGCCTTTGCAAGGGTGTAGGGTATCTACACCCCTACAGAGGAATCTCATGGTTTTCTAACCAAGATTCACAATCTCGGCTGACTGTATTGGTGTCTGAAAGATCAAGGCTTGTCTTTTCCCTCTGCTAAAGCTAGACTTATGATAAATCCTGGCTAGCCTTGGTAAGATAGCAAAGGTGATGGTCTGGCACCCACAGATCATAGCAGGTGTTTTCAAACTTTCTGAAGGCAATTTAGCTGGGAAAAAAAACCCTCATAGTCTTATCCAGCCTTTGAGATGACATAAAGAAATGGCCCAGAGCTTCTCCCATTGAAGACATAAGCAATACTTGCTTTAATTGGAGCAGAATGGGTATAAATCCTGTATTGGTGAGAGTTGAGGGGAGGAGGGAAGTTCAGGGGGAAAGAACTGCATAAATTAGAAACATTTACAAAAAGACCAGTGTGAAAAAAATTTGGGAGACTGGTGATTCATTGGCCTAATTATCCTCCATAAGACGCCAGGGTATGGGTTTAATGTTGTGGGATGGATTCTCCCTCCCCCAGCCAGTGTCTCGTCAACGCGCATCATCCATGGGGAAAGGAGATGCAGGTCATGTTTAAGCAGCATTAATGAGAGCACAGGATTTTTCCTGAAGGTTAAGTTAGCCAGATTAGCAAATTTCAGGTAAAGTACGGTTGAAAAGCTTCCATTTCTTTTACTTTCTTGCTGGTAGCAGTTACTAATGAGACTTGAAACGTTAGACAAACACAGAAAGCAGAATTCAAGCATCATACAAACCCACCACTGTCAATAAGGGAGTACAATTTCAGCCTGACAGGAGTATTACAAGAATATACCCGCTAACGAGCAGCCTTAATTGGCCTGCATATTGTGGCTGTCACTGTTAAAACCTGTTCCTATACAGTCCTATTTTATACAACCTTTAAACGTATAGTTCTCTGAAGCAGTTAAGGAGACAATGCATTACTCACTGGGCTTTTGATTTGGGGTGGGAAAGAAATGGGAAGAAAAGGAAATTAAAAGAAACTAGGAAACCGTATTAAGAATATGGTATCAGTGATTGAAAAAATACATGAAAGTCACATGTGAAAGTAAAAAGAAGCAACAGACTTATTCAATTTCTGTGCATTTTGTCAGTTTCAAATGTAAATTATTATTTATCCATAGATTACAATGGCTGCAGAGGTTTCACTGACATTTACTATACTTAAATCTTTTAAAATATAATGTGTTCTTTAATAGATCGCACCTTTTCCTCAGCAAAACAGTTTGCCTTAAAAGAAGTTTTTAATTTAGTGATTTGCAGGAGTTCACTGCTCGTCCTGGAAAATCCTTCACAAGAGAGTTTAAGTGGCTTCAGTTTCCAATACAGGGTCATGTTCACAAAGAATACAAGAGAAGAGTATTAAAAAAAAAGAAAGAAAAAAAAAAAGTTAATGCGCATGTGCAGTTGGCAGTTATCTAATGATAACAATATAACTACTAGATAATGAAATCAAAATATCAGATAGGACAGAGCAGATCATGTCCTAATACTATGTAAAGTGCCTCACTTTAAAGAAGTTATTCCCAGCCTGCCTGACTGTAAACCGCCTAACCTGCAAACTTGAATATTAAACACTGTTGCAGCTGTGGACTGCAAAAGTAGCTTATACTTATAATGAAACCTTAAAAAGATCTTCCAAATCAAGTTTCAATCAATAAAATTATTCCTATGGCCAAACTCCAGAAAACAAGCATTTGCAGTGCAGATGCAGGAAAGACCCTAGGCACAGCAGTGCTGGTGAGGGGAAACGTAATTTTGAGAGGAGGACTGGATACGTTGTTTATTCGCACGAAAAGAAGGTAAAAGAAAGCATATAGCTCAACAAAGCTTATTTTACTAGGAAGAAAATTCTAAGTATGGAACAGCGGTAATGTCCCTCACGTTCTGAGAGTTAAATTGCACGGCGGCGAGGAAGTCCTGTTTAAACTACACTGCCCAGCGGATCTCTCCGAGAAAACAAAATGCACGCGAAGGCAGCTTTTAAACCAAAGGAAGCGGCATTTAAATGCAGAGATCTGGTGCTGTACCACAGCCAGCTTCGTACCGCCTAATTAGAAGGCATAAAAGCCTCTCCTGCTTTTACCTCAAGGAGCAGAGTCATTAGGGTGATGAGAGCGAGTCGTTCCGCGGTGCCGGTAAGCGGGCGGGACGCCGGGCGGCGCGGGCGGTAATTGCCGGCGGCGGCGGACAGCTCCCGGTGCTGAAAGGCGGCGGCCGGCCGGCCCCACGGGCACAGGGCCGCACCCCCCTCCCCACACGCACCGCCACGCTGAGCGGGGCGGCGAGTGCTCGGGCTGAATAGCGCTGTCTGCAGAACAATGGCAGCCAACTCCAAATCCTGCTATAATCACATTAATGAGATTAATCAGTGAATTAGCAGCAGTCAAATGTCAGGGTGGCAAGGAGGAATCCAACCAAGCTCGATAATTAACTTTTGGGGGGCAGGGGAAGAGAGCCGACTGTGTTATCTGTTAGGCTTTTTCCCGAAGTGTATCAGTTTAAATTTTTTTTTATTCACCAGCCTTTGGAAGATGCTGACAATTCAAGTGGAGGGGGGGAGGAGGGGATAAGATGCAGACCTCAACCTCTGCGTGCTAGAAGACAGCCTGCTAATACACGGCATCCCATTACTTCCAGCTGAAGTCCATTGAGGAAACTAGTACCGTTTCAAACAGCCCACCCCCCCAGCTTAAGCTGCACTGCACATCAGTTCTGCGAGCTAACTTACACCGCAGATTCCAATAGGCATGAGAAATATGGCTGATGATGAAGGGGTATTAAATCTTATTCCTTTTTATAATTCTACAACAAAGATGCTCTTTCTGAAATCAGAGGGGTAGGAGAAAAGAGTGCCCTTTAAACAACCATCAGCAATAGATTATCACAATGCTAAATCTGTTGCAGTGTTTTCTGAAACAAAACAAAACAAAAAACAACACAACCTCCCTCCACCCCCTCAAAAAAAAAATTAATCAAGTAATTCAGAGTAAGTTACTTAATGTAGACAACTCAGAGATCTGGTCACTAGCTGACCTCAATAGAAGTGTAACTTCTCTCCCCCTGAAATTCAGTACCCACAACCATTTTTTTCCTTGCAGATACAAAAAGAGATTCCTCTTAGATAATAAATAAAATCCAAATGTATATATTTGCAAGAAAGAGAGTACTGCATATCCCATTTTCTATGTTTAAAAGGAGTGCTGTCAATGGTACAAAGCACTTACTATGTAAAAACTCTACTTTTATGCACACACTATTTCTGCAGAAAACAAACATTTTTAAAAAACTCTTCTTTGCCTCGTTAAGGCTGTGCACGTTGTTCAGCACTCAGAAAAAAAAAAATGGCATGTTTCTGTTCATTAAGTTTAATCTTTGTTACTGACAAATGAAAGAAGCAAACCTGTGAAATGTCTCTTCCATAAGACTAAGTCGTTTGTCTTTTACTAATAGAAGTAGTTTGCTTTTATAGCAACTTACTTTTTAGCACTAAATTAATAAGATTAGCAAATTTTCTCTAAATACACATGGACTACAGTCATACTTATCTGAACTACTTTAAAACTGAAGTATAGACTATGATGTTAACTGACTTAACCATCCCTTATTTACAAAGCTTTTTCTCTTTAAAGAAAAACTATTATAGATATGAAACATTTAAGACAGTGTTCTTTCAAACTGTTACTTTTATATGAGTGTTCCCCTTTAAAGTACAAATCCACTGTTTTCAAACATTGTTTTAGTGTAAAAACATAGTATCTTATAATCTTTTATTTAATTGTACTCAGCTGTCATTGAGCATTCCAATCTGTGAAGTTTTTGTCTCGAGTTCTCCATATCACCCAAGTACTGTCCAACATGCAGCAAGTTTATATAAACAACAACATGCTTAATGCATGCAACATTATGCATTCATATAGTAAACAAACTCTTAAGGATTTTTTTATCAGCTCTTCTATAGCCAAATACAATTTTGGCTGCATAGCAGTATTGCCAGAACTTGAGCAAACAATGGACATTTAAGTAAAAGCTACAGAACGACTGCAAAAATCACAATAATCTTTCCAGATAGCTACAAGAATCAACCCCCACCCTGCACAAAACACAGCCTACACCTGCGTCATTAACCATTTACAATTTAAACACAAGCAAGACATTTCAGCATGGTTAAGAAACACCCTGGCTTACTACAACTTTGAAAGGATGAGGAGTAAGAAGCATACCACAGAGACCCAGAAAAGGCTGCTTTTTTCTTCATGGAACACTGAAAAGATACCCCATGTTCCAGTAAATTAAAAAAATAATAATAAAAAAATAAAAGTACACCCACCAACACTGAGTAAAAAAAAATATCAGGGGGGCTTCAAGAAGACTGCAGGGAAAAAGCTCTCACTCTCTTTAGTGTGCAGAAGCTTAGGGGGAAAAAAATGTCGCCCTGGCAGGAATGACAAATGCAGTAGGATAGGCTAGCAGGCCTGAGGGATCTGTTTTACTTCCACATACATCCTCTAATGCACGCACTCCCACTCATCCTCTCGAGATGCCTTTTTTTTTTTTTCTTCACCAGCTCCAAATCCCCGGCATATGACCTTCTGTTAAATAGATAAAAAAAAATTTGCTTATCAGTCATGCAAATGAGGCTGAATTCATTTTCCACAACAGATGGCCTCATAGATAATGATGATGGAAGAGAGAAAATTGAATGTCTCTCACAAGGTGGTCATGGCAACCGAGAGCAGAATAATATCAATAATAAGCTCACTGCATAATAAGGTTGTCAATCCCACAAATCAAAGTCTCTAGCTAAATCAGGTATCCCACCCCCAGCTAGTTATCAGGTAAATAGAGAAATAGAGAGCGTCCTTTTTCTTTTTAAACGAGGAGCTGTGAAAAGAAAAGGTAGCTCCCCCAATTCCAGGGTACAAGGGGAAGGAGCAGAAGAAATTTTTCTCTGCTAATTATGTTTTATTTAATGATTTGGGGAGGGGGCTGCTGGGTTCTTCCTTTTTTGTTTGGGGGTTTTTTGGTTGTTGTTTTTTTCCTAATATTATTTTCACAGACGTTTTATGTGTTGGAAGGGGATGCTGGTTTGTTTTTTTAATAGCGAGGCTGGTATTTTGAACTTGATCTGCTGCCTAAGATTTGCCTCCCCTCCCTGTGTCTGATGTGGAGTGCTGCATTGATGCAATAGCAGCTCGCCTCAGGCTTCCACCTTGGCTCCCAGGGGACCATCCCGCAAAATGAATCAGCAGCCATCCTGAGCAGACTGATTAAAATGAAAATGGCAAGGCACATGTCTGGGCGGAACTAGAGCCGAGCTGCGCTGCCTGTCTGGCAAGCATGCTCAATATAGCTTTTGCTAATAATGGCTTACCGCCTTTCGGTTTTTTAAAGGTATTACCGTCGCCCCTTCCCCCACCCCCTAAACAGATAACAGAGCTGGGGGGTTCCCCCTCCCTCCTCCTCCCTTCCCCCCCCCCGTTTTCGTTGTATACTGCTCACAGCTAGAGTTTTCCAGACTGACACGCAGTGATTGTGAAAAGACACATTTTCTTTGCAGGGATTTTCTTCGCAGATGTGCTGAAATACCAAGACAACATATTAACATGCAGCTATAAATTATTCCCAGATATTAGCTGTGGAAGAAACCTCAGAGGAAGAGGAAAGCTCAGTCACTACCAGAAACATCATTTCCCCCCTCCCCGTTTATACACCTCAGCTTGCAATGGCACTCTGTGCATTCTGCATCACCAGAAAATGACTGCCAGTAAATGCCGAGCAGCTCCTGGAGCTCTCTATGCACTGTTTGACAGACTCCGAGCTGTGTTTCTAATCTCCCCCCACCTTCCCCAAGCATAGAGAAGGAGCCCCTTAAAGTGAGCATCTCCTGTATGTAGTCCTTTGATGGAACAGAAACATTTTGCGGACAGCTTCAGTGTGCAAAAGCAGCATCGAGAAAAAAAAAAGCGGTTCTTGCACGCCCGGGATCTGAAACCTGAGCAGACTGGTGCTTCGTGAGTTGTGGGTATTGCTCTGCCCGGAGATTTTTGTTGTTGGGACTTGCTTTTTGGTTGGTTTGGGGTTTTTTTCTTGTTTTCGTTTGTTGTTTTCGTTGTTCATTTGTTTTGTTGTTTTTGTTTTGGTTTGGTGGTTTTTTGGTTGGGTGTTCTGTTGTTTTTTTTTTTCAAGCAGACAGCGCAGTGACACATCTCTAGAAACCAGCGATGTGTGGGACATCTGCACATATGCCCCGTTGTGTCTCCACTTAATTCCTGTTTTTTAAGCCGCTGGGATTAATTTTTTCCCCCTGCCTTTTTTCTCCCCACGCCCTGCACTCTAGCCCTGTTGCTGCAGTGTGAATCAGAAATCAATAGGGCTGTTCTAATGGAGGTTCCAGCTGCAGTTGGCTGTGCGGACACACACACACACACACTCACAGACACTGACGTCTCTGCAGCTTTCTCAGCCTATTGGGCACCACATCGGATGTTCTGTGGAGCAAAGAATAGGAATCATTTACAGACTGCTAAAAAAAAAAATAAAAAAAATGGTACCTTCCACTTCACTGTCTCCAGGAGAACCATGCTGGGTTCGCAGCCCCGGCTGGCTGCAGTGCCTGAGAGCACGGCCCGGGGGGTGTGCAGGCACCGCAGGGTGCCAGGTGACATCCTGAGGTTACCATAGAAGCTGCCAGGGCACAGGACCCCGCAATCCATGTGGGATGCTTTTTTTAAGGTTGCCAACTCCAATCGTGAAAGATAAGGATGCAAACATAGAAAATAGACGCGACAAATCAAAGCAATTTAACTGGCAGATTAATAGAGCTCTTGTGCTCTTTGATGTGTTTGCAAGTATTTCTGAGCTCTGATGAGTATTTTATTGAAAGCTTTATTTTTAAAGGCTTTATTAGAAATTAGGCACGGAACATTTAATATTTTGATGTAAGCTGCCCACTTCCCTCCATTCAACAGAAAAATATTTAATTTGTTAAAGATTAATTTCAAGTTTAATTTCCTATAAAGTATTTTTTATATATATAAATGCATAAAGCTACTCCTTATTCCAAATATTTGTTTGGGTTTTGCCCCTTTTAAACAATAAAACCCAGGCTTTTTTTGTTACCTGATGCTGTAGCTGTTTAGCTGTGAAACAAGGAACAAGCATGCTGGTGAATGTGTAAAAAACCCTCTACTTCTCTACTCCCTAGGTAAGGTATTCCTGGGCTCTGCAGCACTGCAGAACACCTCCCCCACCACCCTGTCAATGTATTTCAACTTCAGTGTATTGACAGCAGCTGCCCCAGCCCGAGTCTGGCTCCAGTGAAGCATTTATATTCCTTCCACTCAGCCCTGTGGATCTTTGCAGGGCTCAGGATGCCAACACATGACCCGCTCTGGAGAAATAAAGGCTGGAAAAATGAATGAATAAAAAAAACATATTGCACGACAGAGTTACAGCACATTCTGTGTTCTACAGTTCATTTGTATTCAAGCTTTAAAAAAATGTGCTTTAAACCCTAAAAATGATAATTGTGGCAGGCTACTAAGCTATGGGTTGCAGGAAACCTCAGAAAAAAGGCGGCCAGGAAGCACACAAGTCCACTCCTCCTCAGCATTCGCAATTACACCATTGCAGTACCCCCTCCCCAAATATTTATCTTATCTCTGCTTTAATTATTTATACCAGTTGCTTTTTTTCTGCTGTCCTCGGCAGTTTGAAGCACAAATTAACTGTTGTCTCTTTCTCTGTGTGGAGACATTCTGCCTAAGGTTTTTTTTCCCCTCCTCCTGCCCAGTCATTATCAAGTTTTAACCCTTTTTCTACTGTACAGAAAGCTCAGGCTGTGTCAGAACTGTAATTGCTGTCCATTAAAAATGTCTATGCTTTCAACAGCTACCAGGTATGTTCCCCAGCCGAGGAGCAGCCTGTTCATCAGACTGATAACCACAGCATCAGAGGCAAAAGCTAAACCACACCATGCATGCAGTCCTGGAATATGGAATTAGAGTCTGAACTCTAACCTATATGCTAAAATGTATTTCTTTTGTATTTTTTTTTTAGGAAACAAGCAGATTTCCACGTAATGAAGCTATGATGGTGCTACTGCTTGGCTCATGCTGTATTCATTAATATCAGTGAAAGTGAACAGTGGCAATTTCCCTGTGATAGAAAGTCCTTACATTGCCACTGATGCTTATATTCCTCTATCTTCCCTATCTTTTCCTAACACTGGCATTTAGCATTCTCAGAAACACCAGCCCAGGGCATTGTGATAGCTACTAAGCATGAATACTTACTAAGTATGTGTGCACTGGGTAATTACTTATTCAATCTCTAGTTGAGCAAACTTCTGGTAATTAATGGCCGGGTCCTATGAATTATCCAGTTGGAAAGGAGGATGGGCACCATGTGCTGGTTGGCTAAGCAAGTTCTTTGCAAGGATTAAGCAGAATAATTGGTGCTACCAAAGTGCTTAGCAGATACTGACCATTCCACCAGCTCACTGCCCACCTCCACCTCCATGGGAGCATCGAAAATAGTGATTCCCAGTTCATAGAGATCTTGGCAATTTACTGATAATCTTTGATAATTTTCCCAACTAATGACTTTTGTTAAAGCAGCAGGTTAGTAGTGATCACACTGTATTCTGTGAGGGTGTATTTTGTGTATTTGCAAAATGTCCCACAGCACAGGGACATGGTGGAAAGTCCACCTTTGTAAGAAAGAATTAGTGGGCTTCACCCAGACAACTCAGACAAACCATAATGCACTTAAGACTCAGGGGGAAAGAAATTCTTTTATTTCAAGCAAACCATGTCTTATTTATAAGGTTACACAGAAAATATTGCTCATACAGTATTAGCAATATATGCACAAGTCAGGTGTAAGTATTTTTCAGGATCTGTAAAGCAGTTGTGCACTACTTTGTTCTTGGAGCTATAAAGTTTTTTTTCTGAAACTGCATGGGGTTAGGGTCCCTATGAACCCCTAAGTAAAAAAAATGTATGTGAGTTCATACATATGTGCAGAAATGCCCTAAAATATTGGATAACTGCTTGCTGTTAGCTCCAAAGCCTCTATTTTCTTCAAGTACAATGTCCAAAATGCCAAGAGGCATTCTAAATGGGAAAGAAATCACAGGGATCAAACATGCAGTCCCAGACAAAGTACTGGTGGCTCCGTATAGACACTTAGCCTGAGCATTCCCCATTTGGAGCCACACAAATGAGGGAACAATTTTACTGTCTAGAGTGATACGAGCACTTAGAGAGAAAGTACCTAAAATAGCAGGTATCTTAAGGATGACAGCTTCAGAATATTCACACTGCAGATTTCATGTGAATAAGTAAGCAGTACTTCTGATATTTAACTAAAGACTCTGAGTAAATAGTATTTTCATCAGTGTTGCTGGCCTGAGGTGCTCAAAATTTCTGATCATGTCCTGAAAGTGTCTCCATGCAGGCACATAGAGTTGCAAGCAAATTTTACCCATATTTCAGGCTGGCAGAATGCAAATTCTGTGTCTGCTCTGGAAGCCAGACAAACGTGGTGAAGTTAATAGAAGGCCTGCCAGGAAAAATAATTGGTTGAGCTAGGTGATGACCATGTGAACTCAGGGTAGACATGGTTCTAGTCCCATCAGATGTGGAAACTGCAAAATACCCACACATTTGACCCAGTCAAAGAAAAAAAAAGTATTATGGATGAACAGTAACATGTGCCTTCATTTTTCTCCTGAGTTCAGCAGGAAGCAGCTGTTAATAAATTGGAGAAACCAGGAAAGAAAACACCCCCAAAACAATAAAAACAATTAAGGAAATGGAGAAAACAGTATACAGGAAAAGATTAAAAACTAAACTCATAGAATGCAAATAGAAACTGAAAGAAGAACAGCTACCTCAAAGATAATGGAAGGCCCCAAACTTCAAGAAGGGAAAGTTAAAGGTACCTGGCAGGGTCATCTCCTACACGTATAAGTCAGGGTAACTTAAAACTTGTCACAGTTTAATTCCAGAGGCAGGGGGATGACAAGGAGACATGTTTTGATAGTGTTCTTAGGAGAATAGTGCAAAGAAGTAAAAGTAATTTATAGCTGGACCAAACAAAGCACTGGAAATGATACTATAAGGAATGATCCTAAAATGTCAGGGGATAAGTTTAAACAATGTAATAGGTATTTTCAGCTTATAATTTTCATGATTCCAAGTTATTGTCAGTTGCTATCCCTATTTAAGTGATAGTCCCCACTGTGAACACTTTGACTAAATAAGAAATCACAAAGGGCATTAGAATTCTCAAATGAAAAAAAAAAAAAAAAAAAAAAAAAAAAAAGAGATAAGAAAATATACATAAACTTAGCAGAAAGAAATTTGTACATTATTTTACAAGATTAACAAGTTTAAGGCTTTTGCAGTTCTTGAAAATGCTACAGTCCAAGCTGTGTGTTAAACATAAGGGAGATTATTTAAGACGTGTACAAAACAGACATTTTAATTTAAAAAAGCTGTGATGACCTGACTTTGCTGAATCAGGACCTAAGCTCCCAGTGCTACTAATACTTCCTCAAAGGAGTAACTCTTTACAAGTCCTGCTGCCTACTCATATATTTTAATTATTCGCATTACTGCAGCAGTTCAGAGCATAATCGAATACTTGCTAGACACTGTAAAATTACAGGCAAAAAATGTGATCTGAAGTTATAAACCTGTTAAAGATGAGCACTCAAATGAGTGATAGCTAAAGAAAAGTTTGTGACAGAATTCATGGACTCAACATGGAGATTGGAACTGATTTTACTATACTTTTCAGTTATTTAGAATGTGTTTTTTCCATGACATGACTTGGGAGAACAGAGCTCCTGCAACAAGTGTGTATGAAGAAATTAAGGGAGAAATAGCAGACTAGAACAAGATGGGGCATTGAACAGGTATCATGGCAAAAAGGTTGCAGAGGAGTGTTAGAATGCAAGAAAAAGCCAATGAACTGTTTGAAAGAGCTGCAGTTGAAAGCAGGATTCACTTCAAGGTTAAGACATGTACACATAGATTGTTAAATAGATAGTCAGTGGAGATGTAGTCAAGACAATCAGCATTGCCTGGAGGAAATGAAGGTGGTCAGGTAGGATGTGTCTACTTTAGAGGGATGAATACCTCCCCAAGCTCCACCATGTCTTCCTTCAATCTCATTTTGCTGTACGAGGAGGAACTAAGATGCCAAACACATGTTCAGGAAACCTGAATTAGAGGACAATTCAGCTACAGAGCCAGAGAACTACATGTATATGTTTTAATCTCGCCATCACTTTTCCAGTCTGATCCATTGTTCTAAACAGAGGCCTCTACTGTCATCTCCCAGCTCTCTGCTGCTCCTTCAGAGGGCACAGGTTTCCCTAGTGGTCCTCCTGGAAAAATTCTGTCAACCCTGTGCAATTATGTGCGAAAGATGCCATTTTGAGACAGAATAAGGGCCCAGCTCCTAATGACTCTTTGCTAAGTATTTTTGTACTTCTTAATAAGGCATATAAAGCCCAACAATTTAAAAGTATTGTCATGTTTTGCATTTTTGTTTTACTTTCCTTCTTTTTTGCCTGTCTGGTTTTCTGCTTTCCATAGAAAAATCACCATATCGCCAGGCACATTGTCATGAAAAGAACTGCTTAATTAATGCACTACTTTTCTTTTAAAACTTACTGTTTAGTTACTAAGCACAGGTGAGCCTCAAAACTATTTAATATTACTCAAAAAAAAAAAAAAAAAAGAGAGAAGAAAAATATTCAGGAAACTTCAGTCAGGACACAATATAGCTCTGTTACATTTATAAGCATGAGAACTATTGGATCCATTACAGTCAACATTTTTAATACCCAATTAGTCAAGCATAAGCCAGGACAGCTACTGATCATTCCTCTGGAATATTCTCCAAGGCCTGGCAGCTTCTGCTGCACTCATGTCCTAAACCAAAATCTGCATTGACACATTATGCTCAACATCTCACTGGTATTCTTCCAGAAGTCTGATCAATTTCTGTTTGAACCAATGCATTCTTTTCCTGTCATGTGGTTTAATGCCAAAGAATTGTACATGTGGTTTTGTGCTAATTTAATTGGGAATCTGTGAAAGTTCTATTGCTCACCTGTGAAGCTCACTGTTGATTTTTTTTCCAATTTACTTTATCTTTTTTTTGAGATAAGTGCACCAAATATGCATGCCAAAGTCCAGATATAGATAAGGTGTACTTTTAGCTTTACATACAGAATACCTACACGTATATGTATATATATATTTTTACATGCATACACAGACATTCATACAGTGGCAGAATATTTTCCATTTTATGGAATTCCTTAATTTGACATTTATAGATTTTTCAGGGACAGTGCTGGGAACAGCAGTACACACATGTGCACAAAAGGTCACGTATTATTTACGATGGGATTTAATCCCATTTATGTTACACAACACAAAAACTGCTATCCCCAAACCATCCCATTAGTCATCACCTCATCCTAATAAAATCTCATTATTTCTAGACACTCACTGTTTGGTAAGAAAATTTTTCTTTTTAATAACAGCAAGAACTTTGATAATCCATAAAATTGTCAGATTCAAGTAGCTAAGTGCCTTATTAAAACTGAAACTGTAGTGGTCTTCAGAAACTATTTAGAACTGGAAAACAATCTAGTCCAGATAGCATGAGCCAAACATATTTAAGAAACCCTCTGTATTATTTCCTTATCCTCCCAACATGCAACAGCAACTATATTTTTAAAGAGAAGCTACATGAGGAAGAAATGGTGCTCATGCCTACAGAGTAACTTATTAACAGGTCCATTTGCCCAGAAACTAAAGGGGATAAGGGTGTCCATCTCATCCCTTTTATGGGGGGATCCCTTTGATGTCAAATACTCTAAATCCCAGGCCTCCAAACAGAGGTGCTGGTGAGTTTTAAGCAATAAGTGGTGGTTGAAAATAGGCAGCCTGCCTCACTTAAAACTGGGCACCTAAAGCTCTTTAAACTCACACTGTATGAAGCCATGAATCCCCAGGCAGAACTATGAGAATGGCTGCATTCTGGGACACCCAAAAGTTAACTGGTGAGAAACTAGTAAGTAGTAGAAGACTAGCAAGTAGAAGACAAAAATTAACTATATTCTGTTTTTCTTGCTGTCAGGAAGTTTGCTTATGCACACATACTTGGAAAAAAAACCAACAACAAAACAAACAAACAAAAGAAACAAACCACAAATCTGAAATATGTTAATTACTCCACAAGAAAAAGCTTTATAAAAGACTGAAAGCTGGCGTGCAAGTGGCATCAGTGACAATCTGTCCACCTTCTACTCCACATATTTGCCAGTCTTGTTCCAAACTCTTGCTCCTTCCCTTGGTATCAATTTGTCAGTCATCATGCTGAACCTGGATAGCAGGCTGACTATAATCTCAGATTTTTAATTAATTGCTTCACAAGAAGTAAACAGACATACCCTCTCCTCTCCCCTTGCCTGCCCTCCCCTCCCCTAAGTGAAGATAAATGCAAGGTCTTACACCTGGGAACAGTACAGATGAGGTCCATCCAACAGTACTGACAGGTCTGGAAGAAGTTTGGAAGAAAAGGACTTCAAGTCTTGGTGGACAGCACATTGAACTTGAGTCAGCAGCATGCCCTTGAGGTAATCAAGGTTATCTGCATACGGGGTTGTAGTACAGAGAATATAACCAGCAGGACTATATAGCTAAATAGAATATAACCATCCCTTCTAATTGTAATATCTGAGACTCAATCTAGAGTTTTTGGGGACCTCACTGCAAGAAACGCATCAACAAACTGGGGCAAGTCGAGAGGAGGGTCACTGACTTAGAGAGCTGGAGCACATGACACATGGGCAGAGCCTGAGAGAGGTGGGTGTGCTCAGCCTGGAGAAGACTAAGGGAGATCCAGCTGCTGTTTTCAAAAACATTAGGGTTGGTTATTCAGAAGATAGAATCATAATCTTCTCAGACCTGCAAAAATAGCATGAGAGGCAATGGTGACAAGTTGCAACAAAGGAACTTTCCTATTGACCATAAAGAAAACATTCTTCATACATGGGATCAGTCAGTCCTGGAAAGATTTCCCCAAAAGGTTGTGCAGTTTACAGCTCCAGACATTCAAAACTTGATCGTGCAAGCCCTGAGCCTGTTGTTCTAACTCTGAAGCTAGGCCAGCCCTGAGCAGGGGGTGGAACCAGATAACCTCCAGAGATCTCTTCCAACCTAAATTGTTCGGTGATTTTAGTAACATATTTAAAATTAAAGTACAAGGGCATTTTCAAAGTTAAGGTTCAATTTCCAGTTCAAAAGTCTTCATGTTAAGCTTCAGGAAGATGTGCAACCATTTCTAACTATAATGCTCTTTTTTTTTTTAAAAAAAAAAGCAAGTAGCGGGTTGTGCAGTTGCAAGTTAAGCCTATGGAGTTTAGTCAGAAAAAAAGGCATGGGTGTGCTGTAATTTGATAAAGTTTTTATATATGTACACACTATATAATATATATGTGAACATATATGTTTGTACTCAGAATACCCCAAATGATAACTTAAGAAAAACTGAATTATTGAAGAATGTATTGGTTAAGAAATTTATAAAAAGTTACATCATAAAATGAAGTGAAAGTAATTTTTGCAGTCAAGATTCATAGCAACATAGACCTGTAAAACATAGCAACATAGACCTGTATAGTGTTTGAAGGGCATCAGGGATAAAACCCATGAACTTTGAAGGAAAAATAGTCTCAGTGTTGAAAGTGAACAAAAAGCTCAAAGGAAGTAAGAAGACAAAAGCAAAACAAACAGCATTTTGGAAGAAATTATCACTGTGCTCTGGGGTAAGGATAAAGATTCCAATATAAGCATGCAATCCAAATGTAAAAGTTTTTAGGTAAATGGAGAAGTATTTTTAAATTGTTTCTGTGGTTGAAATGGCAGCATTTGAAAACCAGAAGAAAACCCCAGTGATTCTCACATTTATATAAAGCATTATTAATTCTACTGGTTGAACATCCTCTTTTAACCTATCCTCACTCTTATATGGTCATTTATTCTTCACTGACTACCTCACAAAAACAAGAGGGAAGAAAACAGCTGTTTTCTCCAAACATTGAAAATAAATTGCTTTTAGTCAGATCTACGCAACACACAAATACAGTTTAAGTCCAAACAAAAGTAGTGATAGTGTCAAGCAACTCTGTGTTTACTCTTAAACAGAAGCAGAATGCAATGGAGGAAAGATCCAGCTCCCTAAATATTAGTCACTAATCACTAGTTCTTGAACTCTTTCAGTATTTTCTATTGGCAATATAATATGATAGGAGAAAGACCTCCAAGTCTGAAATCAGTTTTTCTTACAAACAGAAAGTCCCGATTCCTGCAGGGTTCCTGCTTTTCTCTCATCTAAACACAGTTTACCATTAGTTTTTCAAACTGCTACAGAAAGGGACAAATTAAATTTACTGACACCTATGGATATTGTTTAGGTGACTAATTCAAAGGCCGACTGCTAGAAAAGCAATTCTAACAAAATAAATGGTAAATTTGCAGTGGCAGAGGAACAGCAACACTGGTTGCCGTTCTTGGATGTTACACTTATATTTTCTGAAAAGTATGAATGATAATTGAACAGAGACTGAGTACCATGAACTGGTGCTCTGATTGTGTTTCAGGACATATTAGATCAAAAATTTTAACAGATGGATATATAGTCAGAACTGGAGTTAATAATTTATATAAACCTTTATACAGGTAGTGCCAAACAATTTTGGTAGACAATCAGAGTTGGGTACCCAATACACTGGGATTCTGAAGTGCATATAATTCGTATAATTCACATATGTAACTCCTTTGGAAAGAATAAAACTGTGATGTCAATGACTCTGTCATGGATGTCAGTGAAACTATAACTGTTGAAGAAATCCGGAGATCATGAAAAAACCCTATATTTTAAATTCATCACACACAAAAATCCCCTGAAGTTGTTGTATGTCATGACCATATGTAACATCACCGTCACAAAGTTCAAAGTCCTGGTTTGATCCACCAGGAATTTCAGTGCAAAGAATTCTATCTACCAGTGGAACAATGTTTAGATCACCAAAATCTAAATTTATACTTTAAAAGATTATCAAGTTATTTGCTTAGGTGGAAGTGATTTGAGAACACAAACTACTTTTTTATTAGAAGAATTAAAATTAACCACAGTCACAGAATGTTAGGGGTTGGAAGGGACCTTGAAAGATCATCTAGTCCAACTACCAGAGCAGGGGCTCCTACAGCAGATCACACAGAAATGTGTCCAGGCAGGTTTTGAATGTCTCCAGAGGAGACTCCACAACCTATCTTGGCTGCCTGTTCCAGTGTTCTGCCATCTCCACAATGAAAAAGTTTTTCCTTATATTTATGTGGAACCTCCTATGCTCCAGCTTGTACCCATTGCTCCTTGTCCTATCATTGGACATAACTGTGAAGACTGGCTTCATCCTCCTAGCACTTACCCTTTACATATTTATAAACATTAATGAGGTCACCCCTCATTCTCCTCTTCTCTAAGCTGAAGAGACCCAGCTCCCTTAGCCTTTCCTCATAAGGGAGATGTTCCACTCCCTTAAGCATCTTGGTGGTTCTATGCTGGACTCTCTCGAGCAGTTCCCAGTCTTTCTTGAACTGAGGGGCCCAGAACTAGACACAGGATTTCAGGTGGGCCCTCACCAGGGCAGAGTAGAGGGAGAGGAGAACCTCTCTACCTACTAACCATCCCCCTTCTAATGCACCCCAGGATGCCATTGGCCTTCTTGGCTACAAGGGCACATTGCTGGCTCATGGTCATCCATCTGTCCATCAGCAACCTCAGGTCTCTTTCCTCTTTGTTGTTCTCCCAACAGCTCAGTCCACAGCCTATACTGGTATTTGGGGCTGCTCGTTCCCAGATGCAAAACTCTACACTTGCCCTTGTTATAATTCATTAAATTTATCCCTGCCCAACCCTCCAGTCTCTCTAGGTCCCTCTAGCACAGCCTTCTGGGGTGTCAGCCACTCCTCCCACTTTTTTGATGTCAGCAAACTTGCTGATAGTACACTCTATTATTCCCTCATCCAGGTCATCAATGAATACATTGACTAGTACTGGTCCCAGTGCTGACCCTTGAAGGACTCCACTAGAAAGAGATTTCTAACTAAACTCCATCCTATTTACTACAACTCTCTGGCTTCTATCCTTCAACCAGTTCCCAATCCACCATCCTCCAGGTCACACTTCTTCAGTTTAGCTCCAAGGATGCTGTGGGAGATGGTGCCAAATGCCTGACTGAAATCAAGATGAACTATGTCTACTGCTCTGCCATCATCCATCACCTGGTTATGTCCTCAAGTTACATCCTCATAAGAGTCTTATCAAGAAAAAGAAGTTTCTCCAGTTTAATGAAAAGGAGGTTTAAGAAATAGTCTACTTTAAATTATGTTTAATTATGGTTTAATTTGTTAAGAAAAACATTTTTAACTTATAAAGCTAAATTAATTGAATTTAAAATTGGTGCAGATTTTAGTTAGAGGAGGCCCATTATTAAAAACTGGGTACATTAAGAGAAACAGCATTTGATCAAAACTGATCATGCTACCACAGGCAAATGAGCCACCCGCAGTATTACAGTAATTTACCATGTGCTCTCTTCCAACTGCATCTAATTAGCATTCTATTTCAATACTCGCAGTAAGTTATTATGACATAGCTTAAGTGAAGTGAATGCATTTTACACTGCAACAGCAAACTAAAAATACACACACAGTAGATTACAGCTCAGCTGAGGTCCTGAAGCTCATTACTTTATGGTAACCTTTTCATTTTCAAAATTTTCATCATATTTAATGTTAATATGAGCCTGGCATGTCTTTCTTCCTTGTCATGTCCTCATCTTCTTCCTCCCAAGTTAGACAGAACATCAGGATGGGCAGAAGAAAAAGGAGAAAAATCACAGACTCTCCAGATGGCCCAGGTTTCCAGATGCCCAGGCTAAGCAGGATCTGGACATGCCTTTTGGAGTTTGTCTGTGCAGTTGCTAGCATGGTATGTACGTGCTAGATCAGATGTGTGCATATGTAGCAATTTCTTTGTATGGCACACAGTCCACGTTTCCCTCTGAGATTCCCTGGAAGTGTGCTCATCCCTTAATTCTGTACACCTCAAACATCTTCCTTCCGTTCTCCTTTCTGGTGTCAGAAAGAAACTTAAGGAAGTTGTCTAGAAAGTAAGAAGCATAGTAAGAGAGTGGCAGCAGTCAAACACTTTTCAAACTTCATCACAAAAACCTGTCAACAATATTAGCTGCAAATTATTTATTGCAAAGCACAGCAACCTACTTTACACATACAACAGTAGAACTGGCTGAGAACAACTACCATGCACTTCATCACAATGAACATTTACATAACACGGGGCAGGCACTCAGTATTATGTCACTAATGTGACTCTTTCTGTAGTCCCTTGAGTGCCTCTGGCTTTGCAGAGCACATCCAGCTAAATAGCACTTGTATGGCCCTAGGACATATGCTGTCTGCCCTCCTGCAGCCACTGCTCAATCGAATATAATGGAGTCATGCTAAATGACAGAGCCCTCAGCATGGTAGGCGGAGGGGGCAGGCACAAGCACAAAGAATTAATCAAGCAAGCCAAGTCTAAATTGTACAAATTCTGTCAAGCAAATATCTATAATATATTCTGCCACTGAAACTGTCAAAATGGGCTAAATCCTCAGCTCGAGTGAACATAGTGCACGTATTCTAAATTACACCAATTACGGCAATATGTACTCACAGAAGGGCTTGCTTTATTTTACAGGTTTGGTGGTTTTGAATGCCACAAAGATACTCAGAAGCCATACTTCCTGCTTTCCACTAATTCCTCCATTCACTGAACTTCATTTTTCTGTATGTTAGAGAGTCTTTGCTTTTCTGCCTAGGATTAAAAGCTGGTCCTGTCCTGTTCTTTCCTGGACAGTGCTAACTTTGTCAACAGCTCTGGGAAAATTGTTACTTAGTTTATACCCGAAGGCTGTGCAAACGATCTGTAACAAGTATTTGTCATTTCTTCTTCTTACATTTCTGAAATATTTTCACTATTTGCAATTTTCATCAATTTCTTAATGTATGTATTTTCTGTAATTAACTCAAGTATCCAGTGTAGCTATATAATTATATATTAAATAAAACCCATATTCACTTAGTCGGGAATTTTCGGTACCTGAGGACTATTTAAGTGTTTTGTGAAATGCTGAAGCAATTTAGTTCATGCTGCACTATTTCCCACTTCAAAGAAACCAACATTAAAAAAAAAAAAAAAAAGGTTTAAATCATTTTTTCAGGTGGTGTGATGGAATCACAAAGACTGAGTTTAAGTACTGGGGTAAATACCTGAGAAAAAAATTAGAAAACTTAAAGATGGCAAATTTTCCAGTGAAAGAACAGCAAAACTTTCTTGAGTCACAGGTTTGAACTAAGTATAATTTAAATTGAAGAGATTAGTTTATAACCCAGTCTCTGGAACTAACATTTTGTGCCTATGAATAAGGAGTTTAATTCCAAGCTCTGTTTTATTATTGACTATCTGTAAAATGGTATATAAAATTTTTTACTAGCATCATCTACATGGGTTAATTAAAAAGTATTAATAGTAGCAGAGGTGCTAATAAAACTGGATTCAATCTTTTTGTTGTCAAAACTGTTCTCAGTCTTCCACTGTACTGGCATTGTGAAAAGAAAACCATGGTATACAGCTTGCTTGAATTTTGAGATTACACAACCTTGATTTCTGAACTTCCCACATTCTAAAAGATCCTTAAGGAGAAAAGTAATAATCTACTGATAGCTCAAAATATATAGGGCATATTTTCTCTAAAGCTGGTAAGATCTATACGGCCACCAGGTTAGAAGTACCAAGCTCAAGATGCAGATGAACAAAAGCAGAAGCAGTTTAGCATCACAAATACTGTGGAAGTAGAGCAAAATAGGATGTTTGTAACACAATAAATAAGGGCAAGAAAAAACACTATTATATGAATACTTTGCTTATTGTACTTATGGTTAAACCCTCTTTCTTCTATTACATGAATATACCAGTTACTATTCAGGCACCTGTCTTGCACAAAGCAGGTTCAGGAGGCATATTCCCTCTGAGACAGGTGCACAGCATGTGGCTCTCAGCTGGTTTAAAAGAAAAGCATGCATATGTATGTTGCTGAGGAGAGGGAGAAAAGAAAATGGATGAAAGTTGATCTGATACAAAAAAAAAGAAGCATGAAATGAAAGGACATACAACATATGGAAAGGGGACAGATGTATAAGTATACCAAAAAGAAAACCAAGTTTTGTTCATTAAAATGGACAGTAGACAAAAATTAATACTTGCTGTTCATATATGTTAGAAAAACTAACTTCTTAGAAAGAAATTAGAACTGTCAAGAGTTGATAGGGCATCACTTTTTCTTAAATAACACTGGAATTTTTCAAAATAAGGGCTCTTTGGTGAATGAACTGAAAAACAGATAGAAGAACTTAACTCGGAAAGAACCCAAACAGAAAATGCACTAACAAGTCAGAACCAAAACTATTTGATGTTCCTTATCACTTCATCTTTAGCAAAGTCCATCTGTATAGGAGCTCTCATTTTTATACTAGAGAAGGGTTGTGCAATAATTAGAACTGATCATATAAGCAGAAATCCCCCAATGAATCAGAATGACGATTCAGCATTTTCTCAGCTCACTGGAAGGAGTAGGAATGAATTTTCAAAAGCACTGGAGAGATTTGAATATTCTTACATTGCATTCAACTGCTTTTCTTTTTATCTTCCTCAATACACTGTTATTATTCATCCATCTCTAATAGGCAGGACACAGTACTTTTTTCTTATACATAGCAGTATATCTTTCAGTGCTTTGAGTTCTCTGTAGGAAAACTAAAAAACTGGTTTAGTATGAAGCTAAAATTGACCTTAACATCCTATTCTGTCTCATCTTCATATATTCTGATTAGAATCTACGGAGAAATTGATAATTTTTCATTTTCTTGCTCTGTTCAAAGCCTGTGTATCATACAGGACTATAAAAAAGCATAAAAATAAAAATGCAACAAAATAAAATATTTGCTAAACTTACCATAGGAATATACAATCAGTTGAGCTTTTTAACTATTTTTAAAATGTACATATTATGAAAATAAAGTCTGGTATTGCCTCCTAATAAAGAAGTATTCTCTAACTGCAGTTCTTCACAACTCAGTTGCAATTTCATGTACGTTTCAAGCCATATACAATTCAGATCAACAAGGTATAGTTAGAAAAGTGAAACTAAAATAAACTTTGAGCAAAACCCTACCCATGTGTACTTTAAAGATCTTTCTAGAACAGAAAATATCAGGCATAGACTCCAGATTCTCTCTTCTAGTTACTTGCAAGTGCAATTTATTGTTAATATTACAGAAATACATAAGATTGTTGAAAGCAGTTGAGATGCTCACCTGTTTTCATCTGTATGCTATTATCTCTTCAGGTATAAAAAATTCAAAATTCTACTTATAGTTAGACTGAAAAAAAAATCTATTCAAGCAAACATTTTCTAGTTGTTTCCATTTTGGAGAATTAAAAGGATTTTTTAAAAAATAAAATAATTGCCATTGGCTTCTTGAAACCCCATAATACATGAAAATTTTTTGCAAAACAGTACAGGAAAAAAACTACAGCTCTTTCAGTTAAACTGACATTGTCATTCTGGGGCTGGGGGTGGCAGGAAAGCTTTTCTACCTAAACACTCAAATTTTATTTCTTATTTTTTCATAGATGAAACAGGGCCTGTATTTCTTCTTGAGCTTCAGGAAATGCTACATATCTTGTCTCTGTGTGACCATGCAGGTGAGAACACACAATCCAAGATCAGGGATATTAGAAACACATAACTTTTAATTTCAGCAGTGGTCTGTTTACACAGTAAAAGATATGCATTTTTCACTGGATTCTGTAAAACCACACTCTAAGCCAACCACACCACACACTGAAAACACGTAAGTCAATGAGAAACTGAAAACACCTAAGCTGATTAAGAACTACTCAGTAGGTGCAAGTCAGTTCATATTCTAGTACAGAGTCAATTCTGATATTAAAATATTCCAGTTTACCCCAATGCTATATTCCCTGTAGTGGTTTGTTTGGAAGTGATGGCCTTGTACATAAAAAGCACAGACAGTAGCAAGGTGATTGGAGCTTTTGCTAGGAAAAGTTACAAAAGCTTATTTTGAGTACTAGTATAAATTTGATTCATTTATTTATTTATTACAATCAATACTAAATAAATTCATTAGCTTCAAGGAAAAGAAAATATTCCAGAGTCAAGTGAAATACAAGTTATCCAATACAGAATGATCCATGAGGAAAACAGAAGTGATCACTCTGGAACTCTGCCCATTTATAAATTATGGTCTACAGGGCATACCCTGCACTGACTTTGTGCTGGGAAGACTGTACCCTCAACCACATAAACATCATGTAAACTGGTATTTAGAGTATGTATAGTAAAGTGTCACATATGAAAATCATTTGTAACTCCATCCATATGAACTTTGAAAGAGAATAATTAAAAAAAATCAATAGAAATATAATCTGTTTTTACCAAAGTCAAAGTAGTACTGGAAGGGAAGTCAGCCACAAGAAAGACAGGAAACATGTGGAGCAGGATGGGATGCAACTGTTCTCCTAAGAGATGTATTACAGAACTAAGTGCACAGATTAATCAGTCTCAAATTAATTGGCCAGGCACTATGTAGTAAAATAAAGAATCCAAATTGAAAATATGTGTACTGTTAGCATTGTTACAGAGAAGCTACTCTGCAATCGATGTTCAATTTTCTTGGGTTCTACTAAGCAGCTATTCATAAACTGTCAAACTCCTCTTGGGCTATACACATAATGGCTTGCACACAGTTCTGAAAACCAACAAATTTATGCTAGACAGTCTTCCATGGAGAAAAAAACAACCAACCAACCAACAACAACAACAAAAAATACCACTAAACCATACAAAACCCATCAAGACTGAAGTTGAAGAAAAAACCTACCAACCACCTACTTCTCTCCTTCTTTCAAAACTATTTCTGACCTTACCTTCTTTTCCTCTGCACTCCCCATGCACTTGATTCCTGATGGTTCTTCCCTCTTTTTTCCAGCTCATTAGAGCACAAAGCATTCACTTCTTAACAGAAACAACTATTCTGATTTTCTCCTCCATTTTCTAGGTGATGGTATTTTCCTGATCTCCTTTTCCCTTTCTTATTAACATCCAGGTCTTTCTTTAAGATCACCAAGGCCTACCATACACAAAATTTTCAACTACCAAGGACCTTGCTCTTCTCCTGAAGGAAGGCCGTATATGTACTTTGTTCACAAAAATCAGTGGACTGTGATGATTTGTCTCTATACAGGGTTCTTTATCCCTGAATTTAATACAGAAGTGCAACATTTTTCATTCACATAGTTTATAATAAAAATGTTGAAGACAGCAATGAAGTAGTGTGATTTTGGAAGGGGTAAAGAGTAGGAAAGGCAAGTAGGAAATGTGGTATAAAATAAGAAGCAATTTTTTTAACTACATACTCTTTTTTTTTTTTTCATTTTTCTTCTTTGAGATAATCTTTTCCAGGCCAGGTCTAGAAATCTATTAATTTACTGAAAGAGAAAACTTTTGTCTTTTCCTGTTATTTCCATTGTTCCTCCTTTAACATGACTAAATGCTCATTCAGGGATAGAAGTGGAAGTAAGGAACAAGTGAGAAGCCTATTTCAAAGAGAGGAAATCTCATTTCAGGCACGTATAGACAGTACAGGGTACAGTTTGAATAAAGAAACAAACAAATAAAAATATTAGAGAAGAGGAGGCAGTGTTTTTGGAGAATTGGGAAAAAGTACACCAAACATGATCATAATTCTCATCCCAGATCCAGTCACTACAATATAAAAATCTGAAATATCCTGTTTTGTAATAATTATACCACAATCCAATTTACAACTTGACCAGAGTAAATTACCTTCCTGAATAAATGAAGGCAATATTAAGGTTGGAACTGTAACTAACACATGCAGTATCAATGGCTGAAACACAGCCTGTCACAGAGGCTTGATGATATTTCCTCACTCCCCATCTAAGTCTCTCATAATTTAGTTCTACTGTTTCTGTCACTGCCTCTCCCTCTCACAATGATTTGCTGAAGCATGAATTTGGAAGGACTTTTCTGTGGGCTATCAAGTACGATATGCAATGTAATATTTATCTAAGCACATCTTACAGACAAAGGAAATGACAAAGCAGGGCTGTGAAAAAAAGATATTTGCTTTCATTTGGCTGCTAGCAGTATCCTGAATAGAGTTTCCTTCAAAAAAAATAGTGTTCCCTTCAAAGAAAGGAACTGGGCAGCTGAGAAAAATGCAGCTGTTTATTCTGTCTCCAATGGTGGAAGCCTCTGGAGTGAATGGGGGATACCTCCTTGCCCAACAAAAACCAAGAATACTTTGTACTACAGAGAAGCTCCTGACATAGTTGGAGAAAACACCAATATATCCACAACAGAGCAGAAGAAGAGGGAGAAAAAAAAAAGACGACAAAAAGAAAGATATTTTCTCAGGGTCAAACTGGATTATCTGCAATTTGCTGCAACCCAGGAAACTTCTGGAAGTTGCTGAGATAAGACCAAGACTGAAAGTAAGACCTGTGAGTCTTCACAGTTGGTGAGAGGAAGATGTGCTTGTGTACACCCAGCTGATGCAATTCTTTCTGCTTTATTTCCCTTGTTCTAAAAATAGGCTTGAAGCAGAACAAGAGGCAGGTTTTAAAGACTTATACTCACTTTGAGGATGGGAACGGGCAGAATGATACCAAAGTACTGACCAACTTGAGTCTCCCATTAAATTGAGAAAATAGGCTGGGTGTTTCATATTTTTCAAGAGATTATTATCAAGTGGCATGATATTTCATGGCAAGATGTGAAACCTGTGCAGTTTGTCCTACTATCTCCCATTTTAACAAAGTGGCAAGAATAATGTTAATAAAAACCTTAAACTAATCGATGTTGTATTTGTTTTCTTTCTTGAAACAGCCAATTTCACCAATTTAGCAAGCCTCCTCATATTTTAAACAATGTTTTTCAGGCTCACCCATGCAACCAGCTTCATCTGCTGTGATTTTATGTCCTTGAGAGTGAGAGACTGTGCCAGAAAACACAGCATTTGACAGTCTCCCATTAGAGTTACTGATACAGACTAAAATCAGAGGCATATACTTTTAAAAATATAATGCAGTGCACATTATGTTAATATTTGAAATCAGAGGAGTTTTCTTTGTTATCTTCTAAGGAAATTTATTGTCTTTCTATGGAAATAGCTTTAGTTGTATTTTGAGTTGGGTATCGAATCTCCTAGTTCTCAATATAAACTTAGTTTGGGATATTTTTTTCCCTAGACTTTCAAAAAATTATTCCAAATCAAGAAATAAAATTAGGAAGAAAAAAAAAGAAAAAAAAGAAGTTTAAATTTAGGAGAGTGTATCTTTGCATGTGAGTTCCACTGCAGTAAAAGTAAAAAAAAAAACATTTTTAATGTAGATTTCATTTCTACTGGTATAGTTAGCCTGTTTTGTTATGTTATGTTAAATAGAACACTGACATGTTTTGCCAACTTTAATCACATGAAAACACTCACAATACCTGATATTTTCCTTTAAAAGCTAGTTCCTGCAGACGCTGAGACGTCTCATGTATTTAAATTTAAAGAAATCAATTTTCCACTAAAATAATTTGAAAATAGTTCTTTTTTATGGACTGGTTAGTGATCTATATACACCAGTCCTATATAGAGTTCACTGAATCCCAAGGTTTTCCAAAGCTCCCATGGAAACTATACTCCACCCTTTACCTTTTTTCCCTCTCAACTCATAGCTATTAAGGGAAACAACAGCAGTGTCATTCTAGCTTACTAGAAGATAAAGTTTTTAGGAACTGGGAGAGGGGAAATAAAAGAAAGTATAAAAAATGCTTAAATCACTGTGGGAGTTTTAAAATTTTCTTTAAGGAATAGCAGATGTGAGGGCAATTGTTTCTACTTCTAGAATGCATATATGTGTGCTGAATAAAAGAAGTGGAGGTTTTCCAATTATTTAAAAGAATTTCCTGATAAAATTCCCATTTTAAGGTAGAATGAAAAAAAAATTCTCCATGGAAAGAACCATTCTTCTTTTGTGGTTTTTTTAACCAATAGAAATGAGAATCTCTAGCATATGTAACTGTTTCCTATCTAAATAACAGCTCAGTTGAAAGCTAGCAGCAGAAAGAGGGTGTTCATGTATGTACATCTGAACAATGTTTTACCAAGTTTCTGCAGAAAAAAGTACATTCACCAGGATGCCATATGCCACTTTACCTCCACAGACAACAGAAACCTGGCAGCCTGTGGTAGCAGTACCAACATTTTTTCCTAGCTCACACTAGCAGACAGCCAGTTCTGTTCCAATTGACCTGCACATGGGCAGAGTTTCCCAGATATTTGTACAAAGCCCTGAGACATATGTGCCAAGTGGCTTGCAGAAAGTCAGATCTCAGCAGCTGAAAACATCAGTTGTTCTGAGGAAAAAAAAAAAAAAAAAAAAGGATGAAGAAAACAAAAAATCTCAGAGCAGTTCAGGAGCTGAATTAATGGGGCCAACAGACAGGTACCATTCTTTTCAAGGGCTAACTGTGCTGAAGGAACTGATAGACTACTTAAAGCCTTTAGATCAATTTCCTTACAGAATAAATAATGGGGTTTTGAAGCTCTATTCAGACACAATGAATAGGCAAAAAACTTCAAGAACAAAATATCTGTATTAGTTTGAAAAGCCATATGGAATTTCTCCTTAGGTTGTGTATTACCAACCACTTCACATGGAAAAAAAATATATTAATGGGAGGAATAAGCAGGTGCTCTAGAATGACAGGTGAGTACTTCACAATTAACTTACTTGACTGATAACAGGAATGCAGAGTTGCTTTCTAATTGGTGCCTGACTGCTCTTTCCCATATGAGTGGGTCAGTTTTTTTGTGTGATTTAACTCACTTAGACAGAGAAGGAAAAGAATTAATTTGTTCCTGTCTGAGGCTGTGGCATCTAAACTCAGTCTTTCAGCTTTCTTGAAGTAAGATGGTTTTAGGCATACTCCCCCATCACAGTGCAGTCCCTTTTATTAAAGAGATTAAAAAGGAGGCTGCTAGAAATCTCTCAGTAGCACCTTTTGGACCCTGCAGTAAAAGTATTCAACATACTGCTTCTAGGTAGAGTCTGTTTTCACTACAACTTTTGAGTGTGAAAGCCTGAAAATGCTTTTAGCCTGAGATACAGCTTCTCCCTCCTGACAATTCCAGTCAGTTTAAGGATGCACCTTCATGGACCCTCAGAGGCTGTCACATCTTATGGCTGATCTCCTCTTGGACTGCCTTAATGTTATCTAATTTTTTCAGACTTTTTAACCTCAAGGACTCCACAAATCCTCCCATACCTTTAATTTTCTTCTCCAAAGAATCTTCATATGTTTGAAAGTGCCCTGACTCCGTACTCAGGCTCCTTTTTCACTTCTCCTCAGCACTCCAGAGCAGCACTGGGGCACAGGCAGCCTGCCTGGGTCCTCCCTTAAAGGAGTGGCCAACACTGAGTAGCTAACTAACGCTCCATCTGGGTTTTTAATCAGAAAAATAGCAACGCTGGATTTACTTACAGGTCCATCTACACAGCATACTGCCCAGCATACACAGAATACACATGTGGCATGTTAGGGCATGCAGGGCTTTTCCCTGCCTCACAGGCAGGCCCGTGGTGCAGCACCTGCTGCACAAGTCTGTGAGCTAAAACAGGTGTCAGTGGCAGAGGAAAATGAAACATGGGAGCTGGGGTTCCTACAGAAGGAGCTGGGGACTGTTCAAAGTTCGACTGCAGACAGCCATCTCCTGTGTGATAAGGGTGGGGGTGCCTGGCTCAGGCTCAAAACATTCTGGAAGGCAGCAGCAGTCCCCGGGACACCCAGTCCTTCTTGCTTTAATGCTAAACTTACCTTTGACTCAGCTTCATATCCAGCGGCTGTAAAGCAGAAAGTGAGACCATGGCTGTGAGAAGCAGCTTTCTAACACCCCTCTAGGCTCCAATTCCTTGTGCCTCCCTGAGGCTGTGCCTGCTGCTGATGGTGAGGAAGGCCAGAGGCATGCTGAGAGGCTTCAGGGTCCAGGGGCACATCGAGTGAGCACTGGGACCTGTGGCAGGGGGCACCAGAGGCACAGCAAGGGGCTGCGGTGCATGGCAGTGGTCAGAAGAACTGTCCAGCAGCCCTGTCATGGGAGGGTAAGAGATTGGCCATTCCTGCTTTCTGCAGCTCCTTGCTGATTGTTAGAAGTTCCAGCAGTCCTTGAAAGCAGGTCTGGTCTGCCCAACATAGAATCATAAAAAGTTAGGGGTTGGAAGGGACCTCGAAAAATCATCTAGTCCAACCCCCCCTGCCAGAGCAGGGTCACCTACAGCAGGTTGTACAGGAACATGTCCAGGTGGGCTTTGAATGTCTCCAGGGAAGAAGATTCCACATTCTCCCTGGGCAGCCTGTTCCAGTGCTCCATCACCCTCACAGTGAAAAAATTCTTCCTAATATTTATACGGAATCACCTATGCTCCAGTTTATAAACATTGCCCCTTGTCCTGTTATTAGTCATGTGAATATTACAAAAGATTCAATAAGTCACAGGCGTGGGACATCCCTGAGGAGTTAATGGAAATCTGAATCATTGTTCATAACATGTGGAATTGGCAATGTGTCTGGCTGCAGTTTTACAGCACATGGACAGTTTACACAGGTGAGTCCCACTTCTCCCACAGTCAAGGCCATATTTAATGCATCTACAGTGAAGTTGTGGAGCCTTCTTGGTGTCTCTGATGCCATGCTCCAGGTGCATATTTGTATTTCCTGTGGCTGTACCTTGTGTGTTGGGTTATGTAGTACATGAGAGGCCTCAGTTCCCACAGCACTGGAACTAGGCAGGGATGTATTTCCTACTAGGACCCATATTATGAAGCCTCCATAACAGGAGTACATTCCTGCTGCAGCCTAATGCTGTATACCCTATAGTCACCCATGAGCCCCAATGCATAAAGCAACCCACAATCTGACCGTGTGTCCTACTGCCTGCAACATTATAAGCAAAGGGAACCCAAGGTACTTCATAGTGACTCATCTGAACACTGTTTTCACACCCTTCATTCTGTAAAGAGCACTGAATATCTAGAAGGATCCATTGGCAGCTCTGTATTTTACAGCGTACCTTAGATTTCATTTTCCAACATAAAGGCCTGACTCAAAGCTTTGTGAAGTTCATGACAATCTTGTTTCTAGAAGGTACAGGATCAATTTAGCTCTTAATTTAGCTCACAGACCATCCTGATGTCAGGTCACAGATTCAATTTAGTTCTGACTTCCACTTTCCCTAGTTAATCCTTTCATTTGTGAATACTTCCAGCAGTCAGGAGTAAGACATTCCTGTTAGAGGATTTACCTCAGAGAATTCAGATCTCTTCAGTCATGAGCTGCATATTTATCCCAGACTTCAGTGAGTTCTACTTTCTTGTTAGATTTATAAACCGTGTTATTCAGGAATCTTTAGCTGTGGATCCTTAAGATGGGGTATTTCACTGAAGTGGAAAGTTTTAGTTTGCAATAGTTGGCCATTTATTTAGTCTTGGGAAAAAAAAATCTTCCCTTCTTGGCCTTTCCCCTGCAGGTCCTCATAATAATTTCTCACTGAGTTATAGCAAACTTAATATCACATTGAGAGAATTGGACTGCTGTGTATGTACTTTAATGATGGAAAGGAAGGTATACAACAGTGATAAGCAGCTAAAGTGATTTCGATGAATGAACCAAAATCCTAAAAGGGTGTTCACAGAGTGTAGCTTGGAATGAGAGGCCTTCTTGTATCATTCTCCATTGTGTCATACACTAACTGAGAAAAAGGGAAAGGTAAAGAGAACCATGGCTTAGGTTATGAATCTTACATTATTTGTGGGATTTTACCTCTCTTTTTGACTACCCTAAGGACTACACAAGGAACATGCAGTGTCATTTTTTCTTTTACCTTTGTATACAGGAAGGGACAATGAGAAACTGATTCCTAGATTATGAATTAGTGAATAAATATATAAAATTAGTTTTATTAGTCTGGTAAACTTTTAATTCATACTATTATCTAAGTACACTTACAAACGACTGTGGTTGGCTTGCTTTTATTATACTATATATATTATACTAAATATATAGTATATAGAGAGGATGCATAGGTATATATCTGAGACAGTGAAGCTCTTATGTCTGCAAGATGCCTAAACAAATCATGCTTAGCCATGCCATCTTGATTGTCTTCACATATACATATGATTGGAGGTTTACCAGTATTTACTTTCTCAGAATACAAGTCAAATACCAAATTCAGAATCACAGAATCTCCACAGTTGGAAAAGACCTCTAAGTGCGTCCAACTGTCAACATCCCCCCAAATAAAATATACATAATAATATCTGTATCTGTATGCACCCACTGGAGCATGTCCCAAAGTGCCTCAACTACATGTTTTTTAAATACTTCCAGAAATGGTGACTCCACCACCTTCTATTTCAGTGCCTAACTACTCTCTCAATAAAGAATTTCTTCCCCAGATCTAGTTTAAACCTCCTTTTAAGCCATTTCCTCCAGTTCCATCATTCATTTGAGAGTTCACTTCTCCTTTCAGGTAGCTGTAGAGACCAAATTCAGGTAACATATAGCCAGAATTAGTTAAGTATGTAGCTCTACTCACATGTCTCTCTTTGGCTTAATTGTTTAACATGTCCTTAGCTCTGGATGATTTCTTTTCAATAGTGGGCGAATAATACAGAAGATTTTATCAAAAACACAGACATAAATCAGACTTAGCCACAGTGGACCACTGTCACAAAACAGCAGTTGCAAAAGCAATGAGTGACAATAAACAGTTGGTAACTTTTTGAAAATTAGTAACAGTATCTCTGTATTTTGGTACATTATATTACTTGTGATTTTCTTTTGTTTTTCTTTTAGATTTATGGCTGCAACGATTAACAGCTATCAGATAAAGAAGCCTTGGCCACTTTTCTGATCCCATATATTCAGCAGATGATAGGCAGCTCTTATAAAATGAACAGTGTTAATCAATATTAGGAGGAGACAAGAAGGAAGCAGAGGAGTAACTGTATCTTGCAGCAAAACCTGAGGGTTATTATGTCTAGGCAGGATATACAAGACCAAAACATCCAAATAAAGTGGAAGTAACAGTTTTAGCTGCACCACATCTAAAGGCCATTTGTGTGGTCTTGATAGTTTTTATATATGCTGAAATCAATATAGTCAGTAATCTATACAGTCTGTACAGTAGGTAAGACTTGACTTACTGCTCTGGCCATTCTGCCATTCATTGGTGTAATTTTTCATCACAAAAAAATTGATGGGTGCAGATAGTATTTTCATTTTTTAAGGTAGGAAGCAGTAGCTTATTATTAAGAAGCAAGACATTCTGTGAGAAAGATTACTGGACACTTATAATGACTTCTGAGTTTCCTTTTCGGCTCTGGCACTCATCTTTGAATTGCCTTGGTGATGTGACCAGCCATAAAGGAGGTCTGGTTAGAAGGGGAAAAATACTGAATAGCAGAAACTGTCTACTGAAAAATACTGTCAGAGAAAGGCCTGACAGCGTGGGGCTGTGAGCCTGGGAATAAGGCCTGGGAACCAGAAACATCCTTGAAAAGTGCAGCTGGCCTCTTTCAGGTGCAGCTGGGATACCTGGAAACCAGAGACATTCTGAGATACAGTGGATAAGCACAAAACCAAGGGACTATAAATGGCAATTTATAATCTGAGAAGGTGGAAAACCACACAGAAAAATAAAATCTCCCTGAAGGAAAACAGCATCATCTATTGGCTGTTACAAGTGAAAAATCAAAATTAACAGCTTCTATTAACTGCTCAAAGTAGGATGTCCTCTCAGTGTTATAAAAATGACTGATTCTTTAAAGGCAAAATTGGGCCTGTCACTCTCTGAGAATGTCCTGGTTGAATCCCATGTGAATTCCATGGACTTACACAGGGATACTGGGCTGAATCCAGATTCTGTGACAAAAATAATTTTTGAAGGGAAGCTGTCATCTTGTTGCTTCAGTGTTTCCACCTCTTTTGTGGATGGCTAGGCCTTCCTCCCCACCTCTTGAGACTACTTCTCCCCCTTTCTGCCTTACTTTTTGGATGGTGTAAGCCCTTCTGAAATCTGTCTAATTTGCTTTGTATTTATATTATATATATTCATATAAATAATCTATCATAAGTATATCTGCTGTTACATTTTTGAGATGTTTGTTTCACTAATGGTAGTTAGTACTCCACTGAACTGTCCAGTAGAACTCTTAGTACTCTTACATGTAACAGCATGTAACTATTTGGTTTTTGCTGTTATTGCTTGTACTGCAATGGTGACTGATGCTATTACTGAGTCATAAACTATTGTTGATTGTTACTACATTATTGCTCACTGATAGCAATTTATAATAGCTTGGTATATAGCTTAATTCATATTCATCTTATTAAAGTTTATTTTCAAATTAATGTGAAAATTCTTACTTCTGAAATACAGACATGACATCCTTTAAAACTTGATTTTTTCTGTCCAGAGTTTCCCAAAATGATGTATTTCTCTTGCTGTACTGTGGGAAGGAGAGGAAAAATTTTATGAGGCCACTTATAGCAAAGAGAAAGAGGAACACAGAGTTTAAATCCAAGACCCCACACCTCTAAATAGGTAAAAGGCGATATGTAGAGGCTTGAGAATGTGTATTAACATTTTCACGTCTATCATACTAATCATGTAGAAGGACTTATTACATATAATGATTTCATTTCCCAAGAGAAGGAATGGAGCAACAAGTACATCTCTATTAAATGTTGGGGGAGAAAAGAGGATCATATTTACTGTAACTGAGAAAATGTTCCCCTCTCCTGACATGGTCAATACCCTCCCCGCCACCCAAAAAAATAATCTAAGGAGTCAGAATAACAAAAATATCCCAATCTAGATGATTTATGATTAAATTTCAGTTTAGTGAGCACTTGCATTATGTTCTAAGAGCAAATCCACATGTGAGATTGTGTGGAATGAATTTTTTTGTCTTCAAAGAAATTAAAACCATTTCAAGATAAAAGATACTTTGTAGGAACTCCATGAACTAAATAAAGACAAATGTGAGTGGTTTTGGCAAGCGTAAGAGTTACATATTAATTCTAACAGTTTTTATGTTTGAAGATTTTTTCTGCCTTTTCAGTTCTAATGGTGTTGACCAGATAACCATTATTTCTTTTGGAAGAAGCAGAATTGTGGTAATGATTTGTCAGAATAACAGTATTCAAAAGTCATATATTTGTTGCATGTGAAGAGGAAGTACAATGGTGTTGCCAAAGTCTTGTATCTTCATTAAGTATTGAAAACAATGCATTTTATTATTCAGAAAACTCATTACTACACAGGTTATTTTAAGGCTACTTCTTTATAAATTCGTTTAATCAAAATAATGGAGCTGGTAATGTTTTGCTGCCTCATTTGGACCACTTAGAGGGTAAAGAATTGGCTGGCTGGTTGCCCTCAAAGAGTTGCAGTCAATGGCTTGATGTCCAAATGGAGATCAGTGATGAGTGGTGATCCTCAGGTGTTGTTAGTGGGACCACCCTGTTTAACATCTTTGTCAGTGACATGGACAGTGGAATTGAGTGCCATCCAGAGGCACCTTTAGATGTTTGAGTGGTGGGTCTGTGTAAATTGGATGAAGTTTAACAAGGACAAGTACAAAGTCCTTGGCAATACCAAGAACAAATACAGGCTAGATGGAAAATAGGCTGAGATCAGCCCTAGGAGAAAGACTTGGGGCTGCTGGTTGATGAAGATCTCAACATGAGCCAGCAGTGTGCACCTGCAGCCCAGACCGTATCCTGGGCTGCTTCAAAAGAAGTGTGACCAGAAGGTTGAAGGAAGCGATTCCCCCCTCTACTCCGCTTTGGTGAAACCCCACAAAGAAGGTCCAAGGGCTGGAGCAGTTCTTCTGTGAAGACAGGATGAGAAGGCTGGGATTGCTCACCCTGGAGAAGTCTTGGGAGAGACCTTGTAACAGCCTTCCAGTGCCTGAAGGGGGCCTACAGGAAAGATAAGGAGGGACTTTTTACCAGAGTATGTAGTAAAAGGATGAGGGTGAATGAGGATGAGGGTAGATTCAGATTAAATATTAGAAAGAAACTTTACTGTGAGGGTGATGAAACAGTGGAACAGGATGCCCCCTCCCTGAGTGTTCAATGAGAGGTTGGATACGCCTTTGAGAAACATCGTATAGTAGAATCTGTCTCTGCCCATGACAGAGGGGTTGGAACTAGATGATACCTTCTAACCCAAAGTATTCTATGTCTTGCTTAAAATTCCAGGAGCTGTGAGGTTCTGCAACACAATGCACTAGCTGGAGAGATGTTTAAACCCGTGTTCTGTTATGGACTTGCAATAAATTTCCCCATTGCTATTTCCCATCCTGTTTATTTAAAATTATATTTAAAATGCTCTGGGGAAGATGCATTCTATTGTTTCTATAATCCCTGGCACAACTAGGACTTCATATTATTTTGAATCTGTGGGATAATTTTAAAGTTAAAAGCCACAAGTCAATTAGAGGTAAGCTATTCTATATTAAAAAATTTATTACAGCATACTGGTGTAAAAGCTTATATAGGCATGTGATTATACATGTTATACGAACCATCATTAGGAATTTTGCATGGATTCACTGCATACCTATGGAATTTTCAAGTCACTGTGTGTGAAAAAAAAGTACAGACTAATATAAGCTGTAGGCTGAGATCCACGGAATGTGATAAAGCTTTTAAGTGGCCATCATCAGAAGCAGAGAGACTTTGAAAACAAATGGAATGTATTTATCACAAAAGATTTTAAAAGGTAATAAGTATGAATAACCAGCTTGAGTAAAGTTTTTTTTGTTGTTGTGGTGGGGTTTTTTGGTTTTTCTTTGGTACCCATAATAGATTTAGCACTTTGTTTTTCATTAGTTTTTTGTTGTCAAGAATTTCCTTATTGCATTAAGGAATGTAATCTTAAAGGCTAATTTTAGCTAAGGCAGGCTTTTCTCCTGAGGCTCTATTGACAAATGGTCCTTCTGAAGGGCAGTTTAGAGCCTGATTCACGTGCTTTGAATTAGTTTACTGAAGGAGCCTTCCTCTCTCCATCTACTGTCTCCCATAAGAAAAAAACAAGCTAGACAGACCTCTCCAGTGTAAGCTTAGTCTTTGTTGAATAAATGGAAAGCCCTGTTAGTGTTCAGAATATCATTTGGAATAACTCTTTTTAGGTCACATTATTTATGAGTATTTTTACTGAATTTTCACAGATTGATAACAGAGTACATTTTACTCCTAGAATCAGCCATCTTCCACCTCCTGCAAGTCCTGTGCAGGTCTTACACACAGGAAGAGTAAAACTGAGCCTTCTATCTTATGTGACTTCTACTGCACTCTCCTTTGTTTTTCAGCAGAATCTGAAGCACATCTGCCATATTTGATTTCTATCTGCTGTGCAATTGCACAGGCCCTGATAGCAACCAGTAACTGCCACTTCTTGATCATAATCTTTCTGCTGACACTCAATTCACAAAAAGCTATCTAGAAGGAGTTTCTTGGAATTACAAAGAGATTTATGTGGGACCTCTTATAAGAAAAGGAAAATGTAATTATTCTAATTTAGTATGACTACCTCCCCTAGCAAAAGCTTCAAAAGAAAGCAATTGGACATACAGCAATGCCTGGCTGGATACGACCTTGCCACGTGGGAAGGGATGTTTATTAGCTGAGAGTACTTTGTCCAGGAAGCTCATGAAGATAAAGCAGTAGTCTCCATTGCAATTACGTAATTACAGTTGTGTTGCCTGGGTTATAAGTACTTGGGTCTGCTCAGAAACAACTCAGAACACATTTGGACACTTGGCTGGGTATGCACTTCCAGCATTCTTAAGTCTTTGAGTGACACTACATGCATATACATGCATATACCTTGTGGTAATATGCAGGTGGCACCTGTGAATGTAAGAATGGCTCAAACTCAAGCCATCATATAGATGGCTTACTCTGAAATTTATTAACTTTTTTTTTTAAGTTCTTTCTTTAATGCTCTGTATGTGAAATGACTCAACCATGAAATCAGGATTCAAATAATTTTTTCATTCTGGAGAGAACTTTAAGATTTTTTTTTTTTTTCTTCAAACTGTACATGGAACTGGGATATTGACTCCTTTCTTCAGTCAAGAGATGGTGTCATCATTAAGATCACACATGTAACTGTTGAATTTGATTCTGGCTTTCTCTCTCTCTCCCTTTTATTATCACTAGCTAATTCAGACCCTGTGTTTCACTGAAGGATAAAGGAAGAAGCAACAACCCATTTTAAACAATCCACATAGAAATAAAGTTTCCCTGAGACAGAATTGCACTCCAGTAATCTGACTGCATGGATAACAACACAGCTGTTGGGCTGTAACTCTACATATGCTTCTCAGCAGTGGAAATCCCCAGTTTTCATAGTATCTGTTTATAAATAAATTTATCGTTAAAAAAATTTACAAGACTCTACAGATCTGGTTTTAGTGAAGTATCTGTTTTATGCTTTGTAAGTGGAATTAAGAAAAAACTTTTAGTATTTGGTGACAACATCACTGGCACAGTTGCTATCATTCTCTTGTGTTACTCAACTGTCCAACAGAAATGAATCTGCTTTATTGCTTTTTGTACACCCATAGGCATCTCCCATCTCTTTAAGCTTTTGTTCCTGAGCAAAACTAATGTTCATCAGTGAAAATGTTGAGTAATTTCAATTGTATTAAGTTGTATCGTACTTTGAAATCCCATCTTCAGATTTCAGTAGCAAAAGCACTGACTGCAAAACAGTGTCCAATATCTGCCAAGCCATAACTTCTACATAGCTTTCAGTGGAAGTGGAGTTTGGGGAAGAGTTTTTATATTCATATTTGTAAAAGGGACAACTGGTTACAATACAACAAAACCTTTAAAAACTATGCTGAGCTGACAGTCCTCAAGCTGCTTCGTTAAGCAGCATAGATGAGGTGTGGCATTAAACACATTCTAAGCTATTTTCATTTTCTTAAGAGGTCTTCTTGGCCTAAAAGAAGAGTTGCTATTTGTATGAGCCATTAAGCGCAGCATGCACTAGAGTTTCTTGCATAACCTTTTATTTTCTTCAAAAGTTGTTTGCTCTGCAGACGTCACTGAAACTAAAATTTAGAAGCAGTGGACCTTACGCATACAGGTTACAGTAAATTAATTATATCACAAAGATATGTCTCAAAAATAAATCACATGAGATAAAAAGTAAGTTGAGGCATCCACCTTAGCTTTCTGTCAATCTGCTTCCTTCAGGCTGTGTTGTTACACTGTACAATTTTTTGTCTGGAACTTCCTCTTAGAGTGTAGTTTTGTTGGTTTTTTTTTTTTTAAATCTGAATACAGCCAGACCTTCTCATCCATGTCGTTAATGACTTTTAGCTCACACACTCCTAATAGCTCCTGATTGGTGAAAAGCATCCATTAGTTCTAGATAAATAGCATATAGGTTAGCACAAATTAAAGTATATGTGAAATGTCACTCATGATTAAGTATTTATTATGTGTCTATGTCTGATCTAGAGGCTACGGATTGTTGCACTGGTGAGATTCAGAGGGCTGGCTCCTAAGCTCTGGATGCAGCAAAACTTTAGCTCTCAGCTCTTAGGTTTAACTCTTAGGTTTTCACTTACAACCTGGGTGTTGGATGAGGGGCAATCATCACAAATGAAAACAGCAGAAAATAACCTCTTCAGACCTTCCTCTTGTTAATGGATATTATAAGCACATGGCACCACTACCAGCTCCAGGATCAGGGATTTCTCTACTGGCCACTGGATCTCAGGTTGAGACCCAGCGGTCTCCATCCCAAGGTGATGGACATGGCTGCTTCTTTCTCATTAGCAGGTTCAGGCAATAATGAGGCTGAGCATGTGCCCTAGAGGCACAGGCAGCCACACAAAGAAAGCAAACACTGCTGGCTGAACAGGCTGCCACAAACAGGCACTGCCTTCAGCATCACCCACATGTGACACAGGCTACAGCCAAGTCCCCTTTCTCCTCATCAGCTGGTAAGGAGTTGAGTTCACTAGTATGATGTGTCCCCACCTTCTAGATTCACAAGCAGATGCACATTTACAGATCCTTCATGTATCAGCATGACCCCTCTCTCCTCTCCATGCTTCTGCCTTTATCCCAGGCCCTCTCATGTGCTCTATGGGTCACAAAAGGACCAGGTAGTCAGATGGTAAATAGTCTTAAACACAGATAGATGCATTATCATGAGCTAGTCCAGCTCAATCATCACTAGCAAACAAATTCATGCACTCACACACTTGTCTCAAAGGCACTCCACACTTGTTGGTGCCCCTAAAATTAGCACAGATCTTCTAGCCCTCAGATACCTCTAGGCCTCCTACAGTCCAGCTGCAGATTGCAAACAAATTACATGCACACACGCTGATGTGCATCAAGTGCAGGGAAGATGCACTCAGATGTCCAAATGCTGTAGAGGTGCATTAGGAGCTGTGACCCCTCTGACTACAGACACTGACCCTCTTTTCTCCAGCTGTTGGTACCACACACACTTTCGGGCACCAACACTCCCCCAGTCTGACTCCAGTTGCTAGCCGTATATTATCTCACTTTCCCCAGCTGCTGGGGAAATTCATGAACATGAATTCCCATGTAAAGGCATAATTTTGCATTTTAATGCATTCAGTGCATAAATAGAAAATTGTTTGAAGTTGCTACAGATTCTGACAGAGACGTTCTCCATGCACTACACCAGGTACAGAAATGTCTTTAGCAATCCATAAAAAGCAATCATTAATGTAACCAGTCAGTCAAGATAAGAAATAAAGAAGCTAAAATACACAACTTGAGCCATGGTAGCAGGAAGAGGAAGCTTGCAGCTCCGTACTACACAATGCAAAGTTAATGTAAAAGAGCTGCTGCTTTTTTTTATTTCCCAGACTGCTGCAATACAGCGAGCAAGCCCCTTGAGTGTCTGTAAATAGTGTTTCTCTTGCACTGAGATAGACTTCTCCATAGAAGTATTTGCAGTTTTAAATGTGAAATATTTATAGATGTAGAATGGTAATAGCTTAAAGTAGTCTTCATGGCATGTGTTTCAGATGTAATACTGAGAAGGAAACCTTACTGCATATGTTGTTATCCTCTATTGCTGACTACGTTAGCGTTGATCCAGCCCCTAAGTAACTAGATTTGTTTGGCTCCTGGATATAGGAAACATAATGCTATCATCAAACAATCAAATATTGAACTTCCGGAAGAAAAAGATTCTACAGCCTTTATCTTTCTGTGATGGTGTATCCTTTTGGAGATAACAGACTTATATGTACTTGTTTGTTCAAAAATCTCACCTCTGTCATTGTTTTGTTGAGAGGCCTGGAGCAGATCTCACACTATGGGAAGGAGTGAAATGCTGGCCCTGCTACTAAGAGTGGGAGCCTTGGACTTCACTTCAGCAGGGTAAGGACTTCACCTTGTGTCTCACATTCTGAAGCTGTGCAATGAAGACATGGATATACAAGTCCCTGCCTCCTTCACAAGGGTACTGGAAACTGAAGTGTGAGTAGGGTAACTTCAGAAAAATGAGTGCTGTTAATCAACTTTATTTTTATAAATGCACAGAATGAGGAGAGGAGAGGAGAGGAGAGGAGAGGAGAGGAGAGGAGAGGAGAGGAGAGGATGTCATGTTTCCACTTTTCCAGTCAGCAGGAACTTCACCAGACTGCCATGGCTTTTCAAATATCATGGACACTGGCTTTGCAACCTCATCTGACAGTTCTTTTCAGAGCCGTGGGTGAATCCCATCAGATCCCATGGACTTGCTCACCTTCAGATCTTTCAGAGGGTCTCAAACCTGCTTTTCATCTTCAGTGGAGGGATGTTCCTTTTCTCAGTCTCTGCCTTTAGCTTTTGTATCATGGAGCGTGTGACCAGAGTCCTTGCCAGTGAAGACTGAGGCAAAAGCAGTCATTGAGTATCTCAGCCTTCTCTACACCTTGAATGACCAGTTCTTCCATTTCCTTCTGGAGTGGACCCACATTTTCCCTAGTCTTCCTCTTATCATTGACATTGACTCAAATTTTGATTGTAGGACTGTGACCTTGTAATGACTGAAAGTGAAAAGGATAGGAAACAAAGAAGTAGATGATAACAACAAGTATCTGGAAATAATTCACTCTCTCTCTTAATCCCTGCTGTATCATCTCTAATACTTTTTCTCACACATTTTTCAACAACTTTTACAACCTCCTTCTCAAAGATCAGTATTTTATGGTTTAAGATAGGTATTTTCTGAAATTCACTCTCTTTTTAACATTTAATTTAGACTCAACTTTTCATTGTACATTTGTAGATTGTATTCAGAATTCCTGCTTCCTTCTTACACTCTTCAAAATCTTGGGGTTATAACCTGTTGTCAATGATTGGTTGAAACTTTATTGAAGAAAGTTGGCAAAAACTTTTCCTGAGGATAAATGTGAGAAGCAGTTATGGAGTTTTGCAGTAAGATATTGCAACAAAATAAACCATTGCTGAAGCAAGGGTTTGATCAGAAGCACATCTGTGTCATGCTATATTGGTAGTCATTGAAAAGGCAAAGAGCTAGTCCTGTTTGCTTTGGTTTCCCAAAGGTATACAGAGAACCTGAACAGTATTTGAGTGAGACACAGACAAACCCCATATTTTGATTAGAATGTGGCAAAAAATACTAGGGAACTTTGGAAACAGAAATTTCTTCAAGTTTCATTCTCAAAGTTTTTAGTGTGATAAGGGGGAAAAAATGACACTGCAGTTTCTCCTCATAAAGCTGACCTGTAACATTAAAATACTGGCTACTGGTTTCTCTTGGTTGTTGCTTTTCCAGGTCACTGTAATCCAATTATTTTCATATTTATTGCCTTACACTTTAGTTACACTTCCTTCACTAGCATTCTCTAAACTTTTTATGGATTTCTAGCATTTCCTGGTGCTTATTGCCTCAGAAGTCACTTTGGTGATTCTGCTCAACCATTTATAGAAAGAGACCATCAGCTTCTGGATATGATGCTCCATAAGCAGTCTGAAATTCCAGTTATAACTGTGTCAAATTTATCTTGTATGACTGCCATTGTATTTCATTCAGTACTATTGTTTTCTAGCAACAGTTTTTCAATCTGAGAAAGACATCCATTTCAGAAGTAGTATTGGTATTTTAGTATATATTTTACTATTTTTAAAAGTTTACATTGGTGTTACATACATTTGACAAATGACAAAAAGAATGTTGACTTTTAGCAAAAACATGATATAGTATTATGTGAACTATGTGTAATAGATCATCTTAAATTTAAGATTCTATGAATCTACAATTCTATAAATATGCAGGGTCTATATATGTTACATTGACTGTTACCAATTTGGCAATTCCATTGAAAAACTGAGGCCAGAGGATGCATATGCCAAATAAGAGGGAAAGATCTGCAGCCAGTGTAAATAGTGATAGCTTCATTGCCTTTAACGGAGCCATGACAATTTATTCCAGAGGAGCACCTGATCTTGAATCCCTGAATTTTATATTTATATTACTCTGGTTTCAAGAGCTTCACATCTCTGTGAAAGGACAACATGATTACTTCTGAATTATTGTGTCAGGTGGATTCAATTTACTCCAATCAGGCTAGGACATGTGTTACAGGCTCTTTGAAATTAAGGTAATGGACAAAAAGATTCAGTTGAAAAGACCTTAGGAAAAAGATTGGGCTGGAAATAAATAACAGATATTTACTGCAAAGAGGCAAGCGCAGATTCTTTGTGTATTTACTTTATCTAGAGTTTTGTGGGAGTGAAGACTTTTTGTGATTATTCTTAATTTTGGATTCTGTTTTTATGGAGATTTTTGTCTTGTTTTGTTTTAAAACATATAGCTTGATGATATTTTACTGGGAAACTAATCTTGCAATATACTAGTTGAGTGACTGTTTCTTTCACTGAAGAGCAATACCACATTTGCTTCTCTGATTCCTCTGATATTTTCATTTTTTTCTAAGACTTGATGAATAAATTAGTCAGGTCCCTTCTCACCAAAAAAATGTATTGCATTGATTCTTGATGTTTTGTTAATGGTGACTCCAGTAGTTTTTCTCATCTCTTTACCAACATATACAGTTGCAAAAATCTTCCTTGCTTTTCACAGTGCTTCTATTATTCTTTAACAATGATTTCACATGGGTTGTGTCATGCCCTAACTTGTGAGTTGGACAGTAAACTACAAAGAATAATAGTGTTGGAGAATTCTGAGGAGTAGAGAAGATCAAGACAGAATAACTTGATTTTTTAACTACAAAATCTTAGTGTGTATTATGTGCTGAGAAAGCTTACATCGGTAAATATTTTTATGGACTCAAAATGGAATTTTATCTGAATCATACTAAACAGTTATGCACAATACTTCTCAGCTCCGTGTTGCTCACTAAAAGCAAGTAATTTACAATTATATCTTAACACAGTTGAAAATTCCACCTTAACTACTGGTTTTCTTGTGGCAGTTTGAGCAGCAGACTGCCAGACACCCACCCAGCTGCTCTCCCCCCTCAACAGGACAGGGGAGAAAAATAAGATGAAAAGGTTCATGGACTGAGACAAGAGACCAATTACAATTGGTAAATCATCATTTACCAATTACTTTCATGGGAAAAACAGATTCAACTTTAGGAAAGTTAATTTATTGCCAATTTAAATAGGTACGGGTAATGAGAAACAAAGTTGAACTAAAATACCTTTCCCCAATTTCCCTTTCTTTCTTGTGACAACCTGCTTCACTGGGGTCTTCGCTGTGGGCAGCAGAGAAATCTCTGCTCCAGCACCTGGGGGGGATTTGTTGGGGCCATCTGGCTTTGTCCAGCATGGGGCAGCACCTGACTCTCCTCACAGAGAATCTCTTGCAAATCCCTGGTGCCAGCTCCCTGCCATGTAAACCAAGTACAGTCTCTTGCTTTTCTATAGTATTTTTCTTAATGTTAATAGAAGATAGAGATAAAAAATATGTTTAATTTTCATTATATTATTTAAGCGGGAGATTTAGGTTAGACATTAGAAAGAAATTCTTTAATTTGAGGGTAGTGAGACACTGGAGCAGGTTGCCCAAGGAAGTTGTGGCTGCCCCCTCCCTGGAAGTGCTCAAGGCCAGGTTGGATGGAGCCTTGAGCAATCTGGTCTAGTGGAAGGTGTCTCTGCTCATACAGGGTCTTGGAACTGGATGATCTTTAAGGTCTCTTCCAATCCTAGCCATTCCATATGAATTTATGAATATCAGTTAATGTATTGGGGCTTTTGTGACTCTTCTTTTTTTTTCTTTTCTTCCTCACTGATAGCCATTATAGCCTATATGAGCCTTTATAGCCTCATGTTGTCATGCCAAGGAATGTGTTGTGTGGAAGCTTTAGGTTTTGTAGACAAATAACATCCACTTTGCACATCAAGCAAAGCACAGAAGGAAACTATTCCACCCCTTAAAAGTATCAGCAGCCTCTCCAGGTCACTCCCTGCCTTGCCCACATCATACAGTCTTACCAATTCAATCAGTAAAACTGATTGTGCCCACCGCAAAAACAGTATCGTGAAACATGAACCCTTGTAGAAAAGATTGTGTCTTCTTTCCTGATATTGTTACTGGGATACCAACATGAGGATAATGGGGGATACCATGGAGCATGGTTAGGTCTTTTGGACGCCTTCACATAGAAGATAAAAGAACAATTAATTGCACTCTAATGGAGCTTTGTTCCTGATTGACTATAGACCTGACTCCTAAAATACCACCCCAAATGACATACAGTGACCAGATACCATGTTCAACCTTAAACCTTGATTCAGAGTTGCTTCTGAACTTCAAAAACAGGATTTCAGTCAGACTTCTGAAGCATGGATGTGCAAATGCTGCCTGTGCAGCAGTTATTCAAGTCTTCTTTGAATCCCATCCATCCATTTAGACATCCCTGCCAAGTCAGTCTCTATTACCCATTTCTACTAAGGTGTGTTTTAATGGTGAAAGTAACAGGTTGACTTAATAAAAATGCTGGCAGTGACACCAAGGAATGCTGGGACTTTACTAATCTGAAGAATAATGACCTTATGGGAGCTTTGTTCCTCCTTCTCATGGGTCCCTGATAGAAACAGGGATACAGACAAACAATTATAAAAAACAGCCAAATAATTATTAAAAAAATGAACCAACTCAATAAACACAGTGGGAAGTATTGTGGATGAACTGAACTTCTTCTGGACTACTGTATCAAACACAAGGATTTCCCTCTAAAGATGCTAGGTTTCCAGTGTCTCAGTTTACTAGAATATAGCATCGTGTTGGAAAAGGCTCATGAGTCCACATTTTGGCTATCATAGCATTAATCATAACTGGGTAAACAGTATAGAGGAGATCCACACCTATGATGGCACAGCCAGTTAAGATTAAATGCTATGGAAACTATGGGGTTAATTGCAATCAGCTCTCAACTTGACAGTAAATTGAACGTGTTCCTGTTGACACTGATTTCACAAATCTGACAATTAACTTGGTTCCCCCCTTTTTAAAATTTTTTTAATTTATTGTAACTCACTTTTGCTACTTTTTGTAGCAAAGACCTTTCCAAAGATAAGCTAAAGGCTGTGACAGGGTTCTTAGGGAACCTGGATTAAAATTCACCTTTATGTAAGTAAGCCAGATCTTGGGAGAACTACACTGTGTGTCCAAGTGTCCTACTGTTTTTTACCAGTACTTTGTTGAAGGTCTAGTTTATTGAGACAGTAAGGAGCTTTCTGTTTTGACTCACGTGGGTGAGACCACTTAGATCTGTGACGGGTATGCTGCTGTGAGACAGAATAGAAACTGTCAACCAAATGTACAGTCAGGAGGGAAGAGTACCTATATTCTGTATTTTATGATATGATGAGCTTAAGGGGGCAAAATCCTTCACACCCAAGCCTGTCTCTACTGTACATCTGACATGTATGCTGCTTCATTGACCAGATAACAGAAAATATGCTTTTTCTGGCAACATTTTTTGCACCATAGGCACAGTGCTCTTTTGAGAGCAAGGTAAATGACTGTGTCAACATGTGTTAGCAAAATGGTTTTCAATCAAAGTAAAGATGTATCAATTTTGGGAACATTTCATGAACCACTTCTATTTGAAGTCAGGTTGTGAACAAATCCTGCTGGGTGTTACACAAATACCATGTGTTTACACAATATTACACCTGGCCCAACCAGCTCTTTCTGTTTGGCATCCAGGTTTGCCCCAATCCACATGAGCACAGCTATTGTCCCACCATAGGAACTGTGGCCCCCACTCTTCCTAGAAGCCACATAAACCTGAATCTGACCTCTGCTAAAAGTAGACTGTCCTTGGTGTAAGGGGAGATAAATTCACTCTGAAAATGTCCGTATGTTTGGAATTGGATACAAAAGTGTATATGAGCTTTGCTTTCTGTCTAGTTCTAAGATCTTAACAAATACAATCCATACATGATTTGGCCCGTAAGATTCAGGTGGTTTATTGTTTGCTGGGTGTTTTTCACAGAATCCTCATGGATCATCACCTCTAAGATCACTGTGTCCAACCATCCACCCAGATTTTAAATAATCTTTGCTAATATGCGTTGAAGTAGTGATACAAAAATTGAAAAAAAAACAACAACCCAAAAGCCACAAAGAATAAAAAACAAAGAGAAAGAAAAATATTGGAAATTAGAAATTTTATATAAAAAAATCAAAGTTGAAATATATCCAGAGTGTATTTTTATAATACCATCTACAGTACTTCCTACTGTGCTTATAGAGTTGGCTCCTTTCTGTAATTATTTGGCTGTTTCTATCAGGGACCCATGAGAAGGAGGAACAAAGCTCCCATAAGGTCATTATTCTTCAGATTAGTAAAGTCCCAGCATTCCTTGGTGTCACTGCCAGCATTTTTATTAAGTCAACCTGTTACTTTCACCATTAAAACACACCTTAGTAGATATGGGTAATAGAGACTGACTTGGCAGGGATGTCTAAATGGATGGATGGGATTCAAAGAAGACTTGAATAACTGCTGCACAGGCAGCATTTGCACATCCATGCTTCAGAAGTCTGACTGAAATCTTACATCCAGCTGAATAATAAATAAAAGCATTTGTTCTTTTGGTGGTTGCTGGTGGCTCTGTTTTATTATTTTCATGCTGGATGGCTAAAAAGTAGAAAGTCTTGCAGCAGGACATCATTATGATAGGTGAACATCTGAAAATTTACAGCTTTAGGTAGGTATCCATAAATTTTTTTCCTTGTCCAATTAAAGGTTCACCCTTTGGTATCTACTAAAATGTGGATGAAAGTTTCATGTGAACAGGCTCGCTCTCAAGATTTCTGTACAGCATTTTCTGCTTTTACTCAGGCTGAATAGACACAGAGAACAGTAAAGTATAATAAAAACAAGAGGGAGACTAGAAACAGCTATATAAAAGCTATATAAACTCAATAATTTAAATGGAAATTAACTAATAATAAAAATAATAAACAGCATCAAAGAGCCTTCCCTCTCTCCTTTGTCCTCCACAAATCCTTGGAACTCCTTCTGTCTTAATTCTTTGTCTCATTCTTCTTTTGCTTTCCAGTGCTCATTAATGTATGTTTCTTTTGACCTTTATTTGTAAAGCTTGGCCAATATTTTTAATCAGGTGTTTACAGTCAGGTGCCTAAATCTATATTAAGTATCTAAATAAGGTTTGCATTTTAAATGAGCCAAGCATTAAGTCAATAGCTGTTGTGGCCTCTCATTATTATTGAAAAATAGACCAGCTCTTTAGGTGCTCAGTACTCTACCCAGAAGCTTCTACAAGGTTCACAGACATTTCGGTATAATTCTTACCTTCACTGTGCAGTAAATGCTTTCTGTTAAACAAAATTTTGCTATCACTCTCTACCTTTGTCAAAAGAAGAGTGGGACATTCATGGCTGGCCCACATGTTAGAATAAAACTACATATTTCACGGACATCTGCTTATTTCCTGGTTACTCTTGCTGTAAAAAAATTACTTGAAATCTTAGGATTCTGTTCATTGTATGACAGAAAATGTCTATAGAAAAGGAAGAAAAACATTATGTCGTTTTCCTTTACATTAGGGAAAATGCAGATTAGTGTGTAAGTGCTCTGCTTCTGCTGAAAACATCCATTCATTTCTCCAGTATGATCCTCATGCTACCTGTCTCCCAGCTGTCAGTTCCTGATTCAGGCAGGAGCTCACAGGGATATGTGTGTTGTCTGGAGGGGAGAGGGGATGTCTGGAGGAGGTGGGAAGTAACGAGGTGACTGACAGTGATTCAGGGCTAGACGCAGCATGGGGGGTAGGTACAGAAAAAGAGCTAATCCTATACAGGGAGTTGAAGGTTTCTTTGATGGAGGACAAGGGAGGTAGAAAGCATCTAAGGTATTTGCTTTAGAGAGAATTTAAGGTTACTTCTGCACCTCTCTGCAACCCAAGAAGCTTGAGAGATGGTCAGCACGGCAGTCTATCAGTTATGCCAGCACAGTGAAGCTGATACATTTATGCTACTGTGGAAATCCATGTGAAAATTCTTACTCCAGGATTAATTATCTTTTTTTCCAGTGTAGCTTAAATACGGTATAAAGCTGAACAGGGGTTAAGAAAAAAAAAATCAGCACAGGAATTTAATTTTATATATCTAAAGCTGTTTAATTCAGCCTTTGCAGTGTTCTGGTGTATTTCCATCATGTGCACAGCCCCAAGTGTACTGTTTTCCTTGCATTAAGGTTAATACGAGCTAGAAATGGAGACCTGCTGAAGAAAAAACCTATTGCAGATGAGCTTAGCTAAAAGCAAGAGCAACAGTCTTTTAGTTTATACCAAAAGACAGCTTGAAAGGCTAATATATCATGCAAATTGTGGACCAGAATCATTTAGGCATAGATGGTCTGTGAGCTGTACAGAAGGAGTGAATCTTTCTGTATTCAGCTGTGCATTTGTGTGTGCGCATCTCGCTCCCCCTCCACCCACTCCTCTCCCTCTCAGACTGTCTCTCTCAGCCAGGCAAACAGACCAGCTTCTTCCTTTGTGTTGCCAGTCAGGTCCTCCCTCTGCAGTCTTACACAGGAAGAAGATTTATAATAGCTGCATGCAATGCCAGTCTCTCAAAGAGACAGTATCACGCCATGTGGAGGATGGGGTTTAACTTTGCTCCACTGAATTGGAAAGGTACATTTTCTTTTCATCTTAATTATTTTAAACTCTTAATTTCTATGACTTTTATCTCCTGGTAAATTCTGACCTCCAAATACTGGCATCTTTAAATTACAATCTGTTGTCACAGTACTGTAATGGCTGTGATGTCTTAATTGCAAACATGGGGAAGTAAGGAATTCAAAAGTATAATTAGGGCACATTTTCAACGTGAAGCTGAGTGCCGTTCTGTGAGATGGGCATCTGATATTTCTGACATACTGTACCAGAAATATAATATTCAAACTAAGAAATGAAAATACAGCACACATGCAATGCAACTGTACCATATGTTAAGAAATGTGTACCTCGTAAACAGCAGACTAATTAACTAGAGAAAACAGAGAGGACTGAATGATGACACTAGAAATACAAAGGATAATGAAATCTCGAAGCAGGCTTGTGTAGGAGATCCACCTGGCAGCAACTTGCCAGGTTTAACAAATTAAATTAAATCAAAGGAAAAATTATAGGTGGGAAATAATGAACTTAACAGCACTACTTCCCTTTGTTTTAGGCTCTCAGTTGCCTGCTTCTTTCCTCCTTGACAAGTGGCATGTGTTATAATTAATGATGGGTGAAACATCAGAGGAAGAGAAGCCCAAAAGCTTAGAAACTTTCCCTAGGCCTGTGGAAAATCTCTATCAGAATTTGACACAGGACTTTCTGGGGGGATTATGCTTTTCCCATTCAATAGAAGGAATAGAAAATTAAACCTCATTTCAGCCTTTCACCTCCTAGCCTCCCTGTTTCCCAAAAATGAATGCAGAAAATGTAATTAATTGATTTCAAGAAATCTCTAAACGGGCTAACCCATTTCAGTGTTTGGGTCTGATATTAGTAACTATTTCCTTCTGCAGGGGAACCTACAATCTGAAAATACAATGCCTTGGTAAAATATTGGGAATAGAAGCAGTTGCACATTACACAGCAGGCCAGGGCAGGGAAGCACCAGCATCTAGGTCTTCTGACTCAAATGCATGCACTAGATTACAATCAGTTGGTTTTCCTTCTTCTTCCCTGTTTTCCCTGATCTCATAAGGAGCATATATAAACATGTTTTTTGGGATTTGCTTTAGGACATCTTTTCCCATGGGTCAATGAACTTGAAAGGAGTGTTCAGTGTATTCAGTCTCTTGGTTTTTGACAGCAGGAGGTCCAAGACATGAGGTTCTTCTAATTAGAGAAACATAACATAGAAGACTTACTTTCACTATTCATTCAATCCTGAATTACTTCCTTTGTTTTTCTTCATTTGTCAATATGTCCACCTTTAACTACTCTGGTTACATTGGTCTTGAGCTCTACTCATATCCAGTAGTTTCAGTACAATGCTTGCATTTGCTCTTTGTGATTGCCATTGCCCTGGACACAAGAGTACCAACTTCCACAGCTGATCCTTTGACAGTTTGGGTTGGTGGAGCCTGCATAGAGGCTAACATAAAAGATTCCTGTCCCAGTGGCATCTTAAGTTGATATGCTGACAGTTATTTAATCAGTAACACTAACTATATAATTTCTAATGTGCTAGGAACACTATGTTTACCCAGACTGAAGGAACAATAACAAAAATCCCATGGCATTGGAGGATTCAGTCTGCTCCCCTGCTGCTATAAAAGTGCTTGTTGTTGTTTAAAGAAGCTCAGACCTGATAACAAAAAGGCTTTCACAGAATGAGTTAAAGCCTAGCAGCCTACAGAAATTTCTCATGGCTCTCTGGTCCCCTGTGTAAGATGTAGCTTTCAGCATGGCTAATGAAATCTGAAGTGTCCAAACTATTCACATGAACTCCTCTCTGCAAGGTACTCTTGTCCAAGAGATAAATTTATGCATACCATTTACATGTGAAAGTAATCCCTGACATTTCTTAAATCAATATGTACTTCATCATGTTTAGATGTAAATTTTAATCTAGAAAACAGTATCTAAAGAGTTATTTTCCCCTATCTCTGGTCCACTGAAATTTATAACATCTACAAATGTCACAAGTGTTGAAGTCTTTTTGGGACAAGATTCAGACAGTGTCTCACTGAAATCTATAAGGTTAGGTAAAAGGTAACCATACACAACAGTTTACTTGAGAAGGACAGAAGATAGCAAAAAATGGATGGGACAAAAGGCATCAGCATGCACATAGCTGTACAAATACAGAGACACTGTTTCTGGGCATGCTCTTGCATTAAGCCTATAGATCTATAATGCTAAGGAAACAGCTTGAGTTCCAGTATTAAAGCACTGTTTATCCTCAGTGCTTGACTGTTAACAGAGTTCAGTCTGCTTGGTTAAGGTGGTGCTCCAAGCATGGGCATTGCCGGGAATTATTCACAATACTTAGCATCACTCTTTATAGTTTCTCCAAAACTGACTCTGAAGGTTTTGCACCCTGACAGACTCCTCCATACCCCCATACCACACGCCAGAGCATGCTGCACATTCTTTCCTTTTCATACTAGAAAAGCTCCTGTGCTAAAAAGCTACAATATGACCCTCACATTATTTCAGACACCTTGTCCGCTTGAGGAGGCACTCAAGGCCAAGTGTTACATAGTGTGCCTGTAGTCAGTCTGTGCCATCTAACCTCAAGGCCAGAAAACAGCCTGTAGCTGTTTTTTTTAGTGACATATATAGCCAACAAAACCTTCTGAGTTAAAGTTAGGGAATACTGAATGTGTGCAGTATTGAGCCAGGAGAAAGGAGGAAAACTAAGACAAATGGCGTGTGTCTCATGTATTTGTCAGCAAGGTTAAAACAAGGTACAGACCATATGAGAGATAGATGTTTGCTTCCCTTTGTGCCTTAGAGCACCAAAATACTTCACTGGGATGAAATCAGTTTTTCTACAGACTTGTCACACAACAACAAAATGCTTAAACACCAGAGAAATCACAAACAGGCAGCTAATGCTCAGCTGACTAGGTGAATAGTCATGCTGATGAACAGAAGGGTAGTCACAGAGCCAGAACAAAGACCTTTATTGGCAGTTTATGTTGTTGAATGAAACGATACAAGTTCTCTCTTTCCATGTCAGAGATAAAGCTGGTGTTCAAAGGAGATAGAAAACAAACCAACCATTCCACAACCTTAAAATTCACCCCACAGGAAGCTGTGATTCAGGTATTATATTTAAATGGATCCAGCTACAAGAACATTGATGGCACTAACAACCCACATTATATGAGATATGGAAATTCTAAGCCATGTTTAGTCTCAACCTGAGGGTGCATTTTGCACCATCAGCTGAAACACTGGGAATCCATATTGTTATAGAAATTCTAGATATCAACAAAATCTCTACTGACTCAGGATACATGTGACAAGCAATGGTACAGTGGTTGCAAATAGGGGTTGTAAAAGAAAGGAAGTTTTCGAATAGGATGCTAGCAGCCAATCAAGCTAAACTATAAACTCTGGAAGCCCAGCAAGGATTTAGTCAAATCCATTCAGCAAACATTGTGCTGGTAAAGACTGATATAGACAATGTTAAAAAATGTGATAGATGATGGCCAAAAGACAAAAAATGTCATAGGTATTAGCATGTTCTTGGGGAAAAATAGTATTAAACAGCATTGTAGAAAACACTGTAGTAACATAACTTAGAATATGATGCAGACTGTTCATAAATAAAACTGAAACCAGTGTTCATGGAACTGATAGAAGTAGAATGATGAGTTCTTCATGTCGTTAAGACAACACTTATACTGTAATACCATCAACTCTGTAACCCACAACTGCAGAAGTTAAAATATGTTTCTTATAGGGACAACCACAGATAATACTCAAAGACTCTATCATCAAGGCTAGGAAGTGTAAACTTCCATTCCTACAATCTAGATGGTTCCAGTGGGTTAAAAATAGTTGGAAACATCAGGGCATTATCCACTTCTAGAAAAAAATAGCATCAATGAAACACTGTTTTACCTGAGAAAGAGTATATTTCTGCTGTTTCAGAAATAAAAATGATTTTTTTTTAATAGACTCATGGGATAATTCAGATAGGAAGGGACCCTGGGAAATATTTAGTGTAAACTCTTGCTCAGAGCTGAGTCACATAGAGATTTACACAGCCTAGTACTGAAAGTATGAGGACAGAGACTGTATAGCCTTTCTGGGAAACCTGCTTCACTTCTTGTCTGTCCACATGCTAAAAAACCTTTTCCTTATAAAGAGTTGGAAGTGTTCTTTTTCCAATTTATGTCCATTTCTTCTAGCCTTCCTGACATGCATCACGGGAAAACCTGCCGCAACGTTCTCAGAGCCTCTCGGTAGGTATTGGAAGGCTGCTGTTAGGTCCCCCCAAAGCTGTCTCTTCATTCTGGACAATTCTATTTCCTTCCATATCTCATAGGGCTTTTTTCATGACTTTCTTCTTCTTATGCATCCCATAGGTCCTTCAAAATTGCAGCCTGCCCCTCACACCTATCAGCTGCAGAGGTAAAGAAAGCCAGTGGGATGCTGGGTTGCACCAACAAAGACAACACCATGAGTAGCAAAGAAGTCCTCATACCACTCTACTTGGCACTTGTCAGGCCACACCTGGAGTATTGCATCCAGTTTTTGTCCCCACTCTACAAAAAGGATGCAGACAGGCTGGAGAGGGTCCGGAGAAGAGCCACGAGGATAATCAGAGGACTGGAGCACCTGCCATATGAGGAGAGGCTGTGAAAACAGGGTTTGTCCAGCCTTGAGAAAAGAAGGCATAGAGGACACCTTATTACCATGTTCCAGTACTTAAGGGACTGCTACAAAGATGAAGACTCCCTGTTTACAAGGAGTCATATGGACAAGACAAGGGGCAATGGGCACAAATTGCTTCTGGGGAGATTCTGTTTGAACACAAGAGGGAAATTTTTCACTATGAGGACAGTCAGACGTTGGAATGGTCTCCTAGGGGAAGTGGTGGATTCCCTCACTCTGGAAAGTTTTAAGTCTCAGCTAGACAGGGGTGCTGAGACATCTCATATAAACAATAATAGCAGAAGGGTTTGACCAGATGATCCTTGAGGTCCCTTCCAACCTAGCATTCTACGATTCTATGAATTGCAGCCTCCATCTGGCTTTCATCTGCAAGCTTGATGAGAGTACTTTCCATCGCCTCCTTTCTCTGCGTAACATTCCCGTAAATACGTTCCCAGAGGAATTCCTCTGTTTTCCCCTGCGATTGTAGTAAGACTGAACAGCCTGTAATTCCTGGGGTTGTCTTTTTGGAACATTTGTTCAGTTTTGATGCAGCTTGTTAAAGGACTTCTTTAGCTATTAATTAGGCTGAAAATACTGCAGATGAAGTATCTCTACTGGTAAACAAGCAGTGGTATATAAAATAAGTAAATTAGAGTGATGCCAATCAGCAGACACTTGCAAGATTTAATAATAAAAGTAAAACCTCTCCTCCAAATGGTTCATTAATAAAATACTTTTTAAAATTCTGAGCAATTTTTAAAGTACATTTACCAGTAAATTTCTCTTGAAATAATCCCCATAGCCACAAAAATATGAAACTTAAGGTAAGATCTTACTGCCATTAGTTTGTTTGAAGTATTTATGTGACAATTACCATGCTGTGTAAGTATTTTGTAATATTTTATTGCAGCCTGCAGGAACAGGCTCTGCACAAGGTGCCTAGACCACCAAGTCCATTTGGTCTTGCAAGACTGAGTGACAAAATCCTTTCAAGACTGTCTAAAAGCAGGTTAGTCAGTACAGTTACCATGGGGAAAGAATAGTAGAAATCTTACATCCAAGGGAAAACTAGCGTCCCAAATACTTGGCCCACAGCATTTTCAGCTACCAGTAAAAATTGTGATTGGGGACAAAAATCAAGGAGCAATCTCTAACATACACCCACTAGATGCTTAAGTGACTTAATTGTAAAATACTGAAATGCACTGTCGTAGGGCACCAGCTTGCAAGAGGGCCATATGAAGAAGATTACAGGCTTAACCTTCGACTCACTGTCATAAGCTTCTGACTTAGACAGAAGACACTCAGATATTTAACAGATTTGCAGTAAAATAATAGAGAAATAATAAAGGCGCAAGGCAGGATGAAAAAAGGGAAAAAGAAGTCTTAAATTTTGTTTAGGTTCTCTGAATAGATTATTGTAGTTTACACATTGCTACCTATTTATCTATGGTAACAAATCCTGTCTAACAGGAGTATTTCAGAGATAACACAGCCTCTTTCTCAAATGGTGGGAATGATAAATAAAGAAGCATTGGCTAAAGAATTCAGATTCATTAATATTGCAGGAAGAAGGGAACTACAAGAAAGGGTTCATGATCCTGGATCTTCCAAGTAAAGAATAGCTACCAAATCAATGAAAAAATTAATGAGTAAGGGTAGCCACATAACAAAGGCTCTTGTTTTCCAGATGACACTGTTGTGCTCTTATAAATTCTTCACCTTTATAACGGGTCAGTTATGTTGTCTTTGTAGCAGCAAAAAGGTTCTCAGTACATAATTAAAGGTGAAGTATGATAACAGACTTCAAATACATGAAAAGCTGACACAAAGACAAAAGGAGCAACATGTTCTCTAACATAAGTATTTTAGGCTGATAAGTAATGGACTTAAATTACAGCAAAGTTAGGCATTAGGAAACAAGTTCCCATACTAAGGATAGAGAGAAGGTAATGACATGGGAGATTGTAAAGACTACCACAGTGGAGGTTTTTTAGAACAAAGATCAGTGGGAATGATACAAGCATAGTTGAGGTTGCATTAAGGCTGGGAGGTGGAAGAAATAGCCTCTTGAGGTCACTTCCAGATCTGTGATTCTATTATTCAAAGCCTGATTCAACGACTAACAGTCTTTAATGTGTTTCAAATGGAATTACATTTCATTCAGATGTTTGTGAAACATTCAAATCAAACATGACAGTCATTAAAACCTGAAAACTGGAAAGAGCACACAAAATTCATCTCAAGTGATTATTTGATCTCTTATATTTCTCATTTTGGCTTCTTCCTGCCATTTTACAACCTGACAACAAATACATGTTTTAGTGGCAGTAACTCAAACTCATCCAACTGTATCCATGCTAATCTGCCTTGTTTTAAACAGTACCATATCTTTCTTTTACCACTCATTAAACTCATTGACTACTTTTTAGACACCAGTAAGTGACAAGTTAAATTTAGTAAATCATACAGAAAGTCTGTGTCCAACTGAAATGTATTACCTGTTTATGGTAGTACTGTTTTCTCTTACAGCAGTTGCCCCACCTCTGAACAATGCATGTGTTGACACGCAGCACACAGCACCTGAAAGCTGGAATTAGAATAGATTCTACCAAGTACAGAAATATTACTAAAATTGATATTTCCTAAATAAAGATTCACCACTACTTTCTTCCTGGCCCTATGTAAGACACAATTCCTCTCTTTCTGTTTCTATTTCTCAGTAACATGCTCTGCAGTTTTCCTCAAGATTTAGTTGTAGTAGTCATGATTGACTTCTCAGCTAAAGCCAGCAGCAGGGAGGCAAGCTTCTTCCTCACCATTAGATAACACTGTAATCAATAGGAATTGTCTGCCTTCTTAACAACAGGGAGGTGTTTCTAAGCAAAAACAAAATTAACCATCCATGTAAAACCAAAAGGAAATGTATAAGCTCTTTCCAGGTCAGTTAAGCACAGAGGGTTCTTCCCCTTCTACCAGAATATAAAGAAACCCCCCTCTCTCTATTCTTGTTATCTTGTAGATAACTTCCTGTTGTTCTAATGCTGATTTATTTAATTTTAACTTTTAATAAATTTCACTGAAACAGATTGCCACCAAAGGAGGAGTAATAAGACAATTCTTTTAAAAGTCTGACTAGAAAAGAATTTTGAGCTTGTTAATCATGAAAAATAATCACCTGGATTTGAGGCATTATGAAAGAAATCCTGTCATATTAAATCAGATGTTTGGTATAATGCTTCATGCCATAGAACTTCCAGAAATCACTTATTATTGATCCTGTTTTTATGAACAGCAGAGTAAGTCAGACAGACCTCAGCTAACAGCAGCAAACTTGCACCCCCGTTATTGTCAGTGAATTTATACCAGAAGAAAATCAGGAAATTAACAATAAGGGCCAATAGAATTAGTTACACAAAGGATGGTAATAAATATGCTAGCCTGTAAATGTCTATGTATGAGCTTAGCAGTAGGAATGTGAGCACTCCAACTAACTTCAGTTAAACTATTCGGAGACATAAGGTCAAAGTACTGTATTATCCTACTTTTCTGATTCAGATTTAAGTTAAGACAAAGGGAAATAACAGATTGAAAAAAATATTTTTAAAGAAACAGATTAGATGAAACCATCCAGAAAATCCCATATTTTCTAGTTTTACTGTTATAGGAAAAGTATATTTATGAAATACTGTGGAGAAAATAGCAATTTGGAGAATAAAAAAATGTAAATCTCCCAAAAAGAGAAGACTGGCATTTTAGAAGGGAGAAAAGATCTGAAATATCTTATTATTAAAGAATTTTCACTGAAAAGTATAGAAAATACTTTTTCCTGGAAGATGCCCACCATTCAGTGAATAAGGACTTCTGCGTTCTGTTTAGCATTCTCTAAATAAGTCTTTGCAATTAATCATTTAGGGTGGGATTCAGACCAAGAAACCCGTGGGGCTTATCTTTAAGCATTTGGCCAACAGGCTAGTCTCAAGGAGAGTGCCTTTTTCATCAGCAGATTCCAGAGGGTAGTACATCCCTTTTTCTCAAACTCCTTTCTTAGACACCTCTACAGGTGTCTCTACAGGTGTCTAAGGCTCCATTCTAAAAGGTGTTTAATTTGTTCCATCTTAGGTCTTTTTGATAGCTACAGACTTGTGAGGTTCTACATCTATAGCATATAATTGATTTCCACATCATTAGTAAATATACTAATCCTCTGAAATAAAAGGAGAGTTGGATTTCCATCAGTAGAAGTCTTCTTGACTCATATTTATGACTATCTCATTGCAGTGAGGTTTATTCGTTGTGCTGGTACACCTTTGCAAAGGCAATATGCAAACAATAGGCATGCTCCACACCTGAGCATGAAGGAAATAAATTAGTTCTACGGTACTTCAAAGGATTAGAGATATTAGAGCACAAGAAAATATCCCTTCCAAGTAATGTCATGGTGCTGATTCTTGTGATATGAAGCCCCCCTTTTGCTGAAGAGCTTGTCACACCATGTGCACACTAATGTTATTTGGTTGTGGGAACAACTGAAAAGACAAAACCATGTGATTTTAAGTTCTCTGTATATAAAGTCTGTAAAAATCTGTTCTTTGCTTGAGGTCTGTAACAAACCATAGACAAAAGATAAACTTTTGTGCTCTTTTTTTTATTTTATTTTGCAAGGTACAAAATCACAACTGAAATCCAGTGACAGACATTGATTATCTGTGCTTAATATATTTTTCTGCATGAAATGAACTTTAGAAAGTGTTCTAAAACATTACCAGTCTATCACTCTCATTTTATTAGGTATGCTTATCTTGTTTACAAAGTTAGTCTATCCAGTTTGGCATCTTTGGGATGAGACAGAATGAATAAGGAAAAATTGGTTTTGAAATGTTTACATATTCTATCTGTGGTAATCTTACTGACAGATGTTTATCACTGATGATTCTGTTATGATACAGTTTACTTTGTACTTTTTTTCTCTTTTTTACTGGAAGTTAAATGTGAAAATTATAACTGTAGAAAAGCCTGTCATTTTTTTTTTTAACTACCATTTATTTGTAATGAGTTCCAAATGCAGGAATTCTCTTCATGGAGTCATAACCTCCTTCAGGCACCCATCTGCTCTTGCAAAGTTCCTCCACAGGCTGCATTATCTGCTCCACAAACTCCTATGGGACCTCCATGGGCTGCAGGGGGACAGTCTGCATCACCATGGTTTTCTCTACTGTTGGAGCTGCAGGGGAATCTCTTCTACAGCACATGGTGCAACTTTTGCACCTTCTTCACTGCCCTTGGAGTCAGTTGTTCCTCTGATATACATTGCTCTCATGTATTCTTACTCCTCTCTCCAGCTGAAATTGCAGGGTTTTTCCTTTCAGGTACCTGAGATGCTGCACTGGTTTTAAGTGGCAAGGCTTTGGTAGCAGAGGGGCTGCTAAGGGGAGAGAAGCTGCTAGAATTGCCTAGAGCCGTGGCTGCAGTTATAGAGCTGGTGTTCCTTTAAAGGATTCCCAGGAAAGTATCAAAGTATCACTTCCCTTGCTAGAGCTAATTGATTTGAACAGAGCAGATAAAGGTCACCTAGGGTCTTCAAGCCAAAGACACACCCATTAAAACCATAGGTATAAAGTGAGATTCTCTATTTACTTTAAATATATTGTATAGATGCAGCCTAGTTTGTGTTGACAGAGAACTCCAGGTTTTGTATGACTGAGATGTGTTCATATCCTTTGAAAAACAATAAATTGATTTTTGATGTGTATATGTATTATTTAATGTATACATAAAATGCAATTTTATATAATATGAATACATTCAATAATATATAAAAATGAAAGCAAACATATATATATATATGTTTAACATATACATATAATCTGTGCTTTTTTCTTAGCTATATGTAGATTTCTCCAACTGAGCAGGAGAGCTTTCATTCCAAATGGAATAATCAGATAATTCTGAGAATGATCTAAATGATAAGTTTATATATCTATCTATCTATCTATGAAAAAAAAAAAGTATATATGTGTGTAATTTAATAGATAACATATTATTAACTGCTAATATACAAAATATAGTTTGTTAAATACATATCAATGTTATGACTTTTTAATGTATAATGTATAATGTTTAATGTATAATATAATATGGGTAAGAGTTTGGTGAGACAACTGGGAAGCTAATCTGTAGGCAGAGGGCTGGAATGCCACATACAGCATTTCTGTCTGTATTCTCCAAATAATGAACCAGACTTAGCTGTGTAAGCATGCCATTCCTTCAGAAGGCAATCAACAGGCAGTTCATACTTGGTTAGACAATTGGAGCCTAGTGACATTCAGACCTTTCACCTGACTACTCAAGATATAACCTGACTTTATCAGTTCTCCCAAACTCTCTACTGATTTTTCTTGTTTGATTTTTTGTAAGTTTATACAACGCAAATGTTCTCCCTTTTTCTCATATTTTTATTTGTAAGATTGTCTCCGATTCCTTTTATTCCTTTAATTTCTCCTTTCTAAATTAGCTGGTTTTCTTTAGTACCTATGCAAAAAGTTACCTAAATTTAATCTCCAGACTTTTTTGCCTTCACTGCAACTGCACTTGAGATAGCTGAACCAATAACTGGCCTTCTGATATATTAAATTATGTCTCATTGACAGCAAGATCCAGTTTCTAGCTAATACTCCGTTTGGAAGATGGCTTAAAGTGCACCTTAATCTGCATTGTGCCCCAAGCTTGACATTATTTGTGTAGGGCATCACAGGTTTATAGTATTTTTTTTTTTCACTGACAGGTACAGTTCTCTTCTCCATTAAAGCTTATGGATATTTATAACTCAAAGTGTTCTTGTAGTAGGTGGTTATATAGAACACTTCTCTGTAGTCTACTATTTGACAGCTTCTACTTACTGAGACCTTACAGATGGGAACATCCATAGCTATTATAGTTACTAGATAGTTGTGCCAAGGTGATCCCGATCCCTTGTCTGAAAGGGGCAAAGACACAAAATCTGGTTTCCTATGCAAATTCTTGTGTCAGATTCTTGCTATTACTAACAGAAACCACCTTACTTAGATAAATAGAAAATCAGCACTGACTTCTGCATCATGTTTTTCCTGTTTATTTGAAATAAATGTATATTGCCAGCATCCTAGCTACATATATACAAATGAAAGTACATTTTCTTCATGCTTAAAAGCATGGAAACAGTATAAAAAAGTCAGTGTGTTAAGAAGGAGTAAATTAGAATCAGAGCAAGGGTATAATTGGAAGGACCAATTGTTCGATTCAACCTCCTTCTCAGGAGTATTGCCAACACTAAATCAGACTGGGTTTATCATGTCTGGAAAACCTCATAAGTGGAGACTCCATAACTCCCCTGTGTAATATTAGTGATGATTTACAATTTCCCAGCATTCCAGTGCTGAAAAAGGTATTAATAATGTCTGGCCTGAACCTCCCAAGAAGCAGCTTGTGGCTGTTGTCTGTCAGCCAGTCTAGGTACCTCATCTTCTCCTCACAAACCATATGTTGCAGGTGCTTGGTGATCTTTATTGCCCTCTGCCAGATCCTCCCCAGTTTCTGCCCAACACCCTTGTATAGGGGGGACCAAAAGCCGGATAGAATTGTTCAAGTGTAGCCTCACACAGTAGAAGTAAATAATAGATCCTTTGATCTATTAGCGAAAATTCTCCTAACCTTGCTCATTATGCAGTTTGCTTCATGTGATGAGAGTGCATTGGGGCCTCAGATTCAGCTGTATGTCTGCTGTACCCCCATGGCCACTCACTCAACTCAAAGCTGCAATGGGTTATTCCACTATGGAAACAGAACTTTGACCTTCTCATGGGTAAGCAGCATGGGCTTTCTTTTACCTCAGTTCTCCAGCACCTGAAGATCTCTCTGAATCAAACCTTTATATTTGTTCTGTCAGTCACTTACTTTGATTCAATATCTTCCACAGATTTACTGAGAATTTTTGTATGATCACTGAGGCTGTTGGCAAAGTTACAAAACAATCGTGTAGCCATTTTCAGCTCACTGCATCTTGTGCTCATAACCAGCTTCTACTGGACATCACCTCAGGGATTATTACCAGCCAGTATTAATCCAGCCAATATTAAGCTTACCTAGAAGTTCATTTACACAACATATCCTTCAGTTTACAGGATAAAGTGCTCTGAGAGACTGCCAAAGCCTAAGTAAAGATATATTACATCCACTACTGTCACTTCATCCACATCTCTAATCACGTCATCACTGAAGTTAGTAAATGTGGTAAGTCTTTGGTAAACCTTTGTTACTTACTTGTCCTTCAGTGTTGTTGGGGTTTAACCCCAGATGGCAGCTAAGCACCATTCAGCTGCTCACTCACTCCCTGCCCTCCTCTGATGGGGTAGGAGAGAGAATGGGAAGTGGAAAAAGTGAGAAAACATGTGAGTAGAGATAAAATCACTTTTAAAATAATAATAACAAAAATAATATTGACAATTACAATAATGATAAATTGTGAGGAAAAAGGAAAAAATAACAAAGGGAGAGAAAATAAAATGCAAGAAAGACAAATGTTGCAAATTGTTCACAACCAATGCTCATCTTTTCCCTAAGCAACAGCCCCCCTGCCAGCCTCTCCCCCAGTTTTAATGATGAATGTGATGTCATATGGTCTGGGATATTCCTTTGGTCATCTGGGGTCAGCTGTCCCAGCTGTGTCCCTTCCCAGTTTCTTGCCTACCCCCAACCTACTCACTGTCTGAGTGAGCTGAAAAGGAGAAAAATATTTGGTGATGTGTAAGTTCTGCTCTGCAATGACAAGAACATCTCTGCATTATCTGTTTCCAGCACAAATCCAAAACATAGCCCCATAAAAGATAATATGAGGAAAAAAAAAAAAAGCACAAATGTTCAGAAAAATCCTCTTAGAATCTGTTTGCAGGGACTGAGATGGATCTGACTGGCCTGCAACTTCTGAGTGGTTCTTCCTGACATTTATAAAATTGAGTGTAACATTTTCCTTTATTCATTATTAAAAGACTTTTACAGGTTGCCTTAATTTTTGGCCACAATTAAGGAGCAGCTTCACAATCACCTCAGCTCTGTGCTTCACTTTCAGATGAATCTCATCCAGGCCCAGGGATTTAAATATATCAGGATCCTTCAAGTAGCTCCAGCCTGTAACAATTCCACTCTTGACTGCTCCTCTCCTTCCTAAGCTTCACTGGCTTGTGCAGTGATCTGGTCTAAGGCTTTTCCTATAGGGACTGAGGTAGGGAGCTGGGGAAGGCATCAAGTACTTCAGCTTTATTCATGTCATCCATCACTGAGCTGTTTCCTCCCTCTTGTCTACAGTCGCACATTTACTCTGAACTTCCTGCTCTGTACCTTTAGCTATGAGTAAAATGACAGAATCTCTTCTTGTTATTCCTAGTGTCAGTAGGCAATTTTAATTCCAGCTGGGCTTTGGCCTTCCATTTTTTCCTCTGAGTAATGTTTTTCTCTTGTGCTCATCCTTGTTTGCAATATCTTGTACGCTTTCGAGTTTCGATGACATCAATTTGATAATCATTAAAAATCAATGATTTCATGTATTAGTGTATTGTTATTTGTATTGCATTGGTTCTGTGCCGCTTGTGTCTGTGTTCTGGTGCTATGTATAATGAAGTAATAGTGGGTTAACATAAATATATGTGTATATAAATATATGTGTATATAAATATATGTATATATAAATAAAGACAGAGAGGTGAAAACGCACTTGTCAAAGCTGTCCAAGTTAAAGATCTACATCAATCCTGTGGGCTGTCATCAAAGGAAGCTTCTAGGCAGCCAGAATGCTGCTTCATCTGGAAGAAACTTCTTTAATACTTTAGATAGTTAAATTAAAATCAAAACATATTAATCCTGTCCTGGTGCTTTGACACCCTTAAGATCCCTATCTGTAAGAACTCACCATTCAAACCTGCATGGTAGCCCAACTGCCATCACTTATTTTTCACCTTCACCTTAGAGGTATATCAATCATTATTCTAGACCTTTTCTCTTGATCCTGGTTTCTGCAGATCTTTATCGAGCTCAACAACTTGTATAGAAGCCTTCAAGTTTTTTCTGATCCCTCACTTAAAAAAAATATTATTGACACACTTTCCCTCAAGATCCACTAACCCTATAAACATTAAAACCAGCTTCAATTTATCTGCAACTTTGTTTTTTAGATTTTCTTATTATAGCAGATCAGTTGGATTATTTTTGCAGCGAAACTGGTTTAAATGTTTCATTTTCTTATGTTTTAGAAAAATGTATTTTCTATTTTAAAGCCACATATCATGTCTAGAAGTAAATCTACCACTAGGTTAAAGTTTGAAGATTGAAATTGAAAGAAAATGCTTCAGTTGCTTTGAGCTTCTTGTTCATTTATTTAGCTCTTAAATACAATATTTATGACAACTAAAAAGAGGGGGTTTTGTCCCTTCCTTCCCTCCAGTTATTGAACAAGCTTATGGAAGAACGAGAAAGTATTTTCCACCCACAATTTAAATTAGCTCTGCCACATAAAGTTCGTGTATTTATTACATTTATATTGAATTTATTAATAACTAGTATAGTAATAGAAAAATCCATATTAAATTTTACTTTCCCTATACACTTAAATAGAACCAACTAGGAAACAAGGTCTTCTCTTTTTAGTTTACACCCGAGGCCGTCATACACTGAGAATTTTTCCCAAACGCCAGCAAAGTATACCAAAGCTCCCTTCCACTTCTTAGGGAAAATCAGCACCAGCATTTATGAAGTCTCTTTCTTTATGGAATCTGGAGGAATCTAATTCTTTAAAAGTTGAAAGGCCATTCTTCCCATTGAAATTTCAGAGGGCCGCTAACTAAAATATGACAAATTTAACATCATAATATGCAAGACCATATTCTTGGTTTATAGCTATGTTTTTTTTCCAATGATATAAATTCTATTTTAAAGGTTTTTTGTTTGTTTGTTTGTAGGATTTTTTTAAGGCCTTTTATCCACCCAGTTTTGAGATCTTTGACAAGTCATTAGAAAATTCTTAAAACTTACACTCTTATGGTAAAAAGAAAGGCATAAACATAAAAAACCCAAGCCCTTTCATGCTAACTTTATATTATAGACATTAATTTTTTTGTTTACATTTTTCTTTAATACTCCTGTGTTAGAGTTGATGAATGTCTGTTAATTACTGGTGTACATCTCAGCAAAAATGAGTGAAAATCAATGTTAATGTGTCTTCACCTAAACTTTCAATATTGTTCCTCTAGAGGATTAAATTCAAATCACTACAGCCAGCAACCTCTGCACAAACAGGTTTATTTATTATTCAAATGTATAGCTCCATACAAAAGGAAGCATAAACAGTTCAGCAGCTTGTCAGCAACAGACTAGCTGTAAATTTATACTTGAGAGGAAGAGTTTAACTTCAGCCTTTGGTTAAAGGAAAACAAAACAAAACAAAACAAAACAAAACCAAAAACAAACAAACAAACAAAAAAAGTTTGCACAGTTTTCTTCCATCACTTTTTGTCAGTGGAAAATGCAGCATCTCTGAGGGCTACACCAGTAGATGGGCATTCCAGGCACAAATCACCCATGCTCCAACTCATGTACTTTCTTTAATTTCAAAGGTTTTGGAAGAAATTCAAGCTGTAAGAGTTAATTACTTTGTTCAGCCAAACTCAGTGAGAGTGGTGATGGGCAACAACAATAACAAAAAACATTATAGAAGAAAAATAAGAGTACACTTTTTTCTTGTATCTCAAGAAGTGTACTGAAAGCACTGTTTCTTACTCTGTACATGAAATCCCAGGCTTTTAACAAATAAATACAGCTAGATACCTGAGCTCCAATTCAAATTAGATTCCATTAAACTCTTAACATTCCAGGTATTAAGGACTGGACAAGGTAAAAGAATACAAAAGGGTCATACTTTAGAGAAGGTAACTCTAAGGTGTCAACTGGAAGAAGACAAATAATGAGATCAGGATGAAAATACCATGTGAGAGCCTTTTGAGGAGAGTATATTTATTATTACTACAATTTTCATATATTACCAAAGGTACAGAGAAAATGAGGTCACAGGAGAAAAGAGGCACAAACCTACAATTTCTTTTATATCCAAATGACTCTCAAGGGCTTTCTTAAACAAGAGTGGAAATTGTACTTACTCACTGAGTATTGCTTTAGGACCTCAGGCAGGAAAAGACAAGTCGTATGTAACTAAGGAAGAAACACATAACCTTTTCCAGAAAGTACTGATGGTGTTCCTGTGCATTTCACAGTGATGGCACATAGCTCAAGCAGCCGAAGCTCAGCTAAACAGTTTAGGACTCCACAAAAATAGAGATTTCTAAGAAGGGACACGAAAGTCTGTAACTTCCTGTTCTCATGTTACATGCACCTTATTGGTAAGTACTCAAGGACTAGGAGTAGACAATAAAAATACCAGCCAAAACTTGCAGAATAAGCAGAAGAGATTTCCTTTTAGATGCAGGCATGTCTATGTTCTTGAACGTATTGTTATAATTTATTGCCTGTTGTGTGCCAAATATACCAAAGAGAAATGAGACCCATTTGTGTGAAGGCTGCATAAAAGGTTGTTAAATGTAGAACTGTGTATACAGTCTTCAGCATCCCCAAGTTATTTATTCTTTGGCAAAAATTAACAATGGGAAAATGTTAGTGTAATTCTACTTTCTTTCTTATGGTAGATCTCTAAGCTTCCATTTGGAATAACTATCAAAAGCCAGTCAAGATGGACCTTTGCTCTCATCCAGTAAAGCTGTTTTATGTTACAAGCCTTTTATTTTCTTCTTGTGTTCTGCCTTTTGTGTAGGTATGTTTATGGGAGAATTTCTCAAGGGAAGGATGAAAATAGGTGTCCAGCTCTCAGTGACTGCCAGTTATATTGCTTTTTGCAGCTTTGAAGGTTTTTCCCATAGCTTTTATTAATGAAAAATTATTATTAAATAAAAGTTTTTATGAGTGCTGCTTGTGAAATTTAAAATTACCATATATTGCTCGAATTTTTAAAATTTTTTTTTAGAGTTTCTTATGAGTAAATTTAACCTCAGAGTTAATTTAAACTTAAACCTAAATTTTTGTCAAATCGCAAATGGTCATTCATTTGGGCATTATAATTATTGTCCATTTACTGACCCTTTCATTTTTGAAGATGAGTACCTACAATTTACTTGAAGACTTATACTGAAGTAATAATAAAGTACACAATGACCAACAATAACTGTACAAAGAACAACGTATACGTATAAAGCTGCTTGAAATGTGTCCATGCATTGTTTTTAGTTGAAAGAACTTGAAATAAATTGTTGTAGAAATACGTTTGGATAAAATTTTGAGAACTGAATCTACTAACCACTTCTGGGATGAAAGAAAGAGGAAGAGATGTCATTAACAAATGTAACAACTTTACAGCTGCTTTTCAAAGAATCATTTAAAAAAATATTATTATTAAAACTTATTCCTATGATTATTAAACATTATTTTAACACACCAAATTTTAGTTGAAAACATGCGATTTCCTCAGATTTCTGTAAGGCTTAGTCTCTCTTAACACATTGATGTTTCTCAAGGATTCTTATTCACCTACAGTTAACATTACAGGGGAAGTTCAGCAATTCATTTTGCATGCTGGTGCTAAAAGACATTTTTAGAACATATTTAATATACTGAATTTTAAGCATTTGCACCTCATAACACTGGCAAATTAAGACTTTTTTTTTCCTTTTTCTGAGCTTTTGAAGAGAAACCACAGACATGTTTAAAACAGAAGACTTGAAGGAAAAAAGGAGGAATAGTTATCTTCTCTATTATGCAATACAGCTTCTCTATGATTTTTAGAAACATCTGTGTCCCAATTTATCTCTAAACAATGCGTATTTGATGTTTAGTTGATTTCAAAACGCTCTGCAAAAAGGATCAAAATCATTATCAAAGAAAAGGCAAGGAAGTGATTTCTCCAAACTCCGTGGCTTCGCACAGAATACACACAGATCTCCTAAAATTAGTCCACCAATCAAGAAGCTAAATGACATCAACTTTCTGAATTATCTTGTAAATAAATTATTAATTTTGACTCACTAATATTGCAATGCTGTCAATTCCAGACTGTAGGACTCTATTTTTTTGTGAGGGCAGGGCTTAGCACTCTGCAGCTTATATCCATGAACCCTTGTTCTGTGACGTTTGTGAAGAAATCAGAAAGTCTCAACTGGAAAGCTCAGAATAAGTCAAAAGCATTATTATAAAGTCTGAAAAGATGATAGAGGTTTTTTTAACATGAAACTGTCAGTTTTATGCTAAAATCTAGTTTCAGGTTTCGACAGCAAATCTATCATTGACAGTTTTACTTTTCTGCAAGAACTCTGAGAATTTCTGACATTTTTACAACTCATTTTTTCAATTTCTTTTTGAGATTAGTAAGACACTAATAACTGTGGTCTGCTTTTAGGATTACTTAGAGACATCTTCTATACCTCTTTAGAATAAGAAAGATGAAGCAGAGTCACTCTTCTACCAGGAATTAAAATCCCAGTTTCCCTTATCTAAAGATGCTATTGTCTTTTGAGATCACTCTTAAAACAATGGAATCCTGATGCTATGGACAAGAAGCAATGGTGTCTGCAATTAGACAAGCCAGGAGTATAATGTGTTTTGCTTTTACAGGAACCTTATTGGCTGTCTAATTCAATTTTATGATGATGTTTTAACAATTCCCACACCATATACCCTGCAAAGGTCCATATACTCATTAAAGAATTGGTCTTATGGTATCTTAAGGAATTTGAACACAAGTTGAATGTACATTTAAAGACATCTGCTAGAGAAGAAAATAGAGTGTGACATTTCAGTGAAGTAAAGCAGCAGTTCCAGACATGTTGGTATATTAGGAAGACTGTACAAAGAACAGATTAATTTCTGTTATTGATAGAGTATTGCAACTGCTGTGAAAACTGAAGTTTTCCATCAGGATCACATTCTGCGAACATGAGTGAAGAAACTGCACATAGGGTTTGGCATAAAATTCTGGATAAATCTATAGTAAGAGTAGATATCAAGTGCAGAAAGAGCAAATTATAGGCTTCCAAGATGATAATCTGGCCATAGGTAGGATAGGGTGGAAACTACTTCACTGGATACTGCCTTAACCCATGTGCTTCAAACAGAGAACAAAATACAAAACAAATACAGAACAGCTTTCAGAGCTAACCTGATCTCCTTCTAAAACAAGATGACTCCCTTAGTGGATGAAGGAAGAGTTGTGGACATTGTCTATCTGGGCTTCAATAAAGCTTTTGATACTATCTCTCACAGCATTCTTCTTCAGAAACTTATGGCAATTGGATTGGATAAATATACCCTGCACTGGATAAAAAAATAGGCTGGATGGTCAGGCTGAAATGCCAGGTCTTGCACCTGGATCATAACAGCCCCATGGTAAGCTACAGACTTGGGGAAGTATGAGTAGATTGCTGTAAATTGGAAAGGGACCTGGGGGTGTTGGTTGATAGTCAACTTAATATGGGACAGCAATATGCACAGGTGGCCAAGAAGGCCAATGGCATCCTGGTTTTTATTAGGAACTCAGTGGCCAGCAGGAACAAGGAGGTGATCATCCCTCTGTACTCAGTTCTGGTGAGGCTGCATCTTGAGTACTGTGTTCAGTTCTGGGCACCTCACTGTAAGAGGGACACAGAAGTGCTGGAGAGTGTCCAGAGAAGGGCAATGAAACTCATGAAGGGCCTGGAGCACAAGTCCTGTGAGGAGTGGCTGAGGGAGCTGGGGTTGTTTGATTTGGAGAAGAGGAGGTGAGAGGAGACCTTATTGCTCTCTTCAACTGCCTCAAGGGAGCTTGGAGCAAGGAGGGAAACAGCCTCTTCTTCTTAGTAAATTGTGATAGGACCAGAGGAAATGGATGGAAGCTGTGCCAGGGGAGGTTTAAGCTGGATGTTAGGAAACATCTTTCACTGAGGGGGTTGTCAGGCATTGGAATGGCCTGCCATTTCTATATATTTCTATATACTTCTATATATTTAGAAAAATTTTCTATTGTGGGTTTGTTGTGCTTTTTTTTTTGTTTGTTTGTTTTGTTTTGTTTTGGTTTGGTTTGTTTTTTTTGTTTTGGTTTGGTTTTGTTTTGGTTTTTTTGTTTTGTTTTGTTTTTGTTTTTTGTTGATGTTTTCTTTTTTCTAGGTGCTTGGACTCCATTTTAATGTTCTTTAAAACCAGGAGTAAAGATGAAATAGTAAAACTCCCATCTGAAAACACTGTATGAATTAATTCATTAGGCAATTTTGAGGATGCTTGTGGGTAGCCCCAAGAATCTGTGCAAGAACTGGGAATTACACAAATGCATTGTGAAATGAGCTTCATTTGTTTATTATTCCTGGTTTTCCAGTGCTCAGAAAATTGTACCCATTGTAAGTAACCTGCTGTTTGTGCCCACTTAATCCTCATGATAAAGTTGATGATAAAGTAAGCCTAGTTTCAGGGCTGGCTCCAGTACATTAACAGAGATGTCCCTGAATTGATAGCGTTTCAGAAACAGGTCGGCTATATCTTTCTCAGAGACTTTAAAAATTATGTCAACAATGCCACTGAAGGTAATTCACTGTTAAATAAGAAATTATTTTATTTAAAATATCTTAATGTTTCATAGTGTTGTTTATAGTCCTGTGGAAGGGTGGTGTTGCTTGTGATTTCCCACTGGAGACAAGAAAAAAATGAAAAGGCAAGGGCTTCCTTCAACAAATACATACATGATAATAAAAACCTAGGCTTAGGTTTGGGGTTTTTTTGGTCAAGACTCAAGAGGAGCAAAGAAGAAATGTATCATAACCTCAAGGGAAAAAGCAAACCACTTGTCAACTTGAAGGGAACATTGGTTAAATTGTCTCAAGTAAAGTTTTTGTTAGACCAGAACTGCAACAAAGCCCCAACATGCTTTTGCATACTCAGATGCTATTACAAATAATCTCTTTGCATTTATTTATGTACAATGTGGACCAACCTAATGGGCCATATCCACGGTCCTACCTCAAGTGCGAAATTGAAAACACCTTTCCTCTCTCAGCTATTACCCAGTAACACCATACTCATCCAATTTATTTTTTCTATCCCTTTTCTGTTATCCTCACTTACTCATACTGCTCTCCTGCTTTAGTGACTTTTTGTACTCTGTGAACAGTCTGCATTCTTGTCCTTACTACTACTTTTTATCCAGTTTTTTGTTCCCTGTAAGCAAGGGAACACCAATCAATACGCAAAACCCTGAAGTGATACAAACCAGATACCTTCTACAAATAAATAAAATAAATCCAGATCATCTGCATGATTAGTTTCTCAAACACAAGCTAATCCATACAAAGTAGCCTGTAGGGGTTATTGTTGTCAATGTGAAAAGCAAGTCTTGTTTTCTTCTCTTGTTTGCATGCTGCTAGGATTTGCTGTAATACATGTTCAGCTGTGCATCAAGCATATGTTTCTTCTCATTCCTACACTATAGATATTTGTCTGCCCCAGAGAGATCAAAATCAAAAAAAGACCATAGAATGATTCACTCTGGAGAAGAGGTTTGTCATTCTGGTTTCAGTTGGACCAAGCTTTATGCTGTGGCCTGGGGAGCTAAAGTCTAAGATAGCCCAGCCCAAGGCCTGCTCTACCTTCACTGAGACTTCTCTTAGCCAATCACCACTTCCTTGTGAACATCTTTTGGTCATATCTTCCAAGAGATGTGCACTGAATCCTATGCCTGAATCTGCCTGGGGAGGTGAGACTTAGGGCTCATCTGCCTGGTACCCAATCTCTAATACATTTTGTCAGTCTGCCATAAAAGGCTCTTTGCAGACCATGCTGAGACAGCTCTTAAAGACAACGGGTTGCATTTCAGAAGTCTGCCATTTCTGCTCCTAGCTGAATACATTCACTAGAGCAATGCATGAGCCATGATGAATGAAGAAAGTAATCATTCATTAGATGCTACTTGTGTTTCAGCAGCTAAATAGACCATTTTCCTGCTAGGCTTTTCTCAGTGACTATTTTCTCCTCATGCTGTAAAAATTGTATGTTAAGTAGTCTTCCCAGCAGCATGAATGCTGTTTATTGATATTTGTGACAGTTGTCTTTTGTGTATGGCCATTTGAACACCTCTCTGTGTAAAGGTGGGAATAGTTTCTCTTTGAATCTCCTAAAAGTTTATGCTCAGACCACACTATAAACTATCATCTTCAGGCCCCTATTGAAGTTTATTGGCAGAGTAGCTAGGGTGGAGATGTTTAAAATAATCTGTCTAAATTAGTCTCACTGTGTTCAGAAAGAAAACTACCTGACACTTTTTTCTTGGGATTGCACAATGAGAAGTCAGCAACTGAGTCAGGAAAGGGCTATCTCACAAAGAAGGACAGGACATTAATCATGTTGACAGTGAGAGCTGTGCTTCATAGACAGCAGTTCTATGCTTAATGTTATTACCTGACACTCATCAGTTTAGGTATAGATTGAATTCTTGTATAAGGAGGTGGCTGTTCATGGACTAGTATCCTGAGCTGGAGGGTTGCCAATGTGACAGCCATCTACAGGAAGGGCCAGAAGGAGGATCTGGGGAGCTACAGGCCTGTCAGCCTGAACTCAGTGCCTGGAAAAATTACGGAGAGGTTCGTCTTGACTGTGTTCACATGGCAAGTACAGGACAGCCAGGGAATCAGACCCAGCCAGCGTGGGTTCAGGGAAAGGCAGGTCCTGTGGCAAGGCTGTGGACGTTGTTTACCTGGATTTTATTAAAGCTTTTGACACCATTACCCACAGCATTTTCGTAGAGAAGTTGGTGGATCATGGTACAGAGAGAGATACTCTTCATTGGGTTAAAAACTGGCTGAATGGCTGGCCCAGAGAGTTGTAGTCAGTGGAATTAAATCCAGTTGGCAGATGGTCACCAGTGGTGTTCCCCAGGGCTCAGTCTTGGGGCCAGTCCTGTTCAATATCTTCATCTAAATGAGGGGATTGAGGGCATTCTCGGTACATTAGCAGATGACACCAAGTTGGGTGGGAGTGTTGATCTGCTTGAGGGTAGAAAGGATTTGCACAGGGACCTGGACAAGCTGGACCAGTGGGCCAAGGCCAATAATATGAGGTTCAACAGGGCCAAGTGCCAGGTCCTATACTTTAGTCACAACAACCCCCTGCAACGTTACAGACCTGGGGAGGAGTGGCTGGAAAGCTGCCTGGCAGAAAAGGACCTGGAGGTGCTGGTCAACACCTGCTGAATATGAGCCAGCAGTGTGCCCAGATGGTCAAGAAGGACAACAGCATCCTGACCTGTGTCAGGTATAGTGTGGCCAACAGGAGAAGGGAAGCCATCATGTCCCTGTACTCAGCACTGGTGAGGCTGCACCTCAAGTATTGTGTTCAGTTCTGGGCCCCTCACTACAGGAAGGACACTGAAGTGCTGGAGAGAGATCAGAGAAGGGCAACCAAAGTGGTGAAGGGTTTGGAGAATAAGCCCTATGAGGAGAGGCAAAAGGAACTAGGAATATTTAGTTTGGAGAAGACGAGTCTGAGAGGAGACCTTATTGCATTTTCTAACTACCTGAAAGGAGGTTACAGAGAAGTCAGTGCTGGCCTCTACTCTCAAGTGAACAATGATAGAACTAGAGAAAATGTCCTGAAGTTGCACCGGGAAGGTTTAGACAAGATCTGAGGAAGAATTTTTTTACTAAGTAAGTTAGGCATTGGAATGGGCTGCCCAGAGAGGTGGAAGTATTTATTATTACACCATTCCTGGAAGTATTTAAAAACAATGTATATGAGGCACTTCAGGACATGCTCTAGAGGGTGATATAGATATTGACATTTATATATATATTTTATTCGGGATGGATGTTGATAGTTGGATGCAGTGATCTTAGCGATCTTTTCCAACTGTGAAAATTCTGTGATGCTGATTCACCATCACCCCAACTCCTTCTCAGGGCTGCCCAAGTTCATTTCTCCTCCCAGTCTGTATTCATACATGGGATTGCCTCAATCCAGGTGCAGAACCTTGCACTTGGCCTCGTTGAACTTCATGCAGTTTGCATGAGCCCACTTCTTGAGCCTGTCATGGAATCTTTTCCCTCCAGCGTGTTGACTTCAACACACTGTTGGATGTCATCAGCAGACTTGCTGTAGGTGTACTCTGTTTCACTATTCCACTGTCCATGTCACCAACAAAGATGTTAAATAGCACCAGACTAAGTACCAACCTTTGAGGAACACCACTCGTCACACATCTCCATTTGGCCATCCATCCATTTCCTTTTCCAATGAGTGGTCCATCCACTGAATCCATACTGTTCCAGTTTAGAGACCAGAATGTCATGCAGGACAGTGCTGAATGCTTTGCACAGATCCAGGTAGATGACATCTGTTCCTCTGCCTTTGTCCACCAATGCTGTGTGACCCCACTGTAAAAGGCCACCAAATTAGTCAGGCAGGACTTCCCCTCAGGGAAGCCGTGTTGGCTGTCACCAATCACATCTTTGTTATCTGCTTGCCTTATCAGAGCCTTCAGGAGGGTCTGCTCCACAATCTTGCCAGGCACAGAGGTGAGACTGACTGGACTGTAATGCCCTGGGTCTTCTTTTTTTCCATTTTTGAAAAATGGATGTCATGTTTCCGCTTTTCCAGTCAGTAGAAACTTCACCAGACTTCCATGGCTTTTCAAATATCATGGACATTGACTTTGCAACTTCATCTACCAGTTCTTTCAGGAGCCATGGGTGAATCCCATCAGATCCCATGGACTTGCTCATCTTCAGATCCTTTAGAGGGTCTCTAACCTGCTTTTCATCTTCAGTGGAGGGATATTCCTTTTCTCAGTCTCTGCCTTTAGCTTCCTTGAGCCCTTAGCTGCCTTTAGAGTCCTTGACAGTGAAGACTGAGGCAAAAGTAGTCATTGCGTATCTCAGCCTTCTCTACACCTTGAATGATCAGTTCTTCCATTTCCTTCTGTAGTGGCCCATATTTTTCCTAGTCTTCTTCTTGTCACTGATGTAGCTATAGAAACTTTTCTTGTTGCCCTCAACCTCTCATTCCAGATCCAATTCCCCCTGTGCTTTCACTCTCCTAGCCTGATCTCTTGCTTCTCTGACTACTTCTCTGTACTTCTGCCTTCTTTGGTTTTACACTTAAGTGTGTCCAGGAGTTTCTTGCTCATCCATGCTGGGCTCCTGGCACTCCTGCCTGCCTTCCTCTTCATTGGGTCACATTGGCCCTGGGCATGCAGCAGGTGATCCTTGAATATGGACCAGCTTTCCTGAGCTCTCTTCCCATCCAGGGCTTTGTCCCATTCTACCTTACAAAGCAGACCCTTGAAGAGACCAAAGTCTGCTCTTTTAAAAATCAAGAGCCATCAGCTTAGTTTGCACTTTTCTCATTGCCCTGAGGATCTTGAATTCTACAGTGTAGTGTTCACTGCAGCCTAATCTTCCATTGAGTTTTACATCACTCACCAGCTGTCTCTGTTGGTGAGAACAAGGGCCAGCAAAGAACCTTTTCTGATTGATTCCTCTACCATTTGGAGAGGGAAGTTGTCATCAATGCACTCAAGGAATTTCTTGGAGTTCTTCTTGGGTTTGCTCTGTAGTCCCTCCAGCAGACATCCTTGTGGTTAAAGTCCCCCATGAACACTATGGCTTGTGAATGTGGATCTGCTCCTAACTGTCTAAAGAAGGTATCATCCACCTGGTCATCCTGGTTGAGTGGCGTATAGCAGATCCTCACTATGATATCTCTTGCCCCTGGCTTCTCTTTAATCCTCTCTCTGCTCCTCATCCATCCCCAGGCGGATCTCCATGGGGTCCAGCTGGGCACTGATGTAGAGGGCAACACCCCTTCCTCTTTTGCCCTTCCTGTCCCTCCTAAACAGTTTACACCCAGCCATCCCCACGTTCCAGTCATAGGAGCCATCCCACCATGTCCGTGACACCAGGAGTATCATGTCCTCTCCAGCTATCCAAATATAACCCAGCAGTGAGCATGTCCTCACCCCACACAGGATATGAGTTGCTAGAGCTCACAGGCATATAACTCTGACTCCAACTTGAGCAATTCAGTCTGCAGGCCATCAGCTCAGCTGGCCAAGCAGATGGCTGTTACACTTTATTCACTGAGATGTAGAGCTATTCCCCACAGCATGCAGGGTTATGCTGCTTTGTGGTCAAGCCTCCTGAATCTTGCTAAGCAAAATATGTTCCATTTGTTGAAGGAGACAGAAAGCTCATCCTCTGTCTACCAATGGATCCTTCCTCCTGTTGACTCTATAAAATTCAAGTGTTCTAGTAGATCCTGCAGCTGACTGTTTTGTCTCAGAGCAGCTCTATTTTTTCAGTAAAAATATCCCCAACAAATTTCACTCAAACATAAAGAAAAGGCCACAGGAATTATTTCAGTTTCACAAAATTATAAGCACCACACCCCAACTTTAAACAGTTGAAGGGCGTCAATGATAACCTGTATAATAAAACCAGATTTTTTCTCTCTAACACATATAAGATGCTGTGGATTTTCCTGCTCCTTCATATTAAACTATGCCTCCCTTATTTATATGCTTTTTTCCCAGTTTTTTTCAACTGTTTCTTTGGAGATCTCCTCAACTGCAATTTTATTGGAAGGTATAGCAAATTTTTTTTTTTAATCTTACCTCGTGTTGCTGTTTGAGCTTTAGTAGTTAATCAGCTAGATTACATTCCTGAACAATATGTAAGACAGTTCAGGGCTACAAATAAAATGATCACATTGCACCAAACCAAAAAATACTTATGTTGTGCAAAGTACACGTATTTTAAAAATGAAGGTATACCTATTTTGTTCATACTTCCAAGTATATTTGGCAAAAAACCTGATGGCTTCAGCAAAGAGCATATGATCAGCTTGATTTTTTTTTTTTTTTTCCCAGCTCAAAAAGTAGTTCTCAAGTTTTAACTACTACTTTTTGTCTTTGCATTTTTATTTACAAAAGCATTCTGGATTAATTTTACATGCTCCATGTTTACTGTTGTTGCATTTGCTAATAGACAAAAAAACCTGCAAGAGCTTTGCTAAGTGAATCGAGGCATAGCGCAGTTTAACCACAGATTTGTAAAAGCAAAGAAGCCAAATATTACTTCATACAATTAATTTCCACCTACATTTTCTGCAAGCCTCTGCAGTGCCTTTCCAGCAAACTGCACATTCAAGAAGCTATTTCTCCTCCTTGGGCAATCAGAGAACACCACTGCCACACAGTTTTGCTCAGTGAGAACAAGGCTGCTTTCTGCAGTGATGTCAACAAATAAGTGGTATTCTTCGAATGCTGACCTTTAAAAAGCACATTATTAAAACTAATACATTATCTTACAGACACTCGTAAGCAAACAGGAGAGAGGCTTCTCTTTTCTAGAAGAGATGCCAGTGCACTTCACCCAAAGCTTCCAAACTTTGTGAAAGTGCCAATTTTTCATATTTAAAACCTGCTCTGTGCTAGCCTTGTTTGCCATGCCTGGGTAGGCGGATCTGCACTAAGGAGCAGGTTTTATCCCATTCCCACATGAGCTGAGTAGCACAGCTGGCTGAAGACAGTTAATTGCTCTTCATGATGATTAGAATGTTGTTAAGGTTTTCTCAGAGGGAGAGAAAAGAACATGCATGTGGTTTGAAAGGTCATGGTGGAAACAAGATATAGCAGGCACAAGATAGTGTTATATTGACAAGTGTTTATCATAAGAAAACACACTCAGCATTAAAACCTCCTAGCTCTTCCAGTTGATTGCAATGTCATATAGTTTCATAAAATCACACTATGATTACATGACCCTCTGTAAAATCACATTTTTTTCTGCTCTGCAGAAGTTTGCCATCTTTGTGGCTTAAAAACAATGCAAAGGTTCTAGAAAGGTATTGACAAAGCCAACCAGTCTCCCACCTCCATTAATTTGCTTCTGAAAGTGAACATATTATATATTCTAATCTATTTTGAACAGATACATATAAAACACACATATGTTATATTATATTTCCATTTTACTATGCAAAGCCATTACTAAGGCAAAGCACCACTCAGTTAGCCATGCATTAAGCTTTATAAAAAGGACAAACTGCTTGGATGAAACTTGAAAGCAGAGATGCATTCAATACACTCTTCAATATCTGGACACAGTGGTCTGTGCAGTAAAAGAACTGGAATATAGCACTTGTGTGACCTATGGTTACATGCAGATCAGTGGAATTCAACTGCAGAACAGATGCAGTAAAAACAATTAATGGAATTGAGAAGGAAAATACTCACATGATCATCCCATATACAGTAAAGGGGTAACATCTGTAAATAGCCAGGGACTCTTTATCCCATTTGATCATCCTACATATTAGCAATGTCTGGTCATTATATTCTTGCCAGATGTTTATGGTGGATCACACCTGCTTTTTCTCCGGGATATAATGGAATCCAGCAAAATAACACACACTGGTTTGTTCTTTCACTCTGTCAGGCCAATAATTTCCAGTGAACATGGAAAGAAAATTCAAGGTCATCCTTTCAAGGATGCTTGCTCAGTCATGCCTGTTTTAATTGCTCTTGATTCCCTTTGTCTCCAGATACAACTATTTACTGAGCAGCTTTATCTGCTCTGAACTGAAGCTTTCCTTTAGTTTGGTCAGGCTTTCTTACTCAGCACTAACATTGCTAAGTTTTGCAGTTCCCGTATTTCTGAAAGTTTGTTCAGTAATAACTTCATACCCTACAGTGTGAGCCTAAAAGAGACACCTTTGTACACTATTTCAAATCTTCTCAGGCTTTACTCTCTCGTGGCTGGCACTTCAAGAAAAAAACACCTGTTTTCTGTTACTACTTGTGGTGTCAGCACTTCTGAAAAATCAGGCCATTTGTACGAAAAAATGAAAATCAGAAAGTGTTGGTGCATGACCTTTAGGTTACCTAGAAGGGAGAGTTGAATATCTGAAAAGTACAGACTTTTAATCTTTCTGGGTCTTGTGTGAGATTTTTCTAGCATTTTGGTTGTGTGGAGTTTTTTTTAATTAATTTTTTTCGAAAATGAATTTTTTTTTTCAGGGCAATGGTTGTATTTTGGAGATAGCATTTTCAAAGAACTCAGCTTCATTTCTGCCAGATATTCCAAAAGCATATTCCATTTGGATTTAGTGAAACTTTATTTCAAGAGAAAAATCTCCAAGTTCCTTTGCCATACATGTATTTAAAGACTTGCAGGTGTTAGGACTATGAATTCTGATATTCTGCTGTGGGAGAAAACACACAGGAAAACTACTGATGATATATTGAATAAAAAAAAATGCTAACAATACTTGTTCAAAGTGGGATAGAGTTCAAAATGCAGTCATATGCATTGAAAAAAACCCAAACCAACCGATGTTGTATAGCTTCTCTTCTATACATTATTAATTATGCTGGTTTAGCTGTTAAAATGAAAAGAATAACATTTAAAGTTGAGAGAAGAATAAGTGGCTCCACTGAAACAGGTTTAAAAACACAGAAACAATTATTTTGTTGTCAAAACAAAGAAGAAAAAAAAGAGCAAGTGAAAATTCAAGATATGATCCATGGCACTTTGATGAATAATCTTCAGGTCCGTATGAACGTTGACCTTGTGTTGTCTTCTGTATCCCACAGATTTGGGAGGTACTCTGTGGGGATTTTTCAGCTGATATGGCAGAAAATCAAAACTGAATCTCGTTTGGGGCAGGTTTGTCTTCCACACCTCCTTTCCTCTCTTCTAAACTGAATTCATACAACTCGGCCTTCAAGTCACAAGTCTTTTTTCTTTTTATCTGTATATTGAAGAAATTATGCTATTATTTCTAAAAATACTGAGTCCAACAGGTCAAATTCATCCCTGGAGTGACTTTGACTTCGGTGAGAATGCCACAGGAGGCATTTGGCTCTGTCTCTCCCATGTTTACTAATCATGGGAGCAGGAGCAGCCCTCTCCATTTGAGAAGTGCTGTGCAGAACTTTCATTACAAAATAACAAAGCACAGCTAACTCAACTTTGAATTTAGTTATGGCTTCATTAAAATTTTGCAAAGTTTCTGACTGAGCATGAATTTTTATAGTTGATGCTTTATGGATTCAGCTGAGTTTCAGTGTGCATTTTAATCCTAGACTCACAGTGAAATACAAAGGAATGCAAATGGCAAACAAACTTCAATATAAATGCCAACAAGACAAATGCTCAAGTTTTTTTTTTTTTCAGTTCTAATCCTGCTAACGCTGACCTCATCCCATATAACAATGATTTTTAAGGTTTTGCTTTCCTTTCTCACTGAATGGAGAAAGGAATGTTGTTTATCTAAATGAAAACTCCTAGACTAGGAATGTAGGTTCTTACCTAACTGAAAATTAAAAATATCTCAATTAATGCTAAGTGCACTTAAGCAAGGAATCAACTACTGTTGTGATGTGTTGAATAAAAAGTGCCCTCTGTCCAGTACCTGCATTTTTACCAGTGCACCAGAGCACCCCACACAGTGTAATTCTGGTCTCTCTATATACCCTGGTCACATCCAGACTTGGAGATAGATCTGCACATACAGTCTGCTCATGCACTGTGTTCCTCTGGCATGCGTGGGCAAAATCACTGTGCCCACACCAGGACTCCTCACCTCAAGAAAATTAGGACCAGATATCAAGTCTGCAATGTACACTTCAGAGCTGTAACTAGCAATCAAGAAAGAAATACTTTGGTCTCCAGGAAGCATAGGGCATCAAGGCATCTAGTGGTATGCTGTGTGGATACTCCATCCTGTGTTTAGTACTACTCAGGGAGCACGAGAGAGACAGGAGACAGCACTTTGACATATCAACAGGCCCCAGTACATGCTGTACATCACACCACAAGGACCCTGCCTTGCCTCCGAAAGATTTTTATGTTCTCAGAGAGACTATTTGACTTCACCAAATCGACTTCAATTGACTGGTTTTTAGTAAAACATCAAAGAAACTTCATAAATACGTACTGTATATGTATATATATGTCCATTTGGACACCTATATGTGTGCATGCATATGTATGCATATATAGTAACAGTGTCTCAAAACTTGTCAAATGAAATATACAAAAATTATTTTACATTGTTATCAGACCTCTTCATTTTTTTTAGACTCTGCCTTCTGAAGGCATTTTAATTCTACTTGAGATTCCCAGACTGTTTAAAACATTTAATAATTTGCAAGAAAAAACCTGACCACTAATACAGAAGTACACACACGAATTTTCCAACCCACTATTCCTGGTTGAAACTGACAAGTAACCTCAACAGGGTATCAAGGACATTGCATAGAAATAAAAGATACATATTACTAGAAATCATTATAATAGTCCTATTGTAGGACCATCCTACATCGATAGGGTGGTTCCTCATTTCCGTGTCAGCTTACTGCTCTCCAGGGATCCTGCATCCGATCTTTCCTTTTGTGCTGGAGACTGTATCTGTATGCAGTTCCTCTGGGAAGGAATCAATAGGAGGCTGCAGACAATGTTTGCTACAGGGGAGAGCATCCTGTGGGACTTCTTCAGCACAGCACTTACTCTTCTGTTTTAAAGGAACAGGCATGGAGTGGGTTTCAGTTGGCTTAGTACATGTTCAGCTGCGTTTGTATCTGCTGTGGTCTTATCCTCCAGAGGCAAAAGCAAAGCTAAATTTGAGCCAAACATTGTGCCTCATGCAATCTCTTTTCTCCACCCTAAAGCCGAACCAGAGGCCTCAGGAGATGTAAACCGCACATGCTGTAAATGCCCTTGTCAGGGACATGTAACTCTGGAAGGGACTGATTCAACCAAAACAGAAATGTCTTAAATGTTAGCCTTAAAGAAAATGTAGACTTAACCACAGCAGCAGAATATTTGAGAACACTTTAATTGTTGCTCAGCAAATGGCTGTACTACTTCAGAAAAGGTATGTAATCAATAGTGCAGCACCAGCAGTCATAATTCACTTTCAGGAAGCCAAATCTGACACACCACCAGCATAAAAATCCATCAGATATTTGGCAGGGAAATCACTCACCCAAAACTGGAAATGATAGTAAACAGCCATCAGTTTCATTTCTCGCTTTGTGTGTTATCAGGACAGCAGGCATTAGGAACTGCTGTGTAGTTTAAGAGCTGTAACATCATGACTGACACTGAGAAGTGCCAGAGCTTCCATGGGGTCTGGGGGATGTCACTGTCCATTATTTACGTGTAGAAGACACTCAGTTGTCATCACAATTGCACACAGCTTAAACTTTTCAGCTAGACAATTCATGTATTTGCCAGAGATTTCAAGCAAATTCTTGTTGTATCCATCATGAAGGAACATTTAAAAAAGGAATGTGTTTCATTCTTACTGCAGCATACTGCTGTATGAATACAGCAAAGCCACCATGATGACAGCAAGGTGTAAAGATGTTCTTTTGTAATTATCAGGAGCCATACTGAAGTCTTCTTGTACTGAGATAACACAAGCTGCACTGACTGTGCTAACAGAACTGTGTCATATGTTAGCACAATAACTACTGAAGCCACAGTCACCTGAAATTATTCATATCTGAAATTATTCTTTTTGTAAAAAACAAACAATTTTGATTTTTGAAAACAAAAATCAAAAAATGGTCAGCTATCATCACTGAGGTTTTATCAAGGAATGCTGCAGATGTTGCACAATCACATTCAGCAAAGCCACCTATTACTAGCACAGGGAATTCCCAAACTGACCCATCAGTTCAGCAGTTCCAGCATTGCCAAATCTCTGCTGGGACAGTCACACAGGCACCTCCCCTGCTAGCACCAGCTCCTACCTGGGGTCCTAACCTCATACCTCATCTTGCATGCTGTCCCAGCTCAATCCCAAAGCAGGAAAGGTTCAACCATGCATCTTAGGTAGCAGATAAGTATTTAGTATGCATTGATCACCACATATAGTGGATCTGACTGGTCTGCTTACACCAGCAATGACAGCATTGCAGAGTTATTTTGGACTTGCAAGAATACTGTATGTATTCTTCAAATGAGTTGATAGAATTTTCAGTTTATTGAATTTTCTTCACTGAAAAATTTCAACCATAACATTATGTTAGTGACAAGGCTAAGGGGGATTGGGTGGTTTTCTCTTTCACAATGATGCATGCTACAATATTGTAATAGCATAATGTAGATGGCCCACCCTGTGGTTTCTGTAGACTGAGCCCACTGAGCTCATCATGTTCCTACTTCATGCCAGAAAATCAAATCAAGAGGACTCAGGGACAGACTCATACTCCTGCCTCAGAAATATATTATTCCTTAAGGAGTCAAGAAAAATGCATGGGCCACAGTTCTTACACAGTATAAATATATTTTAGTGCAAATGAAAATCTTGGATTTTCTCCCAGCCATACGGCAACCTCATAAATATTTATTTGCATATAAACAAAGCCACCATTCAAACCCAATATTTTAAACCAATTTCCAGAGCCTCTGGTTTATAGCTAATTTTCAATTCTTTCAATAATTGTTCTCCTTTTAAGTAGAATACTTGATTTAAGTATTCCTTGACTCAGTAAAAATTTGACATTATGTGGTATAATCAATGGTACAATTCTCAGAGCGTATCTCCAGAGTTCATGGCCAACAACAAACATGATATGAGTCAGTGACAAAGAACAGTATATATAGTGCACAGGGAACTCCAGATAAAATAAAATCCTTCAGACACACACTAAATAGCCAAAACTACAGCACATTATCATCTGTGATACTGAAAGGTCCCTGTACATCTTCAACTCACCTGTGAATTAAAAGTGTAACGTAAATTCAGATTTTTCATTAAAAGGTTTAACATTTATCATGTCAGAGAAAAGACCATGGGGATGTAATTAAGAGTGGTTTTAACCAGACATTTCTTATTTGTTATGCTGTAGATATGACTGGAAATTTCAGTGAAAATGAACCTGTTGCAGGCTAAAAAAATACTTGAATATCTATGCCATCCATGAAAAAAAAACCAAATCAGAGACAGTTCTACTTCAGCCAGAACTGTGAGCAGACAGCATTCTACAAAGCAAACCCCCAAAATGTTCATTTTCAGTGCATCTTTGTACAGATGTAGAACATGTGACTTGCAATACAAATAGTGTAAAAGGCTTCAAAATGTGTGTCCCACCGAGATGAGAGTGTGAAGGAGAGACACGTCAGCAAACACTGCAGTAGACAGGACAGGATGCTAACCCTCCCCTAGATCCCATAAGTCACATGTTGTCCTAAAGCAGAACTTCATTGTACATCATTTTAAACCACTTACCATTATAGATTTTCTAGATTCATACAGATGAGCAAAAAAAGTCCGCATTTGTTTATGCCTCATTCAAGTGAGAAGTGGAAAAATGAACCCTATGTCTGAGCACATAAAGAATTGTACAAGGATGCACAACTGTCACTGTCTTCGTCAGCATCCTGGGGAGCAGTTACATTTTACTGCATCCTACTTTGCACCTAAGTAATGTAGGTCAGGATACCTAGTGTTCAAAGAAATTGTAAGAAAATGACTGACTGGTATTTTGTCACATTTTATTTCCTCTTTATTTAGAGGGACTGTCATTACAGAAATGAAAATAGCAATAAAAGTAAACATAAAAATAAAAATAAAAAACATCAGTGGGAGAAAAGAAAAGGATTGTTTACTGTGACATGAGCTTTCAATGAATTCCTTTCCTAGATGAACTTTGTGAAAATAACCAGTATCTTTATGGTAATACGAGAGCAGTATATGTTTATCACCTACTAGAAAATCAGGTGGTAAAACATATGTATTCATTTCAATCAAACACTACAAATTGTACCAGGTTCCAGTAGTATCCAGTTGTATGTATACATTTGACACTCAAGCAGATCAGCTTACCTTTTATTAAACAACTGTCCATTGTCAGAGATTACAGAATTTCTCATAGCAAGAAAATGTCAGTTTTCTGTGTCTGTATAATCACTTAGTCACATTCAAGCACTGTACAGAAGATAAAGTAACAATAGCAGAGGTCCAGATAACTTTCAGAATTTCTTAATAAAATACAAGGACTTTATACAACCTTTAATCAAAAGAAAGCCATGTGTGTGTTTTTTTTTTCTCTTTTATTTGTTCAGGTGTCTTTTAGACAAAAAAATATGAGGAATTAATCTAATTTATGACGGTTAACAGCTTCCCCCAGCACACCAGGGTCAGGTAAGGCTCTGTTCAAGAGAAGCATTTATAGTAAGAAATAAGGTCAGTGGGGGTGGCAGTGCTGTAAAGACCATACAGTCAGACAGGATCAAAGTTTATAAACTCACCAGTGATGGGAACAAATACCCCCCTACACACACACTGTGTTCCACTCCCACTATTATGGAAGTGAACTTAACAATTTTTATTCTCTAGCACATGCAGTGGGGTGTGATCAGCTTTAAAAAGACAACTTACTTTCCTGGAGTCCAGGGGCTGGTTTGACCTGTTTTACCCATGGGCTGTGAATGAAACAGAATGGAAGAGCCCAGAGCTACAGTATCACTGGTGTTAGTGAGACTTGGTGGAATGAGTCCCATGATTGGAGTGCTGGGATGGAGGACCACAGGCTGTTCAGGAGTGACAGGGAAGGAAGGAGAGGTGGAAGTGTTGCACCATATTTAAGGGAGAGGTTTGGCTGTACAGCCCTTACAGTTAATGGCAGTATGGTTGAGAGCCTCTGGGTAAGGATTAGTGGGACGTAAAACAAATGAGATGTTGTAATGGGTTTCTACTAACAATTGCCCTGCCAGGATGCAAGTACTGATGAGTTATTCTATATAATGTAATCAGGAGAAACCTCTGGGTCAGTAGTCCTTTTTCTTATGGGGAATTTCAACTTCCCAGGCATCAGTTGTAAATATGCTCCTGTGACAAGTAGGTCCTGGAAATTCCTGAAGTTTGTAGCAGACAACTCTTGTCATAAGTACTTAGCAAACAACCTAAGGAAAGATGCCCTCTTAGACTTGCTATTTGTGAATAGAGAAGGACTTGTGGGAGATGTGATGGTAGGCTACTGTCTTGGCCACAGTGATCATTAAATGGTTGAGTTGAAAATTGTCAGTGTACTGAGAAAAAAAGACAGCAGGGTTGCTACCGTGGACTTGAAGAGAACAAAATTCAAGCTATTCAGGAAGCTATTTAGCAGAGTGCCCTGGGAATCTGCTTATGAGGGCTTAGGAGGCCCCAGGTGCTGGTCAATCTTTGGGAACCCCCTTTTAGAAGCACAGGAGCAGGAAATTACACCATGTTGTAAGACAAGCAGTCAGGGCAGAAAACCAGCTTGGTTGAACAGGTAACTATTCGTGGAACTAAAGAGGAAAAACAAATTGTATGATCTCTGGAGCAAAGTCAGGCCTTGCAGGAAGATTACAGAGCTGTGGTTCATAGATGTAGAGAGAAGACTGAAAAGGTCAAAGCTCAATCAGAGTTGAAACTGGGAAGTGATGTGTCAGACAACAAGAAGAGTTTTTTAAGTAATAGCTAGAGGAAACCTAAAGAAAACATTGGACTGATAATTGTTTAAGATGGCCATCTGACTAACAAAATTTAAGAAAAAGCAGAGGCATTCAGTATTTTTTTTGTCTCAGTCTTTAATAATACTAATAGTCCTTGGGCTGCCAGGTCCCCTGAGCTGGAGGAGCACAAGTGTGGAAATAGTAACTTTTCATTTGTGAACACTAAAATTATATGGGACCAGCTGTACCAGCTGAATGTTCACAAGTCATGGGCCCTGATGGGATTCATCCCAGAGTACTGAAGGAGCTAGCAGATGTTAAAGTTGCATACATCTTGACCACTTACCAAAGATCTTGAGAGTCTGAGGAGGTTCCTGCTGGATGGAAGGTAGCCAATATTATTCCTATTTACAATGAGGGAAGATCCAGTAAACTATGGACCTGTTAGTCTAACATCAGTTCCTGGGAAAATTATGGAGATTATACTGGGTGCTATTGAAAGTCACTTAAAGAATAATGCAATCATCAGACACAGTAAGCATGGGTTCACAAGTCCTGTTTAACTGATTTGATAACCTATGGTGACATCACCAGTAGATGAAGGGAAGGCAGTGGATGTAGCTTTTCTGGATTTTAATGAGAGTTTTGATACTGTCCCTCACAGCATCCTCCTGCACAAATTGTTCAGCTGTGAATTATATGGTGCACTGGGTGAACAACTGGCTGAAGGGCCGCTCTCAAAGGGTTGCAGTGAATGGGGCTACATCTGGCTGGTGACTTGTCACCAATGGTGTTCCTCAGGGCTCAATTCTAGTCCCAGTTCTGTTCAATATTTTTATCAATGATCTCAGTGCAGAAACAGAGCAAGTTCCTTAGCAAGTTCCTTAGCAAGTTCTTGCAATCATTAGCAAGTTTATTGATGATACCAAGCTGGGAGGTGCTGTTGATTCCCCCTTGTGGTACAAGAGGCCTTGCAGAGGGTTGTAGAGAGATTAAAGTATTGGATAATCACCAGTGGCATGAAATTGAAGAACAAATGCTGGATTCTGTACCTAGTATGGAGTAACAGAAGTATGAATTGGGAAAGGAGTGGCTGGAGTGCAGCCCTGCAGAATGGGATCTGAGGGTTCTGGTTGAGAGGAGGCTCAGTGTGTCAGCCACGTGTCCTGGTAGTCAAGAGGGCAAACTGCCTCTTGGGGTGCATCAAACACAGTATAACCCGCTGCAGCTTCCAGAGAAGTGGAGAGGGACGTGCTGATCTGTTCTCCCTGGTATCCAGTGACAGGACACATGGAAATAGTTGAAAGCTGCAGAACAGAGAGTTCAGACTGAACATTAGGAAGCCTTTTTTTACAGAGTGGTGAAACATTGGAACAGGCTCCCTAGAGAGGTGGTTGATGCCCTAAGCCTGTCAATGTGTAAGAGGCATTTGGATAATGCCCTTCATAACATGTTTTAACTTTTGATCAGGCCTGAAGCAGTCAGGCAGCAGGCAGTTGGATTAGATGATCATTGTAGGTCCCTTTCAAATGAAATATTCTTCTCTTCTATTCCATTCCATCCAATGCCATTCCTTCTTCCTCTTGATGATGAACTTACTGTCAAGCTTGAAGTCCCTTTCTGTTTTCTGTTCCAAGTTTCTGAGCTCCTGTGACTTTTTACTTTTATGCAGTGGCATAGCCACTAGTGGCACAGAGGAGAGCACTAATCTCCTTTGCTTGTGCTGCAGGCTGCTGTGGTTGGGGCAGTGAAAAGCATTTCAGCCAGGTCAGCTCAATGGCATTGGGCTCCAAAGGAGTTTTCCACCTCCTGGGCAGATGTTCCAGCCACCGAACTGTAACATGAGAAACAGGGATTGTGTTCTCCACTTGCCTAAAAATAAAGCTGACTGAGGACACTCAGAATTGCTCCTCAAAGGCAAAGCTCCTGCAAAAATAGCATGGTGTAACTGATTTGATGTACCTGACCAGGCCATGTGACTGCCTATAGGCAGTCTAATCTGAACACTGCAGCAGTGGCCAAAAGGTGTTGCAGTGCCTGTCTCGAAGCATTGCAAATCCTTTACTGGATATAGGGATCCACCTACAGTCACGCTTGACACAGCAAGTCAGAGCAAAGTGGCCTGGGGAGGAGCAATAATTTGGCAGTACAGAAATAACACAAGTGGTTAATAAAGGCAGTGCATTCCCTATTGCCACCCCCAGATCTGTGGCATTTTGGGTTGTCTATTCAGTGCATTATACTATGAAGTAGAACAACAGAAATCACCTCATAACTGCTCTCTATGCCACCTGCTTTGACAAATAAAACTCCTTTATTTTTAATGCAATTTTTTGCATTAATGATTGCCTGCTGGATTTATGCTGGTGCTACTATACTGTAGTATTTTGAGAAGATTTACTTGCAACTTCTACAACTATACTATATATTCTGCTGACGTGCCTTTCCACATGGAGCCACTGAAAAACTTAGATCCCACACAGAGAGCAGGTCAGTAAACAAGTTTCAAAAGCTTGTTTCTTCTTCAGGGCAGGTCAGTGAGTAAACTTCTTGCACTTCAGTCCCACAGAGACCACATGCTGCAGCTCCTGCTTTAGATCAGACCTGAAGAAGAGGGGAATTTGGTTTACCTGGTTTGTGAATATAAAAATACTCCTATCCACTGTAACTCTTGGTCAGAAAATCTCCCTTGCAATTTTTCATTTTTGAGTTGTCTTTCCTTGCTGCATAAAGAGTTCATTTTTCCTCTGCAGTTGCCTGTATTGCTCAAAAAAGTGTATTTGCTACAGGGCATTAGGAAATATATTCCCAAATTGCTAAGAATTCATTTTTGTTTGCTTGAAATAAAAGCACAGGAAAGAATACAGCTAGATTAAAATGAAAAGCATTGCTACAAAGCAAAAAGCACATATAGTGGTTTTTCTTAAGTAGGAGATATACCTTAGCAGAAAGCCTGATGGGATTGCTTTAGGCAATAGCCTCAATCAACTTCACTCCTTGGAACTTTTACCTTAATAAGGCTGCAGTCCTCATACGTAATACTTAGTGAAGCTTGGCTTTCAGTGCAGCAGACTTCTGGTAGCAAGAAAAAAGATATAAATTCATACGTGGTAAAATCACAGTATGATGGGTTTCCTTCAGAAATCATCTTTTTTGGAAAAATACCGAAACACTAGAAAATCTACTGAATGTCTATTTTCTCATATTATATTAATTGGATTGTTTTACTTATTTGATTTTTCTCAAAAGAGAAGATAAATAGCTGCTGCTGCTTCTATGCAGCTGGCCTGGGGGAAGCCTGCAGGACAAGGCCTGGGCCTACAAACTGTGGGAAATATTCAAGTTCATGAGACCAGGCAAGGGATTTAAGGGTTTTGATTTAAAAAAATTTAATTGCACGGACTAAGAGGAACTCTAACAAGCATGGATCTTCAGCCTAATGATGTGTGGAGGAGACTACTCATCTGCTTCACTCTCTAGACCCATGTGAGACTCCCCACTGCAGCCCTTGTGGTATAATCATGTCCGTGAGCACAGAGCCTTTTTTTCTTCCTTTGATGACAAACTTCTTATACTTAACAGAAGAGCCACTACTTCCATGATCAGTGGATTCATCATGCTCTTTCTTCACTACAGGCATATGACAACATTAAGTTTGGCAGGTAATCTCAAACTAGAAGTATGACCGTTTGCAATATTTTGTGCATCTGTAGAAAGGAAGTTTTCATCTTGGTTATCATTTGATTTCATTACTTTAACCTCAAAATTTATTAAAAATATAAGCAAGAGTTTAGGAAAACCCCTGATTGGAGGCAAAAAATCACAGAGCTGAAACCAGTGTAAGGAGGTGGCATTATCATACATCTTTTAGTCATCTGAGGAAAACAGAAGAGTAAATTTTGACCCAATGTTTTCCAATATGAAATGTCTATATATATAGTGTTAATTTAAAATAGTAAAATATTTTATTTCCCAAACTATAGTCTTGTGTGGTAACTGTAAAATTAATTACAAACATCTCCTGTTTTAAGTGCTACAATTATTCCACTTGTTGAAGTTTTTTTTAGAGCACCCCTGTCCTGTTGCACTTAAAAAAACTTGATTTTGAAAATAAAAATTTACTGCAGAAAATTTTGAGATAGCTAATTTAGAAACAGAACGGCTTTTCATTAGTGCTCATAGGACTGATACTTATGACTTTCTATTAATTATATCAGAGATAATACATTGCAGTTAAAAAATTTTCTAATTGGCTTTCATAAAAAAGAATAGACAGAGCATGATGAAAAGAACTGGAAAAAATGCTATTTGTATCACTAGCTGAAATGAACAAGTGCCTGGTAACTGAGATATCTGTTCAGTTATCTTTAACATCACTGATCTAAATCATATCAGTTAAAAGAGTCCCAAGTTTCATACCCTGTTACTCTCAGCTAACAGTACTAATGTGCCTTTTCTAGAGGGGAAAAATGAAGATCAGAGAGGCTTACTGCTTGTACAAGCTTATGCCAAGATTACTGGTAGAAGCAATTTTCAGTTCACTACATATTCAAGTTCATCTTCTCCAGACCAGAAATGAAACCCAAGCATTTTCTTCCACAGCTTCAATTCAATGTTTTTTAACAATTTTAAAGAGGACATGGGTGGACACTGCAGATCAGTTCCCTGGCTTAACCTAGGGAGCATAGGGAGCGTTGGACCCATTAAATGCTCCCATAGTTGACCAGAAATCTCTCCAGAAGCCTATGTATTTGTTACACACAAACACTAAACTTATTCAGTTTGAGCAGATTGGCATCAGGATGTTGCAAATGCCATGCTAAGAGGTCGATAGGACCTGCTTCATCTGAGTTCCTGTCCAATATCCCAGCAGGATCACAAGAAACAAATGCAATCATTTTAATCTCATGTTCTGTACCTTGTGGTTGGAGCACTCATCTAGGCTTCAAATTTGTGATGGATCTGCTTATGTTTCTTCTTATAGCAAGCTCTGCAAAACAATTTCAGGAAAGCAATTTTTCTTAGAAAGCTAGCTAGGGTCGTTATCTTTAATGACAGAGAGCTCCAATTAGTGAGGTGTAAACAGAACAAAGTAGAAAGATTTCTCCATAACTCTTTCCCTGGTCCACAGTGTCCTTGATTCTGGCTATCTCTGCAAAGTTGAGAGTGTGCTGCTTGCTCCCATGGAAGATGTCTCCTTCCCATAGCTCCTGTGGCTCTCAGCTGCTATGACCTGCCATGTCCACCACCCTCTTCCTCTCCAAGCAGGCTCAGTTCCTTCCCATTCCTCCCTGACTTCCAGGGAAACCACCCAACTAGTTCTTCTGAGAGGACCACAATGTTAATTTAAGCAGATAGACCAGCTGTGGTCACACCCACCCTCACCACTCCTCTCTCAGAATTTAATTTCACCTTTCCAAACCCAGAGGAGGAAGGTACTAGGCTGTAGAGAAGGCTTAGAGGGAGGGTGGTGGTTGAAACCCTTCTGCTGAAGCTGTGTGTGGATGTGTGAGAGAGAAAGCACAGGGAAAGGGGGCACAGAGGCAAAACACAGTGCTGCTTAAGATTCCACAATAAAAGAGGTGGAAGTCCCACGTTCTGGTCCCCGTGGTAGTCTGGTTTGTGTTTCAGTTCAGTGTTGATAAAGCAGATGGTGTTTGCTGCACTGTGCAGTCTTGAGTTGCAAATATTTTCTGCCTTTATTAGGAGTGTCCGTGTCAGGTGAAACTTTCCAAGAAGCTCTGGAGCTCTCTCCTGCCCTTGGAGTAACCCACCTGCATTACAGCTGCAGCAAGGAGCTGGCAGCCAATGGCTCCAGCAGAGAGGATGCTGGCAGCAGCAGAAACAGACAGGCAGGTCACAGGAATAAAGGAAGAAAAACTTCCTGCAGAACAAAGAGGCTGTTGGGAGGGTTGCTGCACCTCTGAAAGACACTTTATCTCACTCAAAGGCATTCAGCTAGCTTTGAGTTAAGAGCTACCATAGTGCCAAAAAATGCCTTCTGGTCTTTAAAGCATTCTGAGGCATCTTAACGTTTTTGCCTAAAGACTTTCTCATCTGTGAAATGCCTTCTGCACCTATGTGCAAGATAAGTGCCTGAAACCTTGAGGATAAGTTTCTTCCAGGCAGCTTTAAGTGTCACGCTTGTAAGTCAGTTTAAGAGTCCTGGCAGTAAAACAGACTCAGGGCCTGCCTCTGCAGCATCTTTTGTTACTATTACTCTATTAATTAGAGTTTTCCTCTGTATCTTGGAGATGCTTCAATCACATTGACTAGTAAATACATTTCAGGAGCATCCCATAAAATTGGCTGTATATCACATTTGAGACACGCAGTTATACTGACACCAATTTCTAGCAAGCAAAGGGACTGGAGGTGAGCTGGTCTTGCAGGAAAGCTGAGAAAGTGTAGAAATCCTGCTTCCAGGTGCAACCTTGCACTTTGTTAATGTTTGTTCTCAAAACCAACTGAATGTGAAAACCTTGCCTGCAAAATTCTTCTCCCTGTAGTAAATTCCTCTCCCAATAAGTGTTACTAGGCATTTACTTGAGATGTCAATTTAGAGGAGAGTGTTACATTCAGTTTTGCACTTCCTCACACACTTTAAGAACAAATGCAGTCCTCCAAGCTTCCCAAGCCTGACTTCCAAGCCTTTCTGCTGGTCACTTTGTCCTCCTGCCACTGTCACAGGACAGACAGAATAAACAGTAACTAGTAGTGGAGCTGGATACTGGGTTTTACTTAAAAATCATCAAGAGTAGGGCTTTTAGCCTACTCCCTTGCTCCCCCATCCCAGCATTACACTCTCTAACTCGCCCCTTCCACCCTGGCAGGGAGGTTGCTGCTGGTCTGGGAAACCTGGGCAGTAAGTCCAGCATGATTCCCCACTCAGGATGATGATCATCATCTTTTCTGGTCCATTTCTCTCCAAGAGCACTTTTTCTTTCTGGCTTTTTTTTCTTTACAAGGTCCCTTCTTCCCTCTCCCACAAATCCATTTTTTTCCCAATCTAGTTTATACACAGAAGCATGATCAGGTCCTTTTTCTTCCATAATCAGAGGACTCAGGACATTTCACTACTATTTGGAAAATTTACAACTACCCTAATTTTTGGTTGTAGCTAGCAAGCAGCAGGCTTTGGCTTGAAATTTCAAAAGTGCAGTTTTGGTCATCTACCAAAAAACAAACACACATGCACCCAATTATCTGCCACCTATTACTCTCTTATTACACAATTTAAGGTATTTTTCACCTATAATACCCCCATATATTTACCCTTTTTCCAGCAAGAGGGTTCTTCAGCATGAATCAGGGCTGTGCAGTTAGTGCTGTCTGACACTGAAAGAGCTCCTGCTCCTAACTTGGACTTTCTCCTGCATTTCTGCTAGGCTCCTATTTCTTTAAAATCCTTTTAAAAACATTATGCTTGCTGCATTCCATTTCCTCTCTTCTTGCCATTTAATTTGCTAGTTCAAAATAGATTGCTATAAAATTATACTACTTGTATGTTTTGTAATGATCTCTTCTCAGGTAATGAAAAGTAGGGGTAAGCTCTGTCAAGTGAGTCATAAGATAAAGCCAAGCAATTCTCTGCCTGAACACAATTGCTCAATCCAAGTGCAGATACTGATCAAACCACCACACAGATTTCTTTACCAAATAGCTGTGAAAAGAGACATTTAGATTTCGTTTCTGACCCTCCCAGGTTCTTACTTCCATTAGAAAGACTGTTAATCAGGTACCTCTTCAGTAGAACTAGAGGGATGCTTAAGTGATTTATTGTGTCCTTTAGGGGAAAGGATGTACTTCAGAGACTGACAATTTTTAAAAAGGGTCATTTCAGATTGGCAATAAATGTAAGTATTATTTAAGGTGGTAATAATTCTCTTGAATTTCCTCTGAATGCAATCACCAATTTATTCAGTGCTGACTGTCTAGGCTGTTACCTGATAAACAGGTAATTACATGCATTTCGTGGACACAAAAAAACCCCTAAAAAATTACTAAGAGGATTTTTTTTCTTTATAAAGTACCTGGAAGAATGGATAATTTTTCCATTTTCCTTTAAGTTCCTGGATAATATGGCTTCACCTTTGCTTTCTGTCATTTCAGATTTCAAGATCAGTTAAAAAGAGTGGTGTTTGAATCCTTTTGCAACAGAAGTGAGTGCAAGTTGTTAACTAAGGAAACTGCACAGCCTGAAACATTCCTTGTACTTAACTACAAAACAATAGGATGTAAATTTACATACATTTTCATACATTTGAATAAATGCATGGACAAACTATTATAAACACAGATTTTAGTTTAAATTGCATTTTGACAGAACTACAGTTTAACACTATTTCTTTCTTATTTCATGTTTTCTTCAGTAATGATAGCCTAGACTAGTTTTAAAAATGGGAATAATTCTTAAAAAGAAAAAATGAAGAAATGTTTCCCCATATCATTCATCCATATCTCACAGTGGGCTCTTAGTATTTCTTATCGAGGTGTGAATTTTGCTTTTGTGAATAAACACCCCTTTGTGATTTCAGGGTAAAATTGCCACCTGATGGTTGAACTCAAATTGGGGGTTTTCCCACAGTATTCCTGTTCTGTAGTGCAGTAAAGTTAAAATGTAGATAGACTGGCCAATATGTTTCTGACTAGTTTTAAATTGTTTTTAAACATCTCACCTTTAGCTTCATCATCTAGATTTTGGGTTCAACCAGCTCGAGAGTACCCACAATGACTATTTCAGGGAAAGTTTGGTGCTTGGTATCTTTGAGCATTTGGACCTCAAAAAGCCCCACTAAAGGATTGACCAAAATATGCATCAAAGCACTTGTTTAAAATCAGACAGTTGTTAGCCAGGGAAGATTTTCTAAAAAGGGAAACCTGATAGGCTCAAATAGTCCTACAGTCTTATGCCAGAATAGTAAATCAGAAAACTAAAAAAAAAAACCAAAACAAGTACAGGTAACTTTGCTTTTAAAAATGAATAACTTTACCTGAATCTCAGTTGTTATTTTTTCAGACATAAACAACATTCTAATTGGAGGGTTTCTGTTTTCTCCATAGTTGTCACATGGGATCTCCTCACCTTATATACCTTTTTTCTGCGCAGACCTCATGGTCCTCCCTGTGGGTAAAATCTAGAAGTGCATTGGGTAGCATGGAGTTGATTACTGTATCATCCCATAATGATGGACTTCCCATTTTGTAATTTTTGCAAGAAGATTAAAAAAAATCCCTCTGTAGACATATTAAGTTCAGTGTCTCTGAGATGCAGAAGACTCCCACAACTGTCCTCATATTTAGCTTTGAAGACAAGATTCTGGAGAGAAATGATGTCAAGGTAATCATACATTGCTTCAGCCAAGTAATGCACAGAATGTTGCACTGCAAAGCAATAGGCTTGAACTGTGGATGAGCCCAGACTGCTACAGAGAAGAGCTTTAGGTACCAGACTTTGGCTGCCACAATGGAAAAAAAATGCATGAAATACAGATCAATCAATTCCATCATTATATATGGTTTGGTAAATTTTTTTTAGATTTTTTTGATCATAATTAATGAAGGGTATTTTTAGGGGTAGTTCTTCTGCATCCTGAAAACAACTACATAGGGTGTAATAAAAATATAATTATTAATATAGTTTTTATATGAAGAGCATCCTCCTTAATGTTTTAGTTTTAAGAGCCTTAACAGGCTCATAAATGTGAAAACCAGTATCTGCCAAAGGGAAATGTTTGAGGTCCAGCAGCCTAACCATTAATTTCAGGAACGATGACCCAGTAGGCAACCCAGAGTATTATCAGGAATAACACGTGGCAATGTTCTGAGTTTGTGCACAGTGTGGACCAACGGGTGCCTGAGACTGATGAATACTTCAGTGTTAAGTATCTGTACTTTAATAGTCTGGAATTAAAGCAGGTAGTAAGAAAACCTTGTTTAAGATAGCCAGGTCTAGAATATTAATTAAAGGCAAAGAACATGAACTCTGCCTCTCAGTTACCCACAGGTTTTCATTTGTCCTTTGTGGCTACCTTTAAGAAAACATGGCTATGAAAACAATTTTATGTTTCTTCTTCAATGACTTGAAAAGATACCAGTAATGAGCTGTATTTTCATTTATTATGAGACCACTTAAACTTTCCTTATTGTGAATTGATTGTAAAATGGGTGGGCAGCAGGATAGTCCAAAAGAACATTGGTGTATGCAAGAATTGGATCCTCAATTTTGAATATTCCTTTTATGTGTGAAAGCTTCAAACAGACAAAATCTTCAGTCACATGATATGCAACACACTAAAATATTTTCTGAAAGCGATTTCCATTCTGGTGTCTTCTTTCAAATACTGTGTTACTAAAATGGAAATGGAAAATACATACTGAGAATTAGATTTTTCATAGATGAAGATGCAGAGTTAATTGTGGAGTGTAATGCATGCAGAGGTAGAAAGACAGACACCATAATTTTAACAACAAGGAGTACCTGCATGCCAGGGGAGTGCAAGGATTCTTGCTTCTTGTTCAGGAAGCCTGGAGAGGAGAAACAGACTTTAGGATCATCCTGGACCTTACTGTAAGCATCAGTACTTGCCACCTAAAATCTAGGGGAAACATCTGCATTCCCTTCAATACATTAAGAAATAAAATATTACAGCTTAATATGCATTTCAACTGAAAAATGTGCGCCAAACCTTGCACTCAGATGGTGTGGAAACAGACTGTAGTGTGAGATCTTCTGCCATGAAAATTCATGCATAATCATTTTGCCATGACTGGCAGTCACAGATAAAGAGGGATCACCCAGTAAGGACTGTGCAAAGATTAATCTATCTGCTTCTTAAAAGCTCAAAGGTCCTTAGAACTGATGCGACATATTTTCAGTGTACCTGTTTTGGTTTTGGACTTTTTTGCTGTGAGAAACTAACTTCATTTATATATGTGTGTATACATGTAAATAGAATAAAATTATAATTGATTATTTTTTGTACTTTCTGCCCACTAATTTGTTCTCCTACATTTAAATAGCTACCCTTCCCTTGCTGTCATATCATACTAGTGGGGAATTCCAGGATATATAGTAATTCCAGCATGTTTCCTTTAATACTGAATTTAAATGTTAATGTTCCTTGCCTTTCTAGAGATGCTTATACAACCACAATATATGAACATGTGCACTTGCTCTCAGTCATCTTTAAACCATTCAAACAACATGTAAAGCTGGTCTTCCTAGTTTCCTCTCTTAACATTGCAGCTGTTATATCTCTGTTGTGCCTAGACTATGACTTCTGAAGTTCTGCCCACGTATCATATTTTGACGGCTTTTCCTCCTGGTGTATTGGTCACTAATGTCAAGCCTGTGATATTTTCACCCAGAAATCTCTGAAAAAGCCAAACTTTGGGGTGGATGTAAGAGGGTGTTCATCATCCTTTCTGCAACCACAGGTAGACATTTAAAGAGTGAATACAGCCAGAATGCAGTTCCCTCTCTAGCAACTCAGTCAAAAACCTGACATACCTGCAGAAAACAGAATGGAAAGGGTCCAAGGGATCTGAATCAGTCTCCTGATTTACTGAAATTTCTACCACAAATACTGTTTATGACTTCCATCATTACAGATAAGAGACACCACAACATGTAATAAAGTACTTTGAAGATCCTTCATGAGCTTCTAAGCCATCACTTGGCTTGTAGGGACAGCAACCTCTGAGAAGGAGGCCAGTAGACAGATAGGAGCAGAAATCTCTTCAGCTGTCTGACTTTAATCCACTGATGCTAACACGTAATTTTCATTGCAAACAAACATTCAATATACAGCCAGCTCTCCATTATCCTCCTGGCAGATTATCCAGTTTGCTGATAAATGGTGCCACAATTGCAGAGACATCAGTACTGGCTCTGTGCAGGCTAGCCCAGGTCTGGCAAAGCTTATTAGCTTAAGCTCTGCATAAATACTTCTGTACAGCTTCCAGAGCCAGCGCCCGGTGCCTCCGCATCGTGTTACTGGAACAGCCTGCTGGGGAGTGCAATGTGGATGCATCCAAGTGTCTCCATGGGAAGCCAGCTCATGTCCAGCAAGGCTTTGGAGTTTGCCAGACCTACGTTAACACCGGCTCACACAGGGGTTAAAAAGACAGCAGTTTTCTGTAACTCACCCTTTTCCTGCTTGTTCCCATTAATTCATTAGCATAGTTATTGTGAGTTCAGCCTTAGGCCACAAGAAAGCTCCCAGAAGACTTCAGTGTTAGTCAGGGAATGCACTAAGCAACATCTAATTAACCCCAACCAAAAGCAGGTCCTGGGGACCATGTCGGAGAGGGAGAGCCAGGGCCATGTTGCCAAGTAACTGTGGGAAGAGAGCCCTGGAACCAGTTCAGTGCCTCAGTCGCTCCTCTGCATACCTGTTTTTCAAGCAGAGCCCCAGAACTCCCTCTTTAGGAAATTTTAAATACAAACAAATTCAGTGTTCATGGTCTCCTTATCAAATAGAGTAGCTGACTGGATTTAAGCAGACCCTGGTTTCTGGCATTTGCAGGGAGATATACACAGGAATGTGACTTAGGTTAATACATTATAAAATCCTTTGGGATAATTCAGGATGGGAAATATTACAGAACCAGAACCACATAGAAACAACCTTTTTAAACAGTGCCTTTCCAGTTATGCTTTGTTTGCTGGGATACTCAAAGTACATGCTAATTATTGCACAGATGCAAATTTTTCCCACCATATTACACTGATATTATCAGCTCAATTTATTTATTTATCCAAATGGCTGCCAGATGCAGAGAGATTTGTGGGTTTATCATTCACCTATGGCAGAGTTAGGCTGGTGACTAAGGGGTGAAAGGTCCCACATTGATCTCTCAAGCCAGGAGTCCTTCAGTCCAAGCACTTTCTCTTGTCTATTTTGCACCACATCAACAACTCAGTTTTCAAGGTGGCACAGTCACAATTTTGAAACAGAAAGAAAAAACCCAGTCAATGCTCATAACTACAGTAAGCCTCTGTCTAATACAATAAGTTTCATTTCTATGTTCACATCTCTCCTTCATTTCTAAGATACAGCAGAGCATCCCAGGTAAATGAAAAGTTGCAAGCTTTGTTCAATTTATGCATGTATGTATACACACATATATTTGTTTCTGTACGTACACACACATACATGCACACACTTCTGAAATGCAAATATTAAAATTTTTAGGGAAACTTTGTTAAATGGTTTATGCTAACTGTTTGGGAAATACTATTTTGTCAAAACCGAGAAGATAAAAACAAAATTATTTGTTCCGGAGTGGTCCCACCAAATCAAAATGCTTTGCTTTATTGAGCAGAAGTGTTTCATTTGAATCATACTGATGTCAAGTTGCATCTGCTCAGCACCTCATGGGAATCCTACTGGAACTGTGATGCAGATGCTACATAACTCCATGATTTATCCAGACTTCCTGGGCTGGCAATATATTCAGTGATGTTCTGCATCTTCCCCAATGACCAAGTCATGTAGGATACTGTGAGTCACATGGTTTGCAAGGCTGATGGTAAATATACTACAGATGATTACCCTGTAAGGCAGGGTAGGAGGAGACAATGAAAGTATAATGCCCATAACGCTTTTCTTTGGAAACTGAAAAGTTACTATTTGTCAGCTAAACATCAAACAAAACTAATTCAGTGCACTGAGATGAAATATTTCAACTGGGGACTGTAGAAATAATTAATTTAAACTAACATACTTAGAGAAAGTATTGCATTGTTTACAAACTGTTTCCACTTTCTGAATCACAGTAAATTTAGATATTATTTATTTATTTAGATATTTTGACTTCAGAGTGGAAAAACTGGCTAGAACTTCCTGGATTTTTTCCACTGTATTAAGTGATCTAATTTCTACTCAGGTATAACATAGAACACTCCTGATTAAAATATCACACTAAACAAATTTTCACTCCACATCCATAGATTATGATTTTTAACCTACCACAAGACATTTCCTAACCATATACCAAGCAACACAAGCAGGACAAAAGATAAGGGCATAACCACTTCTTCTCACACACTACTTGACACCGAGAGGCACCCTCAGCAGGACATAAGGCTTACATGCACAGAGGCAACAAATCTGCATTTCTTAATGCATTATAACCACAAGAACCCTATGGTCAACTTTAGCTCACAGGCATTCAGAGGATTCCTGTATAGTCTGAAGAACAGAGCAACGTGTAACACCAAGACCAAAACTGAAAAGTCAAGCTGCCCAACCAACAAGTGTTGTCCTCACGTGCATTGGTGAGGTAGCATCGCAAGAGAGCTTAGTGCAAGAAAGAAGAGGCTGGAGAAATTTCCCTGCAGGTCAGCCAGGGTTTGATGCCACAGAGAGTATATGGCCTTGGACAGTAAGTGTCTATTGTTCCTAGCCTCACTATTTTTTCATTTCCTAAGCCGTAGCTAAGCAGTGAAAACTCACAAGTATCTCATGGTCTAGGATGGATCAGGAAAGAGATGTAATTACTCTGATGAAGATTCCTCTTTTCATAACACTTTTTGGCTGTTGGGGGCAGTTAGGGTTAATATGCCCCCTAATTACTTAAATAAATCACTGGTGTATAATTTAAAATTGAGACCTAGATACAACTGACTGTTTTGACTGTTTACTGTGGGAGTAAATGTGGCTAAGAATGGCACACAATTTTCAGTTTGCCTACGGCAGTAAAAACCCCTCAAGCCAGCCCTGTCAGGAGTGGTGCTGATATGCATTAATGGTGCAGTTACCAGTAGATAATATAATGCAATTAACAGACCTCATCACTCGTCCTTAAGGGAGTGCACTACATGCCAAAATTCAATACACATCTCATAACTGGCACAACATCCATTCAGACCACAATACATCAGCTATTCTGATTAAATCTCACACAGGCTGTGCTAGTTTATACTGCAAAATAATTTTTTAAAGACTGCAGACAGAGACCTAGCTGACCTCCTGGCCTAACACATGGAAAACCCACAGCAAAGTTACTGGTCCCACATAGCTAAGCGTTCGAGCCGAAAGCTTTGGAGGGGAAAGAAAACTACTCCCTCTGTTGGTGGAAAAAGAAAAATGATACTAAAACCATTGTAATCCACATAGCTACTTTATTTGTAATTCTTTCCACAGCAAAACTTTAACTGGGTTCTGGCAGATACAGTGATGACAAGAGAGAGCTATAAAAAAAAAAAAAAAGAATTCTTACCATATATTTAATAAAGACATTAATTCAAGTACTGCCAAGTTGTTTTTTTCCTTTCCTTCAATGAATGTCTTGCTCTGAGGGCTACTATGTTCTGAGGGGCTCTACTATGTCACAAGGAAGACGGGAGAAAAAAGGAAAATCCAGCCTTATTAAAGCTGCATCATTAAAATTTTACTAGATAGTGGTATCCCTGAGCAAGACCAAACAAGCTCCTCATTTTGGGCAGGACAGGCCTATAGTATGGTCATGGTTGGGACCTTGGCATCTGTTTAAATAAGACAGCAAATTGCTGAGGGTGAATAAATAGTCATGACCTTCCCGTACCTAGTGAGCTACTACACAGTCCTGTAGAATAAGGCTTCTTGCTGCTTTTTTTAGGGAAGCATCAGCGTTTCTGGGATGGCAGCTGTTGCTGCAGGAGTGGAGAATGGGATAAGGTGGCTTGGAAAGCAGGAAGCTCAGCCTTTGTGCTTCCCAACTCACTGATAACAGTAGGAGCAGGATATTCTGATCTCCAGCTTTGTCTTTCCCCTCTCCTTCCCTGTGGCATATTTTTCCTTCCATTTTTTATCTCCTGATATAAATGTTACTGCTTTTATAATAGTTTGTTTGCATGCTTCACGTGCACTGTGAGTGCAAAAGCCAGAGGTAGGTAGCTGGATTGTAACTTGATGTGCACTCAGTTGATGGGCAGCAGAGGGGCTGGCAAAGACGTGAGCACTTACAGAGTTGGACACTTAAAGTCAACATTTAAAACCACTGAGGATTACCAGGCAGGTTATGCACAAGACGGTCACTTGTGTGTGCATGACAGGTTATTCTAGATGGCATCTCCCTTGTTAATGGCCCTTAACATCAAGTCCTGTCCTTTCCATATCTTTTAATGAGAAGGCTTATTTGGGACTTGAACTCTTAAGGGACATGTGCTTCACTGGTCAAAGTTATGCAAAGAAGCCACGCCTGAAGGCGAGGGTGGCATTCCCCTTGCCTCCTGCGTGAACTGAGATGTGACAGTGTATCTTTCTGTTTTAGTTTATTTGCTTAATTACTGAAGATAAACCCATCCTTGTTGCAACTGGGCGTGGCTCCCCACATGAAAGTATAATTTTAATACGTATTGCTACTCCTAGTTATTTCAGCTACAGTCATAGCTTGCCTTCCTGTCTGTGTCATAGAAGATTTCTTTCTATTCTCACTTGGGATAGCTATTGATGCTGCAACATCTGCCTTTGCAGTGTGAACGTTTTCAGAAGAGATTAATCTGGGCAATTCCTATCTACGTCAGCTACACACTATCCCCATGCTCACACTACAGACAAATAAACAAAAATGAAAATGTATTTTTCTGCTACCAAGTTGAACTAAATTACCACCATATTTCCAAAGAAGTTGTTCCCCTTTGCTTTCATTTTGGATACTTAAAACACATAATGAAATCATCTTAAATGCACTACATATATGAGTTCAATAGATGTGCTAAAAAATGAAGTCACTGGCTAAGATTGTAACCTGCTCTACTTGAGAAATGTTCATTTACAGAAATGTAAGGCTTCAGTCTGTCAACAAGTGAATTATACTAAATCATAAGTACATTTTCTATCTTCACATCCTTATAACAGTGAACAATATTGCCAAGTGGGTAGAGAAGATCAGACCACAAACAGCCTTTGTGCTGAATGATAAAACACAATAGGTCCTTCTTGGACTCTGGCAGGGAAAAAATACATGTGAGATGATAGGGACCAGGAATTAAAAACAGTAGAGTGCACTGTTGAAAAAGAATAATCAGCTGCCTTCATGATTAAAAAAGCCAAACCCTTAATACAACAATTATCATTAAGAGTGATTTTTCTAGCACATAACTGACAAGTAAATTATCACGTCTGTACCTGCATGTTGAGTTACTGCTTCACCTTCACCAGTAAACAAAGAGGGGAAAAAATTGCTTTCAGTGACAGTTCTTTTTTCTGAAGAGCCAAGCTGTTTATGCTTTCTTCTCTTTTTCTTTTTCTATATGTTTTGTTGTTGAAAAAATCAGATAAAATTAGAAAAAGTGGTAGCACAAAGCCAGGAGAGCTTTTGCTAGAAATCAGGGAATTTATGTCTCATTTATTGTTATCCCTTCAGTTATCTTCCTCCATCAGTGCTTTATTCCTCTAGCCTTTCCTAAAAATATGAAGAGGTGAATTAATATTTAATAAAATAAAAGCCTTTATCCTGCTTTATTAAATGCTGAAGATGTATAATGAGCAAATGGCTAATGTGTCAGGTCACAAATATATAGAGCCTATGGATCCATCTAAATTCAGCTCTATTTCCCTTCTTTATTTCCTGGCATTTCATAAGAGAGAAGCCCTAAATCTTTTTTCTCCTTATGACTCTTTTATGAAACAGATGTCTGGAAAAATTAATTTTAAAAAGGGGAGGACAGTGTTCTTACTGCAGCTTTATCTGAGAACAATAATTAGATATCACCAATAAACACACCAACACTGAGAAGCCTCATAGTAAAATTTTGAAGAGCTCATAAGATGCTGAAATCATCAGTCTTACAAAACACATCCCAACAAGGCCTATATTTCATCAATGAGAGCCTGGTGTAACCAGCTCATACAAAAACATTTACAGGAGAAGTGTCTAAGGGTAGATGAGATTAATTCCAACCCAAGTGTCTGTAATTCTGCTTCCTTATACATAGGGAAGTGTCTTGGTCCTGAAAGAGGAAAACACCTCTTGTGTGCCTGAGCCCAGGCGGAGTCCAGAAACTACTAACCCATTGCTCTTTCCTGAGAGGTTCTGTCTAGCAGGTTTTGTCAGAGCCCTTCCAGCAGACCAGCATCTCTGTAACATCTCAATCTGCATCCTTTTGCTAGACTTTTGCAGAGAAGAAGCCCAAGCCATACGGTAGTTCATCAGTCCAACACTTCTTCACCAGCCTTGGCAGGTCCATCAGGTGTTCCTCACTAAGCACTCCCACCATGGAGGAACCCAGCTGGACATTTGCTGCTTGGGTGTCACAGGTCAGGGCCTAGGCACAAGGCTGAACAGCTGCCAGTCTAACAGATCATCTGGTGAAGGAGCTGAGGGGCTGACAGACCACCCCACCTGCAGCCTCTGTTGGTGGGATGGGGCCAACAATTGGTGGTGCTGACCTCTGGAATTACTCCAGCAGGAACCACTAAAGCTGGTGAGTCAGGCTTCTCAGTGGCTAGGATGTACTCCCTTGTGACAGTTCTAGGTTTATTTCTCTCTTCTTTATTTAAATTAATTTTTCTCATCTTTAGAATCATCCATTTCTATTCTATGGTGAAGACATTCTCATCCTATCCTATAAAAGGTATTTTTTATCATACAAACCAGAATTTAAGGTAAACAGTGCCAAAGAGAGGGTCTGCATCTTCTCTGTGGGAAAGAGGGGAATGCTGTCCCTGGGCTTCTGTGGCTATGTATATATCTTTTATGTGAAAAAGCCATTAGAAGAGAGATGGAAATGCAAAAGTTATTACAAGAATGCATCTCTCTTTTTCTTGACTGTAAAAGCAGAGAGTGTATAGCAAAGGAGTTAGCACAAAATGCAGATCCTGGGTGTCAGCATGAAAAAAGGAATAAGTTATTTGTGGTAAAAAAAAAAAAAAAAGGATTGGCATCAGTTTATGCTGAGCAAGAAATCCCTTTCTTATTTACACCACCATAACCCCACTTACCTTGGCTTAATTAGACCTGATGCACTAACAGTTCCACTTCTCCCAGTTCTCCTGTGCTGCAGATCCAGGGAGTAGTTTCTGGCACCAGATTCCCATGAACATCCACATATGCACTGGAGGCTTTTCCCTCCTTTCTCCCTGCATTTGGTAGCCTATTTCTTCCAGGTAATACTAAGAACAGCCTCAGCTGTCATCTGAAGTCAGGACTGGGAAGCATTCTCTCAGAACAGTAAAGCATGCACGCAGCTGCAGCTGCAGGACGCTGTGTGTGCTGAATGCTGGATTTAGCTTCAGCTGAACGCTACAGCCATGCAGTAAAACTCAAGATAAAACTTCTTCATCTTTTACACTATCTCACATTATTTAGACTTCCAAATGAAAGTGTAAGCAACCAAGAGTTTTGCTCAGTGGATACAGCAAGCTTTGGGGATCACTTTCAAAACCACCTCATTTACATCAGTTCAGCTAATCTCTTCCTTGTTGGAGAAGATGACAGTGTGCTTCTATCTTATGTTTCCCTCTGCTCAGACAATGAGGCACTCATTCCTTTCAAAAGAGAAAAAGAACTAGATCAGCAAAGTTGTTCTTCCTTTTTCCAGTGTTTCTTTGACTGCATAGTTGAAACCCTGGAAAAAATGCACTATAGCAAGAGGCACAGATGTTTACATCACAGATACCTCAAATAACTTAAAAGTATCCTAACTGTGTATAGCCTGTGAATATATTTCATGCCTCACTCACTGAGAATTAGCATTGAAAGTCATCACAATGAACACAGGGAACTGGATGAATTTCAATTTACTGTGGAAACCAGCCACTTACGTTGCTTGATGTCATCTGCAGTCACATCACTGCAGACATCTTTTGCAAGACTAGTAAAAGAAACGTTGTCATTTTTGACATGGCTGCCTGTCCCTCTTCACTGCTCGAGTGACAGCACTCATAGCACTCTTCCCGTTGCTCAGTGTATATAACAAACCCAGGTGCAGGGATGAGTCTCCTAGGCTTCCCTTTGAAGAACGTCAGATCAGCTCTGTTTCCTTTAAAACTGCTCCCTTGGACCAGCTGACATTATGCAAGCCACTCAGCACTGAAGAATCAAGATTTCAGGCACTCTGGGGACACAAAAACTGTAATCTAGTTGCAAGCTACAAAGCAAAAATTAACAATACATGCAACTGAATGTCACTGGGGTAGGAAAACACACTGCACCATTAAGAGAGTGAAGGAAAAAGCAGGCATCAAACAGGTGAAATAATCCACATTGCACAATATGGTTATTGGCCTTTTAATTTGTCACAGAACATCAATATTGCTTTAATGTACAGCCTTGTGCAAGTTGCACCAAAGGGGAAAACGGGGAATTTGGGATGGCATAAAGGAGAGGAATCAGCCTACCTAATTTTAAGCACTTATCTTAAGCACCCAAACAGGAGCCCTGTCACCCTGGGCTCTTTCTACAGCAAATAAAGAGAGAGAAAAGCTCCTCCAGGGGCTGCTTCTAGTCTCCTGGGGGCTGAATTGCTTTCCAGTGACACCTCTCACTCTTAATTTCTCAAGAAGAAAATAAAACGCCATAATTTAGGAATCTCTGAACTCCAAGCCCTACCCATCCTCCCCTCAGAGGTCTAAAGCTCCATTATGCTTCAACAACCTGAGAGCCAATCTGAAGTGCTGGGATGCAGTTTCCTGCCCAGCATTGAGGCAGAGACAACTTCTGTTTTGAGGGAAATGCCTCTCATGGCTTGAGGAGTTATGGCTTCATTCAGAAAAGAGTCCAGAACTTGCTTCAGTTATCCAAACATTGTCTGCCCACTGAATTGGGAGAGAAGTGAGTTGGGAAATCTCAGCTCATATTGTGGATCTGTAGTAACCCTTTATCTAGTGAAAAATAGCAATATTTAAAGCCTTCCCTGGAACCAAAACATTTCTCACGCTAGCCCTGTAGAGAAGCAAGAGATGGATAAAACACGTGTCAGTATATTTCAGATTTTCACGGGCATCTGGGTAGAAACAGCTTTTACAGAGACCAGTTCAAAAAGAACTTTTAATCTGTGTGTTCATGGCTAACTTTCCAGAAACCAGCTTCTCAATGAAAATTAAACTAGTTTTTTGTCTGAAGGTGCATATTTTGGGGTTTCTGTTGGTTTACATCTTAGAGATTGTGACTAAGCTAATGAAATCACTGGATCAAGAAATGTCTTCATGTATACAGTCAACCATAAAGAGACAAAACAAACAGCACTACCAAATAAATTAAAGGTTGCCCATAAAAATATGGAAAAATAATTATATTTAAAAATTTACACATGTTCAACACATGGATATACAAACAGAAGTAAGAAAACAGGAAATAAAAATTAAAAATGCAATTTAATTCAGCCTTTTATATTATTCTAAATGGAAATCTCTGCAACAATGCTGCACAACAACCAGTTGGAATTCTTTTCCAAAAAGGTGAAGTGCACCTTGCTGCAAAAAAACTGCAAAGGAAACCCAGTTCTTGACTGCGGATAACGGAGAGGGATTAAGCTATACTGAATTTGACAGGGGGTAGCTTATTCTGTGCATAACCAGCTCTCCCAGGTCTCTGGACTGGGCAATATAGAAGCTCAGAAGGGGGAAGAAACTAATGTAGAGTTAATACTGTGTCTTTTCATGTGATGTATTTTTGATTCATAAAAACCAAGACAGGAGAAAGATCTCATTTTGCTTGAAGATTTAGCCACATATCCTGTTGAGAACTTAGAAAAGTAGAGGAGAAACTGAAGCAGAAAAAGATTCACCAGGTTTTATTATGCTACTGTTATTCACATCTATTTCTGGTGATAACATTTTAGAAGGCAACTGATTTCTTTAACCGAGATGAAGTCAATGTTTCCACCTGCTTTCAATGACTGGAGATTCTTAGGAATTTGCTTTTAAATTCAGTGTGCCCACAATATCCATGGCCTGGGAAAAGGTGGGTTTGGGCTGCTGGAGAGTTTGCAAAGGAAGGGCTCAACAAAGATCACAAAGGTATAATATTGTTTGGGTGCAAGCAACCATTTGCTGGTGGAGCAGCCATGCCAGGGCAGCATTCCAGGGGCACACAAGGATGCTTAAGTGTACACAAGCTTGGTGTGGGGATCCCAGACACAGGCCAGTGTGGCTCTGCCATAATTTAGTGACACATATATAATAAATAAATATATATATACATATATATTTATGCATATGTATGCAAACTTCAGTGCTTGGGCTGAACTTCCCAGCTCCCATCTGCTATGCGCAGCGTGCAGCGTCTCGCTGTGCAGGAGCCAGAACAGTCACGTGTTCTGCAGAAATCCCACTCGTGCTCCATGTCAGTACTTTTTCAGAGGCACAGCTTGCACTGACCCCGGGAAGAGGGGCAATTTACATTCACATGTAAGAATCAGAGGTTTAGACATTGTCTTCCTCTTCATTTTCTCTGTTTGACCCACTGTTTTTCTCCAGCTCACCTGACTTATCTTGCATTCTGCTTCCAGTGGCAGAGAGTACATTAAGATTCAGGGGACTCTCTGCATCCTACCTTCATTTTTCATTACAGCTATTGATATTATGTATTAAAAGACTAATGATTTGGAGCCTCTAATATCAGGAAATGATGTCTCTAATGATGCATCTTTGACCTCCGTCCTGAAGTCTGCAGCACAGCTTCCTCATCAGTGTGGACGTTTCCTAAAAGCCTGGCTGAGTAGTTTGTTGGCCAGTACAGCAGCTTCTTGAGTCTTCACCTTTGCCACTTTGTGGTACTTGCTGTTCTTCACAGAACTCTGAGTGCTTAGAAAACAACCAAGGGCATCCAGGTATGTGAGTCAAAGCATCTGGCTAGAGCTGCAAGAAGCTTCATTCAGTATGTAAGTTGTCTGTAAATAAGTTTTATCTAAATTTCACCTGCTCTGCTAGATGCTCTGAATTTTTTTATCAAGCAAGAACAGCTTAAATCCACTATGCAGTTTGACAAAGAGGAGAAGGTTGATAAAAGCAGATGATTGATCTAAATGTTCACTGTATTATTTCTGGCATTAGTCGTGTAGAATTCTTCATGTTAGTAGAAGTTATAGTATGATTGGGAACTCAAGATTTTTAACTTGAGTTTTAACTAACAGAAACTCAAAATTTCAGACCTGTTGGCCTTTTCATGCCTCAAGGCAAGGTTTGCATATTCAGCTTACTCTGACCTGACAGATTGGCTGGTGACTTGATTTCCTGAGTTTCCCCCATGTTGTGGAAAAGATTTCTTAAAAGGAGTGCCAACATACATCTTCAGCATGCAAATAACAGATCTCTCCTTGAAGAGCCATAAGAAAACATTTATGTAAATGAACATTTCAAAGACCAATGAAGTATTAGGCAGCCAGAAGCACCTTTATTTTTAACAGTGTTTCAAACACACACATTTTGCCTTCAGTGGCAAATGTGTCAATGTGTAAAGTTCCACTGCCAAACTTGTTTTGATAAACCGTATACAAACATGATGATGTAAGGCATGTCTTAGGGAACAGAATTATCATTACTTTGTAGTGTTCACGTTTTATGGAGGATGCAATTTCATCCTCCCTGTTATTCCCATATCACGTAGGAGGCAACATCAGATTATTGCACACACAATTACATACAGTGGTTATAGTTTTTTCTTTAAGAGTTCCTGGTTTTCCTGACTATGACCCAGAAGCCCCAGCAAGTGCCTCAAAAAAACCAGTCTTGTTCACTGTGTAGTTACATGTGTAAAAAGACCATGGCAGAACAGAAGGACTTCTATATGCTATGTTGAAAGATATCAGTTCCTCCTGGAAAAAAACTCGGCTGCGTGACTGAGAAACTAAAAATGAAAGAAAAATAAACTTGAAGTAGTAGTATTAGAAAAACAGCTCTGCATCAGTCTTAAAATTATATATCTTACAACCTTGGTATGAAGGTTTAATAATAATTTTAGGTGAGCTGCATAGCTTACTTTATGACATTACCACAGGAGTTTTACAGGTCGCTCCAAACCCATGCCAAGGAACCTTTTTACTACAGCATCATGCATTCTTTAGTAGTACTGCAGACATTTCTGAGAATCAGCCAGAAAGATATGAACAGAGATGAAGGAATGAAATACATACTATTAAAAAAAAAAAAAGCACAAAATTGGTTAAATGGTCAAAAGACTAATATGTGAAGAAAGACAGAAATAGTCAATTCTGTGTCATTCATTCAGATGACAAGAAGGTGAAGAATGTAAAAACAAGAACAAAGGGAAAATCCTAATGCACTAGAAACTAGCAACATAATTATAATGAGATAAAATGGGAGAAAGGCTATCTGTACTTTAGCTATCAAGAAACATCTCTTACTGCTAAGACCTATTAATCTCTTTTCCTAGGGAAGTGGCAGAAGCCCTAGCACCAATTTAAAACTAACTGGAGAAAAATGGAGAACACGCTGCAGAAAAGCAGCACTCCCCACAGTGGTGTGCTGGATGATGAAAGAGGTGTTCGTCTGACACCCAGTGCCACAGCTTTAATGAATCTTCATTTTCTGAGCCTTCCCCCTTAAAAGTGACAATATGCAAGTTCTATAAAACATTATGGGCTCTCTCGACTGCTCTAAACTATACTGATGTGCAGGCAGATGTTTTTCACCTGGTGCAGATATTTTTTCCCTACATTTTTTCTCCTTCTGCAGTCCTGCTTTTCCTTGCAGGGTGGTGAATGGGAGCCAAGAGTACACTTGTGAGAGAGCAGCTGTTTTGAACTGGAGCAGGCACACCTCTGCCAGGGTAATACAAAGAGCAGTTAGAGAGGCACTGACAGTTCAAAGTGTCTTGCTTTCATTATGCTGCACCTGCCATCAACCGCGTTACATCTGTTAAATTCCCTTCAGAGAAATGTTGTTTTTATGAGGAAAAATGAATAGCTCTCTTTTACTAGATGAAAACCTGTAGATGTATGAAGTTAGGACAATTATTAATATTAAACTAACATCTACCATTAAATAGCAGCTTCTCTGGAGACTAAAGCAGTGACATGAGTTACTGTTGTTGCAGAAGGAGAGACTTGCTGTATAAAAAAAGCAATGCTCTGCTTGTGTGTGCAGAGCCACATGTGACAAACTATGTCAGCTTTCATAGGTTTAACGAGTCTCTTTGGAGTTCCTCTCTCCGGTTAGTCATAGGAAAAGCAAGGAAAGAGCTGTGTGCAAATACATACCTCATGTGAGTAGCTGCACACCAAACAGCAGGAAGCATAATGAGCACAGAGATGGGTTTTCCTGCAATCTCTTTTCATTGCTTCATGCATGACTGGGAAAAAAAAACAAACACCATGAGACAAATAATAAGCGGAGGTTTTTGGTTATATTCAAACACCAGAGTGCAAAGTAAGATGTAGTGGCAAGCATGAAACTCTGGTATTTATCCCTGATCACTGCTATGTTAGGAACAAGTGCTCCAAATTTGGTCTTACAGTTGCAGAAAGTAAAATCAGAAGTTTAGTGTACTCCCAAAACTTCTTGCTTCACAGTTTCTTCTCTAAACTGATCCCCTGCCTACACTGAATTGACAGCAAGAGGATGTGGTAGTACCTTCTCTCTCAGCATGAGACCAACTGGCTCAGCCCTTTCCTGCATCATTTCTCCTTTGGGTTTGACTAGAAATGTTGTGTCTAAAGTTCACTGGGCTATAAGATGTCTGTTTTGCTTCTGAAGATATGCCACTAAATGGTATGGCATTGTGTTGGTGTGTAACAAGGGATGTTATAGTTTTTAGAAAAAAATAGTACATTTTATTCCTTAAAAATTATGTAGGTGAATGGCACTGGAAGTGTAATTTTTGTATGTGGCCTCATAAGGGAATAAGCTTTCTGTTACAGCTCAGTATGCACTGGTCATCCTGCCACCTCAAAACAGGTTAACTATTGACCAGTATCCACTGCAAAGGACAGAAGAAGATTCTCTATTATTATTGAACTCCTACATAGAATCATAGAATAGGTAAGGTTGGAAGAGACATTAAAGATCATCTAGTCCCAGCCCCCTTGCGTGGGCAGGGACACCATGCAGGTCAAGACTTACAAGACTAAGAAAGTAAACTTGTCACCAGATAGAAGACACTGACTAAATTATTTCTTTTTCCTCATACCCATAAAGAGTAAAGAGCAAAACAAATACAGCAGGAGGACAGGCTGCTCATTAAACCCCAGACATAGCAGAATTGTTAACAGTCCTGAAAAAAAGATAAGAATTTACCATACCCAAAACACCAGAAACCAGCTGACCCTGGCTATCTCCAGTTTTCTGAATGTTTTAAGGTACAGGTAGAAGAACACCTTCATTAACTCTTGCTATAAGATGCCTCTGCTTATTCAGAACTAAGTGCAGCTTTCAGAAAATGCAGCTTCAGGGGACTCCAGAGTTCAAATGGCCTGGATGTGCCTTGAGTGTACTACTGCATCACTAAGTGCCTAAAGATTCATAGTGGTATGGGGGCAAACAACTCCAGGAATTCACTTATGTACAGTAGGTCTGCTACCAGTACCTGGAAATCCCAGTCGCTCCAACTGTAGCTTCAAAGAGAAGAAACACACTCAAGAGACAGCCAAATTTCAGTGTATTTTTTTTATTATTGAAACAGAAATGCTATCACAATGCTTCTTACTGAATTGCTTTCATTGGTATTTAGGGCAGTTATAACTGTCTTTTCACTCCAGGGTAAAAAAATTACATTGTTGTGAGATTCCATGAGACTATGCAAAGAACTGTGGTGAAAAATGGTGATAATTATCTGATTAGGTGTGTCATCAAGGAATGAGAACCTGTAAATAAACATAATTTCCAGGATATCTAGTAGAATAAAGCATCACTAGGGTCTCTGAAATAAAGCATTCCTGGATTATTCACTGCTGCAATCAAATAAACACCTACTCACTAAATCAAAGCAAATTCCTAAATGATAAATGCTTCTCAGAGAAAATTGAAGAGGAAATAAAAATGTCTGTTTCATTTCACATTTAGGTCTTAATTTCCAGCACTCTAATTAAGACTTATTCTAGTCTTGTCTACTTAGATAAAAAGCTGCAACTTTTGGAAAAAAGAAGAAAAAAGCTTGATGGCAGAATTGCTAAATGCAGTTGTCGCATTTCAAAAGGTGAGCCAAAGGACATGTCTGAGGTGGCAAGCCTTCTCCTCTGAGTAGCACGACTGCAGGGGAAAACTGTAGAATGGGTTACAACAGCAGCTTTGCTTCATTTTAAAAGTGGAGGCAGTGAAATTGCGGGTTAGCGGCGGTTCACTCGTATCTTCATGAGGCAATACTTTGGCTAAACTGTAGTGCATTTTGTGATCTAACAATGAATACTTAAATAGAAAATATGCCACTGTAATAAGCCCCCACAGTAAAAAAAGAATTAATATTAATGCAACAAAAAATCCTGCTTCCTTTTGAACCCAGTGAGGACTGTGAAGACAGTGATTATTAAAGAATTCAGCTGGTTGCAAGATTGGCCTTAACCTGGAAAAAGCTAGGCAGAAGCAGAGGGAAAACAGATTAAAAATTCAATGCAACATTTCATGGCCTCGGTAACCTGGGACTGGGGGTACTCAAGAGCTACTCACAGCTTGTATTTCAAAGCTGATTTGTAAAGTTGCCAACAGGTCAGTAATCAGTAACTTTACAGAGCATGGAGCTGACACAGAAGGCCAAAAAGGAACAACAAAAGACATAGTTGGATCTTAGGACCCAAAAGATACCATGAATGCATTCATTTTTGGCACTGTGTTTGCTGCATGTTAGGAGAAGATATGGTTATAATGAAGGTGATTTGCATATTTTTCATGAAGTTCGGGTGCACTGAATTATAAAAATAACTCCCTAACATGAAGCTGTTTCACTGGTGCTTGGAAATCTCATTTGAAACACTGACAGAATCACAGAAGTTAGTGATGAAAATGAAAATGAGAAAAAAAAAAGTCTGTTAGGTCATCATAGTCATCTGCCTTCAAATGCTGAATTATTTTCTTCAGTTGATTTAAAAGTCTTTTGTTGAGATTTAAACAGCTCCAGTAAATAAAACTTGCATCAGACCCAGAGGGAAACTTTTTAGCAGTGTAATGACATTCATCTTTGCCAAAGAGAAGAAATGATAAAGGAAATCACCAAAGTAACTACAGACAACTTAAAACTTCACAGCACTTAAATCTTCAGACCCAAATGGGAAAGTTTTTATCCTGCTGCTGATGATTTCAGAGTTATGAGGTTTGAAAAGGACCAAGGTTATCTTGTCAGGGCCTACTGGCTTAAACTACTTCCCTTTAATGTTCCTTTGTCCTGCCTTTGCCCTCTTGTCGTAGGCCCTGAGGACTGGATAGCATAGTTCACGTGCAGATTTTTCCAAATTGATGAAATCATGAAAAGCTGGATCCCATGTCATAAGGTGCTGGGACCTGTCCTCTCATGTATTTATCTGATCTTTTTGTTTGACGTGGGAAAAGCAAGCTCCACCATCTTCTTGCTTTCTCTGGCATCCCAGATTTCGAGGCACTGATCTCCTAGAAATATTGCACAGATACAGCTTGCAGAGACTTTCATCGGACGCGCACAGCTACTGGCATCAGACATGGCAGGGAGCAGTACTGGAAAACTTTTCCCTGCTCCTGGTGCTCCATCATAACAGCAAGTGTGTAATTAGCAGCAGGGGATGGCATGAGGCTTGAGAAAAACCTCCTTTTCCCTGAGATAGGTGACCAGAGGGTACTGGTTTCTGCTGAAGTGTGCTCCTAGGCACCAAACCCGTGTGTAAGATTTGTGGCTCTTCTAGCTGGTCTATCCTCCAGTGTGTTCAGCTTTGGCAACCCTTAGCCTCAGAACAGTTGTGATCTACAAAATCTGATGAGAATTAGACTATGTGCAAGTGTAACTTGGATTATCATTGCCATGGCCAGGCTTTCAGTTCCACTGGGAGCAAGTCAGTCCCACCAGCATAAAGCAGACCCTCAGCCATGGTCTCTATGAGTGTCTCTAACCAACACAGAGACAGAAGTCATCCCATGAGAAGGCAAAACGTGTAGAGTTATTTGCAGCACATCAGATATCTTCATGTGGATCAGCCTAAGAACAAATGACATTTCTGTTACATTTTTAACAGATTCAGATCTTACAGGTTTGTTGCTGTCACTACTGTAGCACTCTTGGTAAATCTTTTAGTTCTCCCTGGGGATTTTTGTTGCTCCTGTACTTGTCTTTTCCAACATCTAGTTTGTGAATATATACTTATCTATCTTTTGCTATCATACACTTCCAATAGGATGCTATAGTTGTTTATTTGCTTTAGTCACTTCCACAAAAAAAAAAACCAACTTTATATATATTAGTGTAGAAGTGCATATTCCTCTGGTAATTCATCATTATTTCATTCTTTTCAGTATACTAGTGATAAATACGTGCCAGCCTGAAGATTAAATAATTTATTGCTAGAGATTCTTTAAAGTTCTTATTTCCTACTAGTCCCCTGCAGGAATTAAACTTTTAGTATACAAAATTGGAATACATAACCAATCTAAGGATTTGTGAGTCCTTTTTTGTTGAACAGCAGGCTTCTTTACTGGGGCTTCAGAGCAAGTAATGGCCATCTTGAAGTTTCTGCTCTTGAAGGAGTTTTCTCTCAGTTTTATAGGAATAAAAAATATTAAGTCAGTTTGCAGTTATTAGATAGGAAAAGCTAATTCTGCCTTTTGAACTGGAGGGATTTAAATGGCAAAAGGCAACACTCGCAATGAAGTAAAAGACCTGCTGATACCTATTGCTATGGGTATCAAACTCCTGGGAAACTATAGTAATATCTCTTAATGTTAGCCATGAGTTTTTCTAGATGTGAACCTTGGATGCAGCTTCTGCTTGTTTGCTCTGCCAGGTAAGCTGCAGAAATGTGAGATTTGTTTAGAAAGAGCTGAATGTCAGAGATTGTCCATGGTGACACGAACACAGGTTTCCTGTACATTTTTCTCAAAAACAATTGGTTCAGTAGAGGGCACAAGAATGGAAAGGCAAAGCAAGGCAAGGCATGACAAAGAATCGGTGTAATCTTCCATGGTTGTTGTAAACTGATTGGTATATATCCACAATGTGGTTACAATAACATAAAGTGCCATGAGATTAATATAAGCAATGCAGTTCTGTCGCTACAATGCCAGACTCACTCTTCTGCCCCCACCAACTCATTCCTGATGCAAATGTATTCATACCGAGCTCTTGTGAAGGAAGAATATGATTTATTTTTGAATATGCAAGTGCCAAAATTTAGAGATGGAAGAGATATTGCACAAAATATGGTCAGAGGATAGAGCTATAATTAGGGAGGGAAAATAAAAGAGACCAAAATGAATTTTCTGCTGGTGAAATCTTCCTATCAATCACTAGGAACCTTGTACTTCCATAAGCCTAATAATACATAGGCCTATGAATTGAAAATATTGAAATTTCTGGAGCAGCTGGTTAATTAAACCAATGCAAACACTGGGCTGAAGGTACTTAACTTCATTCAAACCCAGTTTCAATTGAAAAGGTCACAGAACCATTTTGGATCTAGGGAAAATAATTTCTCACTCTAGACATATTCTTCCAGGTCAGAGGGCAATTTGTTGACACGAAAGGAATAGGAGGTCTGATAGCAACTTGCTGCCTACACTACTGCTGTGCCTGACATGTAATTTGCAGTGACTTTTTAGCCCTTTTAACCAGCATTTCCATGGAAGGCATGCTGTGATGTGCATGCATGCATGGCTAACTTAGGCACCTAGGGGATGTTCATATAATGTCAGGTGTTCGGTGAAAGAGGGATTCTTCACTTGCCCTGCACAATTTCTTCCTGTAATTTAATCAGCTGATGGCCTGTGTCCTCCATTTAAAGGAGTGTTAAGAACTGATTTGTTCAATAATGTTTCCAGACACACAAATGAACGAGATTATGTGAAGACCTGGGGAAAAGTCCAAGCTTGCAAACCCCCCTTTGTTTCAAATAGTAATTGATGTTGCTAAGAAACAATGCATTGTTATCCATTGCAACATCTCCAAAACCAGACACTTAAAGAAATTAATAATTGAGAGTATTAAAAATCTCATACTTCCACATGATAAAATATACAACTGGTACCAAATATAAGCAAACATACTTCAATATTATTAAATCAATATTATCAGTCTGTTTTTTAAGAAGTACTTAAATTCTTGAAGCTCTGTAATATTTCAAAAGGAGTTCTTCAGGACTGGAGCTTCAGAAAAGAAAACAAGCTTCATTTTCTATGAACAGTCAAAATTAATGCACTTCTTTGAAAGAGAATGTGAGAATGATACATGTGCACATTCATGTCATGCATTGATCAATCCCTAGTAATATGCAATTTTACTATTATTTGATACTATGGTTATTCATTAAAGAACAGGTATATGATTCCAAAGCAATACCACTCACCAAATTTTAACAAATTAACACATGGCAAATTGACTACCAGATATTTTTCACTTAAGCACATCCTTTAAAAGAAAATATCTGGGAGAGATTAATCTCACATAATTTCTAGCCATCTGAAAGTTGGTCTCTTAGCCTAAGATAGTCACTTAAGTTTCTTTACAAGCAACGGAGAGAAATTGTGATAGAGAACAATTCATACAGTCTGTCTCAGACACCTATGTTAAAATGGAATGAATTGTCATTTGGAAGAACCTATCATTCTTTATTAGCTGTAACAGGAATCCTACAAATAACTTGGATGAAACCCCTAATATTAGATGACTAAATGTGAAGATGCACTCTACTTTAAAACGATATAATACAAATAACACAGAAAAGCCAAAATGGTCAGGTCAGAGTTAAGGCTGTTGTGGTGAAATACATATTTTCTTGTTCTTGGTAAGGAGTATAACATAGGACTTTTGTGTGTATGGATCCTGAAGTATTAATTTCCTTTTTTGACATTCTCCTCGTTCTAAGTGAGTGAATAAGTAACGGTGCTGTTTATCACTGAAGTATTTTCAAGGTCTTTTAACATAGTTTTTAAAACAGGATCGAGTGCATATTATGCACTGTATGGGAACTGTAACTGTGACTGTATGGGAACAGTTACAAGTCCTAAAGCCAGAATAGCAGCACCTCCTGGATTACCTGCCACTTATGCTAAATACAGTTGCATCTTTGAAGGCACAGTAGTGATTGTGCTATGCTTTCTTTTCTTTTCAAAATGGTTTTTATTTTTAAAAGTCATTAATCTATCATATTCTTCCATTGTCTCTTTTTCTTCAGCTTCAATATTTTTATCTTTTTTTATAAAAGAGCCGTTCTCCAGCAAAATTACCTTGTTACACAACTCTCTAACTCACATATTGAAATCCCTTTTTCCTGTGCTGGCTGCCTCCTTCCTGAGACTCTCCTCCCACAGGACACAGCTCTGCTGGTCATCTCCTCCTCTCCACTTCTACAGTGTGAAAGTGAAGAAAGGGTGCAGCTTTATCATCCCATTGAAGAAAAGATGCAATAACCTGAGGACAGTGAGTTATCAATTGCTGCTTCCAAAGGAAATCAGAGTCAAGTTAGGCAGAGAAGCAGATCCTGCAGGAAATGCCAGTTGTTTTACTGGTTCCCAAAACCTTAATCAAAACATCTGCAAATATTTTATGAGTTGAATCAGCTTCTTTTAATTCTCAAAATTTAGAAGTATTTATTTCTGTCTCCATGTTACCTGTTCAGAGGTAAAACATCAAGCCTAAAGTTTTAATATCTCTACACAAAAGCACTTTAATTTGTTTAGAAAAGAAAGTTTGGATGGGGCAGAGAGATGTGAAATAATTGTCACCAATTTCAAGTGTCTCCTACTGAGTAATTTACTCCATGTGGGTAGTAGCAGTCCTAAAAGTTTTACTCTGTCCACTATTATTATATCTTTGGGATAGCATCTGCTATTTGTTCAGCAAAGACATGAGAGTGTTTTTCAAATAGACTAGATATACATAGACTGTGGGCAAATATAAATAGACATAATACATACTAGACCAGAATTTCTTTGACTACACCCTCTTCCAAAGGAGATGTATTGTAAATGGAAATTCTAAACTTCAAGAAACTTCACAAAAGCTGTTAGAAGAGAGACTTAAAAAAACCCAGGAAGATCCAAAGAAACTTAAAGGAGCAAGGGCAACACTGCTTAATGCAGGAAATTTAAAGATGATGCTAATAAAAAGGCAAAGACAAATATAAACCAGTGAAAGTAATTATTTTCCTATAACTTTTTATACTGCTGTAGGTACCCTGAAAGCAACTGACAAAAAGCATGGTTAAGTCATACTAAAATCACATTCACAAATGGAAAACACATCTTTGATTACTTACTCCTGTGCTCTCACTACTGATGATCAGAGAGGGTTCCCACCCTTTCTGTATAAAATATATTTGCCTGATGCAAACGAAAAGGTGATGGAGCTGGCATGGAAGTGAGAAGCACATGGAGCAGGGCAAGCATCATTATATTGTTCAAAGAACACTAGAGCAAAAAAATTTTAGTTTTACACTCACATGGCTAATTTCATCAAATGTTTATGGAAATACCTAACAAATAATTAAGAACACAAACTTGGGCTAATGAAGATAAAAGGACTGAGAATCTCCATGAATTTCTAATCAGAACCCCCCCCCCAAATTTCATTAATTAGATTTAATGACATTTAATATTTAAAGTTCCTTTCTGTTTAAGATTATATCATACCTTTTCCTCTTCAAATTATCAACAAATATTATAACAAAAAAACCTGCAACTGAACTGATGAAATTCCTTCATGCTGGAGGCACCATTGATGAATTTGTCCCAGTATCCAATTCATCACATTGATTAAAAAATCCTGTTTAGATCATCATTGGAAATATTTCTGCTTTTGTTTTTATACCATATTAAATCCCAGTATCTCAGAGTAATAGGAAACTTTAATGAATCTTCATAACTTAGGTGCTAAATAGAAAGTAATGTCCTCCATTAAAAAAAAAATAGGTAAAGTTCATGACATAAAGACAAGATTTGGTCAAATACCAGTTTCTCAGCTCAATAGAGAAACTAGATGAAATTCTATGACCTGTTTTATGTAGAAAGATCAGACAAGATGATCTAATTGTCCCTGACGGCTTAAAAATCTATGGAACTGCCAAAGGACTTTTGCAAGGCCACTGGGTGAGTGACTGAGAGCTACTGCATTGTACATATAAATAGGAAATAATTAGACTATTCCTATGTTCTCCTATCAGTATAAATACCAAGAAATACATCACAAAATTATTTATGAGGAAAGAATCCATGGGCTAGTACCCTGCTTTTTGATTATGCTACACTATTTCCAGGGACATTGTTCTTAACAACCAAGTCTACTTGTTAAGTGCTAATATTAAAATTTTGCCAAATCCACTCAATGATGGATTTAAACCATCTCAATTTTACTCAAAGAACACGTCCACCATACGAAATAACGAAGAAAATACCTGGATATATAATCCCACTGTTCTATTTGCACATCTAAGTGAAAAGAAAGTTCTGTAGCCCTGTTGAAGAGTAAAATAATTTTATGAGAAAACATGATCCCCACTGACCTGGCCCATCTGATTTTCTGATAATGCCAGATTTCTAACAAAGTCACCATGAAAAAGAAAACCACTACATAGTAAAAGAATTAAATTGCTACAAAATCATAGATTATCCTTTTTACTTCTGATATTTTCTTATGAAAACATGACACTGACTACTAAATGTACACTTTGTTAGGACAATAATGTCCTAACAAATAACATAGCTTATCTGCTCTGAAGGACTCTATTAAGTCAAAGTTTTGAACTGTACAACCAGCTTGTAAGTATTCAAGCTTTATTGCCACAGCCTCTTGAGAATTCATTTGTAGATTCACTTTATAATCATAGAATCATCACAGACTCATGGAATGGCTAGGGCTGGAACTGACCTTAAAGATTATCTTCCAAATCCCCTGCCATGGGTAGGGATGCTTCCCACCAGACCAGGTTGCTCAAGGCTCCATCCAACCTGACCTTGAACACCCCCAGGGAGGGAGCAGCCACAACTTCCCTGGGCAGCCTGTGCCAGTGTCTCACCACCCTCACAGGAAGGAATTTTTTCCTAATGTCTAACATAAATCTCCCCTCTTCAAGTCTTAAAACATTGCTCTTTGTTCTCCCACTACATACTCATACAAAAAAGCCCTACCCCAGCTTTCTTGTAGGCCCCCTTGAGATATTGGAAGGTTGCTATAAGGTCACCTCAGAGCCTCTTCTCCAGGCTGAACAACCCCAACTTCCTCAGCCTGGCTTCATAGAGGAGGTGCTCCAGCCTCTGATCATTTGTGTGGCTCTCCTTTGGACACGTTCCAGGAGCTCTGTGTCCTTCTTATGTTGGGGACTCCAGATTTGGACACAGTACTCTAGCTGGGGTCTCACAAGAGCAGAATAATGGGGGACAATCACCTCCTTCAACCAGCTGTCTATGCTTCTTTTAATGCAGCCCAGGACCTGGCTGGCTTTCTGGGCTGCAAGTGCATATTGATGGCTCATGTGTAAGCTGCTTGTTCACGATCCTCCCAAGTCCTTCTCCTCAGGGAAATTCATATCTTTAATGCAGTTTATCCTAGACAAATCTTTACAACTATTTACCTCTATTTTCAAACCTATCATCAAAGAGAGCAACATCAGAAGATATCATCATGCAGTCCTCTGATGTACACATTACATCAGTTCTGCTTTAGGGTTTTGCATATGCCAATATAGATTACCTTTCCTGTGATGTATAGCTATATGCTTGTGATCCTCCATTTGTTGTTATCCACTGTCTAGCTATTCTATTTTGGTAGACACTTGCTCAAAAGTTTGGGTGATGCAAATATACTGCATTGGAGAACAAGTTCTTGAGAAAGAAAGAACACTCAAACCACCTCGCAAGCACCCTTCTCAAGCTCAGCTGTGTTACAAACCTCTTCCTCTCGAAGGCTGACATGATGCAATCCTTTGCAGAGGGCACAGATGTCATCCTATTGTTGAAAAAGAGCTGCTTTAAAGAGACCAGAGCCTCTATTTGGCTGTTAAGTGATGGATTTCTATTCAAACCTGTCAACATCACACTGTGCCTAAGATTCCCAGCCTGCACTGAGGGAACATGGTCTATTGTCCTCCTTCCTCACATATTAAGTGTAGATTAAATACAGAAGTAAAATATAGCTTTTGAAGTCATTGAAGGCAAGGTGTTTTATTAGGTCTAGTGACTAGTTTTAGGTCATGATTAGTTTTCTACAGTGTGAATCAGGAAATACCATAACGAAGTTGCCATAATTTATAGGTTTTATACAAACAGCTGCCACAGAAATGCCAGATCTTGTTCCAAAGCACAGGACAGCTCTCCACAGAGAGGTGAAAGCCAGTGGGGCAAGCAAAGTTAATTTATTTAAGAATTTTGCTCAGTGAGTGATGATAACATTTTGTAAGTTTTTCATTGGAACACAGTCCCACCAGTACCAGAGGAAAAATAGAACAGGTTGCCCAGGGAGGTAGCTGAGGACCCATCCCTGGAGATATTCAAGGTGAGATTTGATGAGGCTCTGAGCAACGTGATCTAGTTGAGGGTGCCCCTGCTTACTGTGGGGGGGTTGGACTAGACGACCTTTAGAGGTCCCTTTCAACCCAAATTATTCTATGATAATCCCCATTCTCAGTCCTCCCACTTCTCACATTTCTGTCAGCAGCCTCACCAGACTTTATGGTTTTGCTGAAATAATAAAGTATATTAGAAAGAGGGGAGGGGTTGTTAATATATTATTACTATTAAAATATGACAATTAATTTTTTAATTTAGAAGGCTGTGGAATTTAATCTGTAAGTAAAATTCCTTCTATCTCCCATTACCTACACTGGGATTAGGCCAAGTCTGATCTCAGAAGGTTGGCTGCCAGATCCACCTAAAGTTTCTGGGTGAAAGTGAGGGTAAACCAGTGAAGATGGATGCTACTCCTTATTATTTGCAATCAGGCAGAAGACAGGATGCCATCAGGGAAACTAATGGTCTGTTAGCTACTCTGTGAGGGCCAGGCAGGGGACAGGAGAATATGGACATGCCAGAGACAGTGGGAGCAATGGGGAGGGAAAATGTGTTCAGAAACGGGACAGCAAATTGAGTGAGACTAATGTAGGGACCAGGAGGGATGCAGAGGAGGGGCAGGCAAGCGTGAAGATGAGGATGTGGAGTGAGAGTGCTGGAGAATGTGCTGTAACAGAGGGGAGGAAAACGCCAAGCAGGAAACTGTGAGGAGGAAGTGTGGAGGTCAAGCAAATGCTGTGGCATGGGAGATATGCGAAAACATGCAAAGAGAATTCAAGCAGGTGCGCAGCAGGCATCTGGATTTTCAGAGAAATCTGAGTCTCTGGGGTCTCCTGGATCACTGAGCTGAGATGCGGAATTTCTGCAGGGGTTTTTAAGGATAATCTGAAAACCTGCAAAACTGTCACTAGACAGGAGAAAGTAGGAAATGGGTGTTTCTCGCTGATGCTAAAAAGAAAAGGGAAAAGTGGAAATTTTATTTAGAAATAAAATATTACACTCCTTGTGATTTTAAGCAGAAACAAATATGGGGAAAGAAGCTCATCGTTTTCAAAAGCTTGGATATGGCAAAGTTACACTGTTCTTAAAATTACTGACCCTTTTGGAAACTTATTTTTAGAGATGAGCCATTGCTCTGAGAACTGGAATTGTCAGGCTTTGTTTCAGAGGTATCATTACGGTAAATAAACCAATATAAACCAAATAAGTAATTGCCATTGTTGCCTTTCTAGAAAGAGCTCACTAAAGATATATGCAGTTACACAGGATAGCTGTAAATTAAATTAAATTAAGTCAGATGTATTTCTAAGGTTAGACAATCTTCTTCATTCTGTTACATGAGAAAAATAATTTCCAGGATCCTCTCTAGAGTTTAAGAGATCCACTGGTGTCAGAGAGTGATAATATTGTACAGTCCAGTGGCTGCCAAGATTTATCTTTAAAAGGTTTGCCAGTGTCATAGTGTACTGCTATTTTACAGTCCAGCAACTTCCAAGGTTTATCTTTTTGCAGAAACCCATATAAAAGTTACAACATCTTGGACAGTTTTGATAGGAAGCATCCATAATCACTGAAAGATTGAAAAGTATTTGAAGTTGGATACACTAATAATCTTCTTTGCTTTCACAGCAGGTGTCACCTTTTACTTTGTAAATGCACCGTGTCAGAGTCCTCCAAGAAAGGCAGCAAAACTTCTAGACTGATGGAGAGCATTAAATAGGGTGGTGGTAGTTTGGAAAAGGCTTTGGCTTTGGTGACTTTTTCAGTTGCAGTCCATGCATTAAACAGAAGGGTTTCTGCAGAGATCCTGCCTAACTAGCACGCCCTTTTGTGCCAGCTAGGAAAGCCTTAAACACCCTGAGTCTTGCTCTATGGCATAATGAGTCAAGTGGAATCCTGACTGAAGGCCACTGCATCTTCCTTTGCAAAAGAGGGGAGAGAACAAGCAAGAAGAACTGGGAAAGCTTTGGTTCTAGTTTTTTTCTCTCTCTAGTCAGACCTGTGTCTCCTCAAAAGGGGAAATAATCGGTACTAAAAGCAGGTCTGGTGTAGATTTGTCCTTTAAGCACTAAGAAAGAAAAACGAAATGCTGAGCCACAATTGGATACCTGTTCTGCTGTTGTGGTCTTAAAAATAAATTCCAGTCCTTGGGACAGGATTATTACTTTATAGCAAAGACAAAAATTAACTACTTCCTTAATTTTTATTTTTAAAAATTCAGTGTTTTCAGGACTTTGCATTTTTAGTATGTACAACACATGATCATTCTAAGGTAGTTAACATGATATTTTGAGTTTTCTAGAATAATGTTCTGGTTTCTTACTAGGTACAGAAAATGAAAATTATATAAAATACACTTCATCTTACTGTGCTTATTTAATTGTTCATAAATTACTGCCTTTATTCCACTTAAGGAATAACTTAAGGGCTTTATTAAGTTCTCAGAGTCCATAAGTCAGGATATTTTATGGTACCTTCTGAGACAGCAAAACTTTAGTTGGACAACTTTATTTACATGGTTTAGTAGGGTCATTTCATATACTGTAACCTGTCCATGAAAATATTTTTTTCAAGATTATTATTAAATTGAATATTGAATGTCAAAGTATGTGTTTTTAAACAAACATTTTCTATTGCTGCTTTTATTAATTTGACTGTTGCAAGTTTTTTTCTGAGATAAATTTTAGGGGAGCTTTGAATCATAAACTTCAGGAATATTAGCTGAGCAGTAACAAAGAGTTCATGAACATGATTTTAATGGTCTGGGACCATACACCAAATTAAAACCAGGCATCAATATAGCCTTGTTTAGGGTACAGTTTAGTGAAATGTTACTCTGAGAATACCCCGCAGACAACAATGATTGTCTACAATGATATTTCCCTTATGAAAGCTGGAAAAACAAAAACGAGGATGAAATCTCAATACTCTTTTGGATTCATTCTTAGAGTTCAGCTAATTTAAATTATATTAAATAAAGGCACTTGAGATTTCCACAGAATATATTATCGCAAACTTGAGGTTTCCTGTAGAGGTTTCACTGTCAGTGAAGGTAAAGTAAAGTGAAGTAAACAGTGAAGTAAAACAAGCATCAGTGTTCACAAGGTATGTGCCAAGTTTGGTGAATCCACTGGTCATTAGCACCCCATGAAAGTGTGGCCAGTTGTAGAACTGATACAAAGTTGGATGCTCACTAAGCGATATCAGAACAAGGTGCTGAGATGTGCAATGGGGATCCCAATCCAAACATTCATTTTAAGAGCACAGATGCAAAACACAAGTCCCCAAAAGACAGATTTTTCTCCATGTGAGTATACACATAAATAAGTTAGGTCTCATAAAACTCTCATGCAAAGAAAAGAGAAATAAAACCAACTTACAGCAATAAGGCACACGGCGTTATAGTCCTTTGTGTGACACCCTTTGTTTCAAGCAACTAAAGACTCTTGTGAGGAAAATGAACAGTCCAGGATTATTTAGAAATAAGGCAAGGCACATGTTGTTTGACCTTCATGCCTCAAACTATGTATAGGAATCATCACCATTGTAGAATATTGATATTCTTGACCATGACAGAAAGATTTAATCTTCAAAATACATGTATTGGCTTCTTCTAAGTTCCCAACACTTCAGGTTCAATCCTTATTTATGCATTGTCCATTAGTTTCTACTAATTCAGCCTGTATGAAATCCTTTTCTTTGAAGTCTGTTGCCAACTCATTAAATGTTCCAAACTTTCCAGTACATGGATTTATGAGCAATTAACAGTTTCTCAGTCTTGGTATTCAGGAAATATAGCTCATTATCTGCTGCAAAGGCGCTTGGCCAATTTAAGGAGATTCTTCAATAGAAAATTTGTTGTTTCCTAACAATGTTGCCCAATTTCTATCTTTTTAGATATTTTGTCCTGATCACTATTTTTTCTTTTAATACCCTACAATGGCTCTAATCTGAACATCTATTTCATTGAAAAAGCTGTTACATTTTAACTTAGTGTCTTCAAATGGTAAATTTACTGAGGTCATCTAACAGCTCTGATATAATGGATAGAAAAATTCCTCTGTCTGAGTGCAGGTCCTGAGACTTTATTCAGACAAATAATATACCTTATTGCTTTTTTCGCCTTACTGCTGGCAATATATACACAATATGTTTGTGTTAAGGTATTTTCTCCAAAATCCAAGGTCCTGCACTTCTTTCTGGCAACTCTTCCATTTTAAAAAAATCTCTGTTCTTAAATGGCAATTTTAATTTTAGACCTACAGGAAATGGCTCTGAGTGTGCCACTATACAGAAAGTTGGATTTTCTAAACCTTTCATCTTCTGCCCATTGGATAATTTTCCTACTGGTTCTCAAGTAGTGTCATTTCCATCGAAAGGCTGCTCTTTTGAAATTTATCACTAGGATTCTCTAAACTTTATTAGCTGTTTCTAAGAGTACCTTTTATTTACTGGACAATTCTTCAGTGCTTTAAGTAGGTAGTGCTGTAGCAAAGCAATCTCACAAGCAGTTTTGAAAGATTTATTGTCTGGGGGCAATTTTTGTGAATGGACTTGCTGTTCAGACTATGCTCAACGCTGTTTGCAAAAGCACCACAAAGACAGGTATCTGAGTTAAGCTCTGCAGAAAGCATTTAAATAACGCTGGAGTCCAGCCATAACCAGTGCTCAACTCTCTGATATAAGCAAAAGATCAAGGCATGGTTCAGAGCAAATCCCATGTACCTACTTCGTCAGGCACAAGTACTTAAGTGTTTGTGGTTTCAAATACCACTCTTGGTGAATGTATTTACTATGCATATCCACTGCTCTAGGTAAAAATTAGAGACATTAAGAAAAAAGAAAAGAAAAAAAACTTCTTGGTTTAAAACAAAAATGACCATTGAACAACTTATTTTTCTTTTCTTATGTGCTTTTCTTCTTTTATTTTTTATATTCTTATGTTCTTCACAAAAAAATGTGTGTTTTTAATACTTACTCTTTGTAACCCTTGAACTACTGCCTGAAACTTCCTCAGAAAGCTGGTGAAAAATGTCATGTTTCCAAAACGTTTTAAAATGTTGACCACATTTTAACTTCTTTCAACACCACACGACCACCTTAGGTTTTCCCTGCTACTGGTATTCACATGCAAGATGATTAGCTATAATCTCTCAATAAAATATGTCCATTTTTTCATTTCATCAGGATTTCATCGTGCACAGGCAACTTGTAATTATTAAGTAAAATAAAGAGAGGACAATAGAATATGTTAGTCTGTTTCTAGGCAAATTAAATGTCTGTAACAACAACAACAAAAAAAGACAGCTCACTTTCTAAATTGTTCAAAACTAATAAGAGTTTCACAGTTTATTGTCCTTCTCCAGATAAGTCAAAGAGCCTGCTCTCCATCAGAAGCAGTTCCTAACTCTCAAGGCTATTGATAGGCAGCTCTAAAAGTATCTTAAAGCTCTTGGTGATTGTGCTGTCATATACATATACATATATAACATATATATGATATCATATGTACACATTGACATATCATCTAGATGTATTTGTGCATAGATGAATATACATATATGAAACATGTATGAATATATGTGTATATATGTGGTTACATATGCAGAAAATCAGGAACATCAAATGGCCATCAATGGCTTCCCAGCCTTCTGCAGTACTCATAACATGGGGTACAACCATGAGCTCTTAAATATTTGTATTCTGAAGAAAATAACATTCTCTATATAAAATACTCCCTTTCAACACAAACGTTCTTAACAACCCTATTTGCTTAAAACTCTTTGCTTCACAGTAAGACCTTTAAGTTTCAGTTCAGATTAAAGAAATGAACCAGTGAAAGAAACAAAATGCCCCTCTACACAGCCCATCTATTCATATAACCCATATACCACACACAAACACTGTCAACCGCCTGGCATCCTGTCCTACACCCTTCTGTCATGCAATATGCATTAATAAAAAGCCCCTGTATCAGACGACAGCACCTAGTTAAAGCTCCCACATCAATCATGTTTTTAAAGGAATTTTGTTTTGTGTTCCCTAATTGAATCCTTTGAAAACATGTCAGAAAGGTGAGATTATTTTTTTCCCCTCTTCTCTTCTGGCTCTTAATTACCCCTCTCTGAAAGGAACAGACATCAAATAACATAAAGACTATTACAGGCAACTTTCAATAGAAAACTGAAATCTCTCATTACTGAGATTTTTAAGGGACAGCATTTTTACTTAAATTATCTGACACAGACACAACTTTGCAGACCGCAAAGGTAAAACCACTGGCAGAGAAGTTGGCTCTTTGGTAGCAGACATGAGCTCAAGAGCCCCCATGTGCCCCTTGAGAGGAAAATTCACTCTAACAAGTGATGGTTGGCTGAAACCTTTCTTCTTCTCAACCCCCTTCGGTGCCTCTCACTCCTTTTTGTGATTTTTCTCTCCTACCACGACAAACAGGCTTCACAGTGTCACTTTTGATGCATATGAAGAAAAAATGGCACAGACTAGCTCTAACTGCTGCACTCCAAAGGTGTGAGTATGCTGGAATCTGCGGTATCTGCAGAGAAAACTTAAGTCTTCACTGCACAAAGCAAAATGTAGGTAAGAAATTAGGGTTGTCATTCCAGTTAAGCAAAACCATGTTCACTGAAATACAAGCACTTAAACAATATAATTACACCAGTGCTTACCAAAGAATGATATAGCACAAGTCATTTTTCTACGTCCCTCTGGCACTGTATCCTACAGCTTTGGTGATGTGCAGAACTTTTGGCTTTATTGTATTTTAGCTGCTAAGCCCTCTCAAACAGTTACATAGTTCAGTTATTTTAAGTGAAATATTTTTGTCATGCTTCTTTTGGTTTTTTTTGCTGTTGCTGAACACTGGTAGGTGTGCAAAGGCAAGAAACTGCTTCAAACCCCACTTTGGCTCAACACAGAATGCATGGAATTAAAAGTGAGAGACAGCCAAATGCTGCAGAGGTAACATCCTCTTTCCTTTCTCATCTCATGTCATTCCTTAGGGCAGCCAATCTCTATCCCCTGTGTGCCAGTGACAGTAATCCCGTGCAAAGCAGTGTCACCATATAACCATTAAAGGGAAGCAGCAGTAGCAATAATACTCAAGGTGCCTTTCCTACCTTTCCTTTTAAAAAGATCAAGCTTTGGGACATTCTGGGAACTAAGAACAGTTAGATGCACTCTGTGAAATTGCATCTTCATTGGAATAGGAATCAGGAAGAGACAGATCTATTGGCAACTGTTCTGATTTTATAAAAAAAGAAAATCATGCTGGCACTATTACAGGGAAAGATTACAGATAGTTATGTACATGTGTACAATCACACAAATAGATAATTGAAAGACCAGAACTACATTGGCTTTTTTTGAGAAGGTACCATATGAGAAGATAATGAGTAAAAACTCCAGACAAGCAGTCTCTATAAACCCCCACACCTGGTAACTCACAGCTCCCATCTGCCATCCTCCTTGCTTTTCTCAGTGCAGTTTTCTTTGTACAGAAATAGGGTATATTAGTGTCATCATCAGATCCAAGCACACTGTTGGGATTTAGATAATAATGCAACTGATCCCTCTTTGGGCTGTCAGCATGAACGTGTGGCACACTGACATGCAGACACGTGCAGACATAACATGAAGTCAGAGGCACGGGCAAAATGTGTGCCTGAACATCAGCCTCCCCCAACCTGAGCATTCCGTGGGCTCCCATAAATACCCAAATTCTGACACATAACATACAATGCTTTCCATGTTCAGAGAGAGAAACTGTTATGAGCACAATTCCTCTAAATGCTGCTTGTGTACCACCTCCTGCCATCCCAGCTACCATCCCATGCCACTGGACACTAGTTCACTGCCTTTGCATGTCTCAATGACATTGGCAGTGCAAGTTTTCAATTCATCTCCAGTGCCTTCCAGTGACACCTCGAGGTTCAGTGCCCCAGCACTCAATCACAGTCAGGAGCAGAGCACAACAGCCCCTGTCCCTGTCCCTGTCTGGGCTGCACCAGACTGCTCCTTCCTTCTCCTACAGTCACCCTCAGAATCTTCAGTACCTTTTCCTCTTATGTGCCCCTCTTTTCCTTCCTTCTCCTAAGCACATTCTGGCTTCTGTTAATGCTGTGCACTGGTCCTTGCAGAATGCTAAGCCAAGCCTAACCAGCTTCTTCCCGTATCTTCCTTCTTTTCCTGGACACATCTATGGGCCTTATTTTGAGCAGTGCCAAACAAGAAACTGCTGTATAGTAATACTGAGGACAATAGTTATCAAGATCAGATGCTGGGTTGAGGGCCTTCTTTTAAAATCCACTTGTATTTGCTCCAGTTGCAAATTTTGTCTCTTGGGACAACTTACCAGTATTGCTTCCCCCTAGATGAATTTCTAGGCTTCAGCACTGGTCTCTATAAATATAGACCTCAGCTGCTCACTTGCCTTCTTTGACAAGTATGACTATTAAGGTGGTAAGATCTTAAAGCTTAAGCAACCAGAGGACAGCTTATCTGAACATGCTAAATAACATATTTCTTGTCAACCAAAAACTGTTTTCCATCCCTGTGGAATAGAGCTAAGATGATCCTAATTCCTATGAAAATCTTGGTGTATTTTGTGAACCAGTTCAGAAATGCATCAGAGAAAATATTTCCCCTAAATATTTTCCTCGGAAAGGTTCAGATGCATAATTTCCCCACGCAAAAAGATATTTAACTACAGTCAGTGAAGAACCAGATTTAGTCACAACATATTCAGTGCTTCTGTTGAATTATTCCTAGCCTTCCCATTTTAAATATAATTCATGTTTAATTATTTTCACACTGGCTAAAGATAATAAATACTCATCTCCCCAGGGACCTATTTGGATGGACTTTGAATTTCAGAGGCAGCCAGGCCTAGAACTTAAGTCTGTTAAAGTAGCTGCTTCATTTATGTATTACCAAAATTCAAATTCATTCAAAAGGCTGTTGGAAACATCACTTAAACACCAAGACAGAGGTCCATGATGGTATGTTATGCTTGGACTTACCTTCTCCAGGTGGTAGAAGCAGCACTGGGAGCCCTGGCCTAGTAGCAACATGTATGAATGGAGTGTAAATCTACATTCTTCTCAAGGGTTCCAGGGAGGCCCTAGTGTATCACTTCTCACTTGGTTATAGGCTATGTTTTCCTATAGGTATTATATATGCACCATCATGAAAATGCTTCATAAGAAGTGTTAAGTTATGCATTTTATATTACATAATTTCTGTGTTTAAAAATAAACAAACAAACAAAGCAGAGTGAATCCAAGTGGAAGTAGGCTCATCTCTGTCCCTTCCTTTTGAATTCCCTCATCCCTTGACTTCTGAGCCTGGCCCCATGACTCCTTCAGCATGTCATCCAACATGTTACTGGGGAAGCTGGAAGGTACTTTCTTCTCCCCCAAATATACTAAACTGTTGTTTACTACAAGTTTTTTCAAATTTCATTTAAATAAAGGCAAAGTGGCTGGCAGAGTGGCCTGGGTCCCAAGTGGACAAGGGTGGAGGGTTTTTGGGCTCCACAGAAGGTCTGGGTCTCCAAGTTTGCTCTGTGCAACTCCCTGCACACTGTATGACACAGAAAACCTCTCAGATAATGCAAAGTCCCCTCTTTGTGGGGAAGTCTATGTGTTACAGTTTTAGCCAGTAACTAGGCAACCCTGTTATTCCCCCACTACCCTCCCAGGGGAAGATACAAAAGGGAATAAGAGAGTGACTTTAAGGTTTGGAGAAAAAAAATAAGATAGGTTTGATGAAGTAGTAACAAAGACAGGGAATTACAAATATATATTAATATGTAAATGTGGAACCCACACTCCTCAGTTGGTAACTACTTCCCCACTGGAGTAGTCCCACACTAGACACAGCAGCAGATGGGGGTGACCCAGTCCATGGTCCAAGGAACAATCTGCAACAGCCCTAGTCCTACTTGGGAGAAGCTGACCTGTCCTGATGAACTGATGAACTATGGTATTCCCTATTGGGAAACTAGTGGGAGTAATGCCACACAAACCTCCCTACAGACAGCACACCAGCCAGAGATGCCAGAGGGCTCTCTGAGGAGCTATTTTAGACTGATGCCCATGAGCAGGAGTGCTGTGATTGGTCCATGGGGGTTACCTGACACACCCTTCCCTTCTCACAGGCACATCTTCTTCAGTCTCTTAATCCTGTCCCTTTCCATCCCTTTGCTGGACTGTCTGCATGAGAGTATCTCTTTTGTCTGGGGAGCCCAGAATGGGGCCCTGTGCTCAAGGTATGGCCTCACCAGTGCAGAGTAGCAGGTAAGGATCACCACTGCGACACCTTATACAGCCCTTGCTTTATCCATCTTAGAATTTTGGGATTGTTTCCACATCTGCTCCAGCTTAGTTAATAACTTCCCATCATATAATTCCGTACGGTTCAGATAAGAACACAGGAGTATGAGGATGGTCATACTGATCAGACTAAATGTCCATCTCTCAATAGAAAATGTCTATGGATGAGGATAAAAATGAGGTGACTATACAGCTTTACTTCCCCCAGTCTCTCCTTACCTCCATAAATATATGGCTTACCTACTTCCTAATCAGAATAGGTGTTTGTATGCTTAATAGTTTTGGAGATACTCTTCTTCAATGAATTTTTCTGATTGCTTTATGAATTTACGTAAACTTCAAGCATCAACAACGTCCTGTATCAAGGAGTTCTTCAGGTGAAGTGTGTCAGATTAGATCAACTGTGTTTTCTGTGTCTAAAAATAAGCTGCTTTGCCAGAGATAAATAGCAGACTGCTCTGGTCAAATTTATCTTTAGTAAACCTTTTTGCCTCTTTACCTTCCACTTACCTCTGTGTCTTCCATTTTTTCTGCCTTGAACTCAGACAAAAGTGCCTCTGTTAGATCACTTTTCCTGTCTGCCTAAACGTAAGGACTGCGTTTGCTATTCTTCAATTCCCTCATGCAATTGTACCCTGCTTAAAAATCTTTTAGAGGCTGGATCATGAACAATCCCACTGCATCAGCTCTTTCAGAACACTGAGTGAATTCTGTTCTTAGAATTTTGCTTCCACCACACATACAGTAACTTCAGTTTCATCCTTATTGATAACTAGTTCTAATAGCAGCAGAAGCATTCAGTCCTGATCTCCTATCACTTGTGGAGGCCAATGTTAAGATCCCGTGATCATTTTCTGATGTCTAATAGATGCTCAACTCATGTTGCAGATTTGGAGCAGTACTAGGGCTCTTCAATTTTATCCAGTCATCTATTATCTTTGACAGTTCTAATCTCCCTCCAAATGTGGTTGAAATCAGGTGGTAGATTTGAAAACTGTCTCACATACAGATGAATCAGGCACAGAATGCAGAAATGGCAACATTTAGGGTTGGTTGTTTTTTTTTTTTTTTTTTTGTTTGTTTTTGTAAATGAAGATTCAATTTTTGATTGCTGCCATCAGGAATTCTTTCTGTCATTACAATATTTTTTCTTTTTCAGATTACAGAGAAACTATTTCTGTTCCATTAAATAGCACTAAAATGGTAGACTTGATGCAAAGTTTGAAATTTCTAAATTCTCAAGTAATAACCTGGAACACCTGGCAGGGTTACTCTTCAAAACTTTATCATTAAAGACAAAAAAATCCAGATTTATATCTTGCGTACATACCTGATTAAACATTGGGGTCATTTATCTCATGGAATGAATAAAGGAAATGCTAAATTTTATAAAACATTATAGCTGCTGAGAACAATTCTCTTATTTGTGCCATATCTACAGAAAATTCTAGCTAATACTTAAATATTCTGTAGATTTAATCTATCTTTAAAGTATATGTTGCCAATAACTCCTAGAAAGCTGGTCTAAAATAAAACTACCAGTATAATTATTAAGAATGTTATCTCTATTCCCTCTGTAGCCTTGACACCCACTCTAGGTTATTTATGTGCCCATTCTTGGTTTAAGGATAGGTTAAAACAAATGTACTTCAACACACAAATAAAAAATACTCATATGCTGTAATGCTGGTCTGCTAATTAGACAAAATATACCAAATATTACTCCTATTCTCATAGGAGAGTGAACAGATGATAATACCAAGGAGTCAGTCTGTATTTGGCTGCTAAAATTATGTTTCCTTCCTTGATAACTGACAGAGGCATTATTTGTGAGTTTTCTGGCATTATTTGTGTATCACTGAAAGTTATTTTTCAGCTACTGTTATATTAGCCTAAAATAATACTCATTTGGAATTATTTCTTCATTCATTCCTTGATATGGGCCAAATGATTTCTGTATGTTTATGGAAAATTCCTCTGCAGCTGTATGTGCAAGAAAGGAAGCTTGTTAAATTCTGAATTTGTTTCAACAAACTTCTCTTCTGCAACATAGAAGCATATTTATGTTTTTAATTAAAATATAAAGACTCTGTAAATTTCTGGTCATTTTTTCAGTGTTCTGTCACCTCCCATTAATGCAAATATAGAAGATATAGTTCATAAAATAAACGTATGGAGCTAGGATTCATTCTCTTTTTACAGTACTGAGTGCAACATAGCTATAACCTAGCTGATGTCTCTCAGCTCTACATACATATAAATCTACATAATATAAATATTAATAAATTCCACCAGTTAAAATGTGATGTTCAGAGAAGGATTACTAAACAGGTACTTACGTAAACATCATCAAAAAGCTGTACCTATTTTATATAAGTGATCAGTCATTAAGCACAATAGGGAAAGAACAATACACAGGGGGCTTGCATGGCATTTCACTTTTTTACATATAGACTAGCAACTCTGATAATATTCAGAAGAGACACAAAGATTATAATAATGAGATTTGCTTTTTCAGTGCTGTCATCTTTACTTGGTGTAGCTGCACATCAGATCCCTCCTTAATGCACCCCTGACTCATGGGTACCCTCCTGAATGGCAGATAAGATGTTCCCATACCTCTGAAGTTAAATCCTGCAGATTCCTAACTTATAGCCCTCTCCCTAGCCACAGTGGACCCTAATTATTCCTCTGCAGAAAACCCCACTAAATTTAGTGCTTGAATGGGGCCTTTATTTGGTTCGACTTCCAGTAGGAGATGCAGTGACTCAGAACACCAAAGTAAGGCACTAAGACCATATGAAGATAAAAAATTGTACCGAAATGAGTAAAGGTTATTTGATCTAAAACTTAAACAGGACTACCTCATGTCAGACACTATTCCTGGAGGATGGAAAGTCACTGGGATCCCACATCAAACTCTCTTATTTCTCTTCTGTCCATTCCCTTTTAGAGCTTAATATTTTTCAAATGTGCAAAACCCTCAGAGCACCTGAGCTTCTAGTTATTTCTCAGTAAGATACACCAGCAAGAGACATATGAAAACCATTGAAAAATTCTATTTTATCTACATTTTTCCTATCTTAAAATTTGTATTTGAAAAATTTACTACGATTGCTTTACCATCCCCATAAAAGCAGTCCCATGAGCCCACAAATCTAAAAACCAAACAAATAAAAAATTAAATAGAATTTTTAAAACCCTTTAAAATAAAAATAGACACAGAATCTTATTCAGTAGGTAAAAAAGTGGCCTAATCTTAGCATGATCAGAAGTCAAGGATACTAAAAATATTTGTTAGGTTCAGACAGTCATTGTTTCAGGTAGAAATTATCAAGGAATATTAACTCATTCTTTACAAGATTTCCATTTAATCACATACAATGCAAGGATGTAAACCCATAAAACCTGAAACTCTGTGCCAGGAAGAACCATCTCACTGCATCAGATCTCTCAAAGTGGGGAGGTCAGCCTTTTAAAAAGCCTTTAAAAATTAACAGAAGCTGGGAAAGATGGGAGCAAGGCACCTATCCCTGAGTTGTTCTTCAGGGTACTAAATAGTATAATGGCAAAATAATTGTTTCAGACTCTCTCTTGGTAGAAGAAGGGAACTCTGAAGCATAATTTATTCAATAGCCATGAAGCCCCCTTAATCTTACCACCCTCCAGAAAGTACATGAAAAGCCCAGTTGATGTTAATTTATTTAATCATGGACCACCTTGACTTTAAACCATAAGACTGATAAAAGAAGATTCGTAAGGGAAGGCAGTAATCCCATTATTCACATCTGCACATAGTGGTATGGTACACCCAGTATAACTCTTGTTAACAGTGATTAGCATAAAAATATGTGAATTGCTGCCTAAAAGGCAGATTCTTTCAGAACTGATCATTATTGTGTTTCTTGCACCTTCTTCTGAAATAGCCAGTAATGTCTGCTGTCAGGGATGTAATAATCTGTTAGACAAAGTTATGCCCATCCAGTGTAACACTGTGATTCCTAAATGTTTTTTCTTAACTGAGAACCGAATATTAAGCACTTACTTAAATACATAGGAAAGTAGTATTTATTGATACCCTATGGAGTTTACAGATGAACATGTTTTCTATCGCTGCAGTTGTTCCTTTGCAGAGGGTCCAGATGCTGATTGTAAGATACCCAGTCATTTTTCATCCCCTGCCCTTAGCTGTAACTCTTGTTCTATTTCAAACAAAACCCACAAAGCACTGACCCCCCAGAAACAGAATGTCATTCGGGATGACAAATTCTGTCATTGTATTGTTTTAAAGGCACAATTTAAAAGAGTCAAAACAGGTATGCCAATCGCCATGTCTAGTATTCAGAAATGTTGCCTGCAGGAACATCAGGTAGGTGCAATCAAGGGAGAAAAATGATGCTGTTCTGGGGATAACACCTTGAATTTAAAGACAGGGTTCCAGCTGAGGGCTGCAAAATGAAAATTCCCTTGTGTAAACTGCTTATTTTTATATATTTAAAGACAGAGACCATAATGCAGAAAAACACTTTACATATTCTTAAGTCCATTTCTCCTGGAAAAGAGGGACATTTGTTTGCCATGTGCCTTCCGTGATGGACAGTGGTCAGTAAGCAGAGTCTGCTGCAGATGTCCATTGACAAACCTGTGCTGGCTGAGCTGGGGTGTTTGACTGAAACAGCTATGCTGACACTTGCTCCCAGTACCAACATAATTATTCCTCCTTTCCATTCGTATAACTACTTTCTTTTCTAGGATGTGACGTAGCTAACAGTACATGATACACACATCCAAATCTCAGTGCTACCCTGCAAATATACCAGCATCTTTATCCTAATAAAGGTCTGTAAGAGGCTTTTTCTCTCAGCTAGTTTGCTAAATAAGGGCACTTTCTGGAAACTCGAACTGGAAACAAAAAAATAAAAGCTGAGAAATACAAATATATTGTTATTTAATGCCACATGAATTTCAAGGATAAAGTAAAAGAAAATATACAGCAGGCTGCTTTTCTGTGGTGAAAATCTTTCAGTTGCCTGACAGAGTTTTCCTACAGAACAATAAAATACGTATCTGTTAAAAGATGAATGGCCAAATTCAGATGATTTACCAATGCCAGGATTCACAAACTCCTTTTTTAACAGCCTGTTTGTCAAGTCAGTGCTGCTGCATTGAAAAGGCAGAGAGCAGCCCCAGCCGTGTGCCCCAGGCCACAGCCACACGCTGGTCACCAGCCAGCCAGCACCTCCCTGCCCTGTGCCTTCTCAGGGGGCAGATTTGCGTCTTCCCATGGGAAAAGAGGCCACGCACTCCTGCAAGAAGACTGTTTGGAAACATGCCTTCTCAATTGGCAACATCTCCTGGCATTATTCCCAGCTTGGACCTGAAGATCCTTCAGTGAAAGGGAGTAATCGAGCACTACTGGTGTGTCACACGGCTGCAGAAGGTAACCTGTGACACTGTAGGACTTGAATAATGCACATCTTATTGGTTCCTCTGACTATGAACCTCCAAAATGACCTGTGATAAACAGATAATATAAAATTTATTTAGAAAATAGCTCCCACTTCACTAATAACAATGACTTGGATGAAACCAGCCATAAATGTGTGTTGGCAGTCACTTTATTCTGCAAGTGGCTTCAAAGGAAGCATTTAAGAAATTATCATTGTAAAATTTCTTTTCTTGGTGTCAACAATTTCAATAAATTACATTTACTTGAGTGCTTTTGTCAAAAGCAATTAAAGTAATCTACTTTATTTTTCTGTTAGCTGTGTGTTTACAAGACCTTTTTATAGTTAAATACAATTTGGTTTGAATAAAATATTACAGTTTGAGAGTTTTCTGCCTAGTCACTGAGTCTTGCAGATTCTGGTGGAAGTCTTATCAGGTTTTAGTGTATTTTAATACTTCAGAAAGGTCTGGTTTGCAATTTTTTGTGGCAAATATTAGTATCACATATATAACATCTTGAACAGACTTAAAAACTAAGGAATGTAAAGAGCTCACGGATAAGAAAGACAATCCCCAAGGAAGGTAAGTAGTCATGAAGGTAAAGAAAGTTGTAAAAGAACAGGTTTTACAAATTGAATTAATCTTTCCAAGAAAAGGGTTAATGGGTTAATGATACACATAATGCTTTAGTGTGCATAGGTTTTTTATCTACTTACACACATACATACTTGTTGTTATCTTTCCATTGTTCTCATAAAGGCATAGAAAAGTTGTACAGAAGTTGAATACTTGGATAGTACCACCAAAAGAGCTTGCTTAAATTGACCTGTTTGGGCTTGGACAAAGCCTGGCTATTTTGTGATTGGAAACTAAGAAGATAAAGGCAACATTTTAAAAAAATTTAAAAATTTTCATAAAAGATGAGAATATTTGCTTTTGCTTTACTATTTCAGTTTCTATATTATAAATTATATCAAACACAGGATGCATTGGCCTTTTAAAACCATTTTATTAACTTCCTGTGAGACTGGATTAGAGATATTATATAAATACCCCTTGTGAAACCTTCCAACTTTGTTGAATCAGCACTGTCTGACAGAAAACCTGTTCTGAATTTCTTAATTAGCTGCAGCCCCTCATGTCACCCACACCTTAACTTATGAAAAAATGGAAAGCATTCTTCCCTGCTTTGGCAGGTGTATGCTATGCAGGTGGACAAGGAATTATCAATCTTGCATAGTTTAATGCTTTTCCTTCACTCTACTTGTAACAAACAGTAAGGAGTCCAAATTGGTACCCAGATATAATGCCCCACTATCTGCTGAATCCCTAAAATAGCCAATCCAAGCAATAAAATTTATTTGATCTTCAGTTTTCTTTGTCAAAGTCATAATGACAAGCAAGCTACCAGAACACCGCTTATTTTTATTTTTTTACAGAAGCAGAAGGTGTCACTCCCAGGGCTATCAAACAGCTAAAGGCCTATGCAATGACAGAAGTAAATATTGAGACAGAAAATCTGGTCTTCAGAAAGAACTCAGTGCAGGGGAAAAAGCATGTAATATCATTAGACCCTCGAGGGAGAAGTAAGAATGGAAGAAAACTGAGAATGAGGAAAAGCATTAAGAGGGAGGGCATTGTATACCCTATCTTCTCCCTCATAGTTGGGGTTACATGAACAAGTGCATATGACACTTAATATAAAGCTTCAAAGAGTGGGGATAGGCAGGATACCACAGGTCTTCACTACAGTAGAATTAAAGTACCATAGATCTTAATAGTTCCTCTATTGAATAGGAAGAAAAACGAAAAGGAAAAAAAAAAAAAGATAAGGAGAAGGAAAAGGAGAAGGAGAAGGCAAAAACAAGGAAAAGGGAAAAAATGAAGATAAGGAAAAGGAAGAAAACACAGCCCAAACTAGTAAAATTTTTCCCCCAGAGCTGATGGATGTGTGGCTGATTTGACCCTAACTTCTATGGGCTGTATATGTAATTGGAAGACTCGAGACGGAGGCAGGAATTGTGTAAACCACCATTAACAGTGTGATAGAAAAGAAATAAATTATCTGGCTCCTCCACAGCACATCATCAAATAACAGCTGATTGGTCATGGGGCCACTTGTCGACATTCTCAGTCACTCCGACTTGTTTCTTCCCTCACTTTGAGCACACCAGAACTTTTAAATTATCATAGATCTCATGATATTTGACTACACATCCTATGACAAAATAGGGCAGTGGATTTTACTGGAATACAGCACCTCTGGGAAAGTCATTCACAGAAGGTTTAAATTCAAGTTCCTTCAGTTTCTCAACCATGAAAGCTGTTGCAAAGCATATTCCTATCTTCTGCTCTTGGCTTCTCCTTTGCAAAGTACAGAAAGCTCACAGTTGCTGTAGCACTGAATTTTTCTGGAAGAGGTGGTATAAATGGCCTCACCATGGCACTGATTGAAAACATGGAAAATGTGGAAACACCCCTCACAAATTCAAAGCATGTAATTACTATTTCTGTCAGTGAATTTCAAATGAAACGCAAGGTTTCGGCCCAGATATGCAACATCCAGAATCCCTGTCTCTTTCTGGAGACCCAAAATATAATTTAGCTCAGGCAATCATGTAACACAGGCTTTCATTTTTATGCTCTCACGCTTTATTCACTCAGCTGTAAGAATCTGACAATAGCGATGTAGAAGAGCCACAAAGCATCTGAATTCTCTGCAGTCTATCAGCAAACTAAAAATGTCATAAGAATTACTTCATAAAAGGCATAGGACAGATGCACAAAGTTCCCATTTTTGTAGCCTTTACCAGCCTGAGGAAGTAGTACTGGCAGGAACCAAAAGTAGTTATTAGCTGTCTCCCAAACAGGAAGGCAACCTCATAGAGGTGGAATGCTCCCTTTAAAACATCCAGACGTTTTAGTCTCGAAATTTCTTTTGTTTTATCAGATTATCTTAATTTCCAGTTAATGATACAAGCCTAAACACATAGATGTCTTGAGGGGATTTTTGGTGGCATAAAATTTAGGATTTGCCATTACAGGAAGCTTTTTGTGTGCCAGTGTAGTTAATTATATTGATACAGTTACCAGTTCGCTCTTCTGGTCTAGATCTCCCATGTGGGCACAGTTACCTGAAATATGAGTATTTTAAACCTTTTCAGATAGCTTGAAAAGTGCTTCCCAGGTGGCAAACTGAAGTGATTGGAGGAGGCCTTGTGCCCATAGAATAAACTCATTTTAAACTCTTGTCCTGTCTGTATGATTTTCTCATGTAAAAAAGCCCCTGGGACAAAAGTTCTTTAAAATCTATTCCGTAATACTTACTTCAGTATAATTATTCTTAAATGCTAAGAGTGTCCACATGAGAATTTAGCCCAGAATAGCAATTTCAGTCCATATGCAAGTGCAGATATATACAGACACTTATAGATACTTTACCCTTTCACACCTAATGAAGGCAGGAAGGTGTTGTGGACTGAAGTTCCAAAGAGGAGATGCTGAGCAAACTTAACAAGCACACACCTTGATGAATGGTGTATGAAGAAATGAATTAGGCTAGCAAAATAAGATAAACCATGTTTCCACATACACAGTTCTTGTACATGTCAGCAGGAAACTGGATGAAGCAACGTAGTCTTTACCCTTTTACTGGGGATTTAAAGCCTTTGATAAATTCCTCAGAGACTAATAAGAAAACTGGGTAGTCATTGGGCAAGCAGCAGAGAACTGCTACAGATTAGACACTGGAAAAGTAGCAAAACAAATAGTCAGTTTTCACCTTGGCAAAGCCTCTATGCTAAGTCAGTGTTGAAAATATTCATAAATAAATCAGGTATTAGAGAACAGCAAGATGTAATCTCTCTTGTAATGCAAATAACAATTAACAATATTTGCATTTGACAAAAAGCTCTGAGGATAATAGAGGCTGGAAGTGCCTGTAAAGAATCCCCCTAATAGACAAATGGAAAGCACAGAGGAAGATAAAATCTAGCACAGACAAAAGTGTGGCACTACAAACTGGGAAGTATGCTGGTCATCAGGAATTAATTGAGAGCTCAGTAACACACTGGATTAGCTCAGTCTCTTGATGCAAAAGGTCCACCAATGGCTGGGTAAAAAGTGAACTACAGGGGTTATGACAAGGCACAGAGATGATGCTAACTGTCCCTGCAATTAGGAAAGTAGTGTTGGAAGATGTTAGGAGTAACTTATTTTTGTAACAGAGAGAACATTAGCAAAAACTGAAAGCATCCCTGTGTGCCTGGCAAGCTAGGAGGTCTATGCAACCCTGACAGTGGTGAGAAACATGGGGACAGACCATGTAAGGTGAAAAGTAAGTTAAAACTTATTAAATAAGAACATTTACACTCCCGTTGTAATGCTCATCTGCATTGCAGATGAACTTGTGGAACTCACTAACCCAAAATCATCAGCACTGAAGGGATTATTAGCTGACTCCAATGTTACTTACAGCTGTCTCGAGGAGGAGAATCACAGCACTTCTTGCTGCCATCTGCTGTCTGAGAGGTCCAGAGGCCACTCCATCTCTGGTACATGGGCATCCCACAAAAGGAGATGGAGAGCACAAGCCTGGCAGGAGCAAGTAGGACTTCTCCTGTTGCAGAATAAGTGCACTGGCCACCCCTTCGTGTCCCTCAGTCGCAGGGAAATATGAGTGCCCCTGCTTCAGACTTACTGATGGGAGTTTAGAAGAAAATTTCTTTTTGAATAAATTACTCCATCAGGTGACTTTGATACTTTCTGCTGTATTAACTAGCACCAGCCACTGCGCTGACTCAGAGGGAAGATCTATGCCATTAACATCATACTCCTCTGATGAGAAGGATGACATGGAAATGTCGCAAATCTTCAGGGACCAGCAAATTGCTGCCAGAAGTCATTCTTATTCCAGTTGATAGCAGCAACACCAGACACTTGCCATTTAGACTGAGAGACATGCAAAGGAAACAGTCAAAAGTCTCACAGGCTGGAAAAGGCTAAAGTGCAATTTCACATAATTAAAAACTGAGACAAATTAATAGCTGATAGTTCCTTCAGTGGCCCTTTGATTTTGACACATCTGAAGAGGGTTGTAATTTTTAGAAGAGGAGTACTCAGCACCTTTGAAAACCTGAGCCTCAGAGAAAGTAGCCAGAAGTGGGAATCCTCCATTCCTCCATTACCTGCAATATGCCTACTTATACAATAAAATGTGAATTAACACCCTGGAAAGAGAAAAATGTCAAAGTGCTGACACCCTTAACAAATATCTTGAGTTTATAATAAATGAAATGGAAAAATTGCAAGTACTTCAGTTGTGGGGATTTTATCAGCATTCAACCTCTCTGCTGTGCATACATCTGCACATGAATTGGAAGACAAAAAATATACAGATGTTCAGTTATTATCAAAATAACAAAAGAAAGTCCCAAACAAAGCTTATAAGTATTCTGAAAGCATATCATATCTATCACAGAAAGCAAAGTGCCCCCCTTCCTCCCCTCTGCATATCCTAATGCTCCTGTCTTTCCCCTTGCCTGCAAAAGCACAGGTTTAACCACGCTGCCCTTGCCTGTTCTGCCCCAAGGGCATGGCTTCGGGTGTCCCACTGATGCTGGAGTGAGATGGGCAGATCGGCACAGGCCAGGACAGCTGAGAGATGGAAATAACAAACTTTGCCTTGGATTGTGCTCTTCTCCTCCCCAGGGCCTATTTGTAGGAGAGGATCAAGGTTTGGTCTAAGGTGGGAAGCACCAAACAGGAGACAAGTTGGATTTTAAGAAGCACACATCAAAAGGATTCAAAAGTGCAAGAGAAATGGTAACAGGAAGACTGGAAAAGCTTGGGGATCTGGAGCTGGGCAGGGGCGGTGAAGCAGCTTAGGGAGAAGGGAGGGGAAGGAGGAAGAGAGCATCAGAGGGAGTAAGAGAGGATAAAACAAGCTTCTGTCATAGTTCAAGTATCATGGTCAGAATAATAGTGCTCTGAGGTGAGACTGAGGTTTTCTACACAGCAGTAAAATGAAGTATTAGATAAAGTCTGAAGAAAAATGTCAGAAAAAGCCAGGAATTAAACGATGCCCATCTGCTGCTTCTAAGAATGCAGAAGAGGATAGATCCCTGACCATTAATTATGATAAATAAGAGGACAGTGTTTAATTCCATGGAAACTGTAAAAAGAGTGTATATTTGACTTGGGATAGAGGCCAAGAGGACTTATTTTATCTCCAAGAGCTGTATTTTTAGAGCTAGGCTTACGGTGAACCTTTAACAAGGATCCTTGTGACTGAAACATCAGATGAAACGTAAATATTGTCTAAATAGGTTTTGAAGTGTTTTGAGTTTAGGAACTAAAGGTAGTTGAAAAATTGTTGGGTTTTTTAATTAATTAATTTAATCTTTATATGTCAGGACAATATGTAAAGTAAATAGGTTATGAAATAAGCTATCCTTCCTTTGAAAAAATCCTTTCCAGCATGCAGTAAAAAATGATTCCTGCAGATGAGCTCTGATGGCTCCCGCAGTTATCACCCCAGCTGTATATCTCACCTTTTGCAGAGGTTACCTCTCCTGCAGCAGAGCAAGCAAGAAAGGAGGATGTGTCAGTGCCTTGGCCAGCCCAGTGCAAACAGCATGGCTTGCAGGCAAGGGAGGAGGAATCTCAGCTGTCACACCAGACTTGGCCTGCAGCAGAAGTGTGGACACGAGAGCTGTTCTGCCAGCTCTCTTAAGGAGACATGATCTCCAGCAGGGAGAAAATTAAAATTAGTTGGAGCCATAAAAAAACTGCAGTTTTGGGGGATTTGTTCTTAGCCCTTGTTTGCGAATTGGTTTGTAGGCTTAATTTCATTTTAGATTATATTTATATATATATATATATATAAAACAAAACAAAAAAAAAACAAACAAATAAAAAAAATACATTTACACCATTCCAGTGGTAACATTTCACTCTCGCTGTCTTCAGATTTGACATAAAACCCCCTCTTCTCTCTGTATAGGCAAAGAACTCATCTGCACAAGTCTTTTCTATACACATGCTTTGTTAAAGAAAAATATTTTCTAAATTAAAGTTAACCTTTGCCTTGCTGAGACAAAAGATGTTTTTAATGCATTACAATCTCAATATAGATGAGGCACTTTTCATTTGGACAGATTTCATCCATTCTAAGTAATTATAAGTGAGGAAACTAACACCAGGCAATTGGTGGGTGTCAAATGACAATTTGTGTGTTTACAAAAGGGTGGTAACAGGGTTTATACCACACCTTTTCCCAGGGGGCACGTTAGCAGCATTCAAACAGTAAATGGAATTACGGCAACTAATGAGTTACAGTGCTTCAGCTCCAGTAACTCTTTCTTTGCTTACTCTCTGCTTGTGCCTGGGGAAGGGGCTGTGCCTCTCCACAGCCCCTGGCAAAGCCCTGGGCAGTGGGGCAGGGCTAAGCACAGCCCTGGAGCCCATTCGGTACCGCTACACCAGCAGCATGTGGGGCTGAGCTCTGCCTCCTCAGCACCTTGCTGAGCTGCCCGAAAAGCATCAACACGATGATCCTGGCAATCCTGTTTGGACCCGGTTGCACCCATTAGTTTGACCTGTTAGCCCAGTTTCAACTGAAACACTTATGCCAATTAAATTAATCTGGTTTATACCTGGTTTATAGGCACTTAATTGAAATCCGTAAGAGACTGGGGAGCAAGAGGGTTTTTCACCATGTGTGGCATAACAAGTGTTTCAAGGCAAAGTAGGTAACGCTTGGAATGGAAATGTGACTCTCCAAGTAACAAATGAAAGTAAGCAAGGGACACAATGGATGTGTACTGCATGAATTTTGAATAAGCTATCTTCCTCAAAGGTATGCTCTAGCTTCTGCCTGGATATGAGATTTTTTTTTTTTGGCTGAAGTCCCCAGGCTTGTGCTATATGGAAAACTGGAGGATCCAGTGATTTCTCTGCCTTCAAAAAATCTACTTGTAATTTAATTACGAAATAATGAAGTGGTCATAAATTAATTTCAATATGCCTATAAAGGGTCAGTACTGGTTCAACTAAATGTACAGGCATGGATACACTCACATACTTGTGTGAAAAATAGCAGTAGAAGAAATTGCATTTATCATGTAACTTACCCATGGTCTTTTGTTCATGAAATCATTTCCTGTGCACATTACAAATCTATATATGCATATGTGGTGGCAGAGCACAGTTTTGTGCATCAGTCCTAAAGCTCTCAGCAGTGTAGCCACAGGAGTGGTATGGAAATGCTTGTCACAGCCAGGACAGGAGCCTGAAGATGGGTGATGCTGACACCTTCACACCTCCCCAGCTGGAGTTCTCTTGAGAGAAATGCCGTTTAAATAAATCCAGCCAAATCCTCCCAAAAGGCTCAGCCATCAAAAACGGACCTGGAGAGAAGGGGAGAACCACAGCTCCTTCCCAGCCATCCCGTGGTGTGCGGTGACACCCTCAGACCAGCTCCCCCTTCCAGCAGTGCCAGGGGTAGGTGGGAGAGTGCAGCTCGCAGCAGCTGAGGTCCCCCGATGTCAGCAGCTTTTTGCTCTGATAAAGGTCACAAGTGCTCACTCCCGGCCCCAGCACTGTGCTGCTAAGGTTCGCTGGCCAGACTGCTTGCGGGAAAGGCAAGAGGCACTGCAGGGCACATATGCTTTTGTTTATTGAACCCTGCCTGCCCGTGACCCACTTGCTTCTGCTGCTCAGGCAGCCTTTCTCATCCCCAGACACTGGCACAGCATTTTCCTCCATCAGCCTCAGTTGCCCAGATAAACGCAGCAATTGAAATTAATTAATAAAACTAATACATAAAATCAAGTTTCATTTGGATCTGCAAATGTCAGTAATTATGTTTTTTTCTGCACCTATTGCAGCTTTTGTGGGATAGGAATGGAGGGGTTTTTTTTCCAGTTTATGTTATTTTCCTATGTTTTGCAAAACATTTGACTTTAGACTCTGGCAATCACATGCCCCAGCATAACATTGCCTAGAGACAAGCAGAATTTCATCCTCTGATTGGAAAATGGGCTGAAAAACATTCTTGACATTAACTATGGAAATTCAAGATCCTCTGATACAACAGAAATAAACAGGTATATAGAGAGTGAGAGATGGAAAAAAAAAAAGGCTCCCCCATCCAAGCCCGTAAAACAAATATTTGGAAATTTTTGGCCTTAACAGTTTCATATGTGATATAAAATTTGTAAGTGTGATAATTTTCAACATAGTAGTCCTGTTTATTTCAGTAATTTTCATATTAATTTCACTTACTGGAGAATCATTGAAAGATAAAAAGTCCATAGAAACCATTCACAGCAATCCCTTTGACACTACTGTAACCTGATGATAACTGTTCTGACATGTCTCATAAACCCTCAACAAAAAAGGAGGAAGAATGTGCCACAGGAGCCCAGGGTACCACTCTTAAATTCTACATGCAAACTACCAATTTACAGTGAGAGGGGAAGAAAGACAAAACAAGCAAGTTATTACTATGATATTACATCATCAGCATCATCATCGATATTATTGTTATTATATACTTTCCATGTGGAACAGCATAGACCAATCATTTAATCCTAACTAATTTAGTCAGTCCAGGTATAGTATTTAAATTTTGATAATACGAGACATCACAGATTATAAACATTAGAGATATAATAGGGTAAGAATATGAATAGTATTTCAACATGTGAGTTACTATTACAGGCAATTTAGGTCAATTTAGCATTAGACTAAGTGAAAGTTATAGGATTAGAAAATGTCAGAGGTGTGAGACAGATGAGATAAGACTTTCTTTGGGTAAAAAAAAAAAAGCAGCTCAGTTGGCAAGTTGCCAATTAAAATAATTTTTGCCTTTTCTCAGCTGAGATAATGTTAATTGATTATATCCAATTAATATCTACAGATTGAAAAGTTCTGTTTATTGATCAAGATAATAAAAAAGGGCTTCAATGTTCCTTGTTCAACCTTTCCTTGAAATTTAGTTGCTGGACACAAAAATTTAAAATTATATTTAAAATTAAATTTAACAATTCCTTTCTTAGTTTCTTTGAAATAATCTTAAAGTAATCTTTATCTCTGCATTTTTGCTTTTTCTTCTCTTCTGTATTCACATTATCATTATTGTTATGTATTGTGTGTCACTTGTATATTAATTTTCCATATCAAATCTATATTCCATTATTTTTATTTACTATTATGAGTGACTTAGTTGTTAAATAAAACTTCTGAATTGTTACTGTGAAAGCCTGCTCTCTTTTGGTTGCTTGAATTCTCCTCATTTCCCACATAATGTCTCAGGGTCAACAGGAGAGGGAAGCAGAGACGACCTAAATTATCTCATTTTGCAATGTTTGCATTGTCAGGGCCACAATAACCTGCCCGTACTGCAAAAGGGAAATCCTCAGCATGAGAGTCAGTCTCTGCTGCTTTCCAATGACTCCTCTGGTGGGGAAGATGCTCAAGAATGTACTTGAACAGGGCTCGAGCAGAAGGGGACAGAAAATCCCCTTCAGGAAGACACCACCTACATCAGTCCCAGCATTTTAGCTGCAGGTGCAAAGCAGCAATTAGCTCACAAAGACAATTAGGACAATTAAAAAACATTATCTACTCCAATACTATATGTTACATGCTTCTCTATGGAGAAATATATACTTTTAAGATAAACCCTAAATGTTTTAAAGCGCAACAATTCTGCAAAGTAGTGCTTTAAAAAGGAGCTGTACTCGAGCCTTTATTTGTCGTTTCATAAGGGATATTCACTGGAGTTTTCAAACAGCTGAATGAGAAGAATCGTGTCATACAGGCAGCATTTCTCACACACAGACACACTTCACTTTTAAAAAATGCAACAAGAAACCCACAAACATCTCAAAACCGGGAATAACTTTGAAGTCAGTTATTATTTCTGCTATCACCAACTGAATATTCTATTTTTTTCCTCCTGTGCTGTTGCCCGTTGTCACTGCTGGCACGAAACGAGAAGTGCTAGAGAAAGCAGAACTAAGACAGATAAAAGGGTCAGTTTGCTGAGACAAAAGATGATATCACGTCGAGACAAATTACAGAGGTGCTGTGTCTAAATGTGTTGAAGCAATAACTGCTATACAACAGCCATATCAGCAGGGCTGCTCTGTGCCTCTTGCTTACGCACGCTGCATGTAAAGCAGGCCCCACAGCCCAAGTGCTGCAATTCAGGTCACACACATAGGCAGCTCCCCAGCAGCTTGGGAGACAGCTAGTAGGCCACCTGCAGGCCATCCTGCTCAGACACAGAAACAGCTGAAGAAGAAGTCATTACAAGTGACAGGTAGCCCCGGAGCCAGAGGGCAGAGCCCCAGCCAGACCCGCATCCCCCAGAGCATCCCTCCAGCACATCCCCACCCACCCCAGCACCCACTCCCCCTGTCCTTCCTGCACTTTTATAGACCCTGTCCTGCTGAGAGTTGAGGAGTTAAGAGAAGGCAAAAATAGTAAATTTTTGTTGTTGTTGTTTTATTTGGTTTGGTTTGGTTTCGTTTCGTTTAGTTTCGTTTTTTGGGGGGAGGGCTTTTGGGTTTGGGCTTTTGTTTTGGTTTGGTTTTTTTGTTTTTGTTTTGTTTTGTTTTTTCCAAACTTTAAACCATCTAAGAAACATACAGAAGCTCTCAAGCACTCACTGCCTTCACCAGGTCTTGCAAAATTGCTGATCATCTGAGAAACATGAGAGGTAAAGGGTGGTTAGCACCTGTGAGAGATCAAGAGCTGCTAGCAGGCATGTGCTGTTAACCCTGATGGAGAGAAAACTGGATAGTTAGCACTCCTAGAAAAGCAAGGTGCCAAGGCTGGCTGGAGAAAGAACGTGGCCACAGAAGGAAAAAAGATGGCTAGATACATAGGGAGGTCGATCAATCTCACAGCACATTGTTATCAGCTATCCTTTCCTTTTTGCTGTTTGGGATCTCTGTTTCTTGAAGGAGGATGAAGTTACAATAGCAAAAGGTAATATAGCTTGCTAGGGCAACGGGGAATTATTTGAGCTCTCTAGTTCTTTTCTGCAAAAGGGAGATGAGCCTCTTCCATAGGCAGATCTAGGACAGGGACACCTGCCTTGGCATCATTTTTGCCCCAAGACAAAAAGCCATCTTATTTCTGGCTCTAAGCTAAAGAAGGTCTGATTTCCAAATACTGTGCCAAGCTGAATGATGGTGACACAACCTCCTGGAAAGGGATGAGAGTTTTTATGATCTTGTTCAGAAAGTACCTGTGATTTCAGCAGCTGTCTTTAACAAACCATGCTGAATCACCTTCAATACTAAGATTGCTAGGGTCAAAGCCAGTTAATCTGTAGGACTGTGGCACAGAACTGCACAAGGAGGATCAGACTGCCAGAATATTGGTCATATGACAGGGTTCTGACAATGGGAAATGTCTAGAGATGAAATTTTATCAAAATCTGCTGTGTTGTTATAATCTCACCCCTGTAAAAAAGAAGAGCAACCCATTTTTTGTGCTCTTCTGTACTACTGGTCTAACTGGCAGAATTACTGGGCAGCAGAAAGTACTAGAATGTCTTCAGCACTGCTGATCTAGGAAGGAGCTTTTCTAGTGTTAAGTTGTTTGAAGACTGGAAATTCTGTGAAGGTTTTGGGTCCTCAGTGAATGTGCTTTTGTAGATGTATGTCAACTAAAAGATGTAGAGAGGTGTGTTTTTTCTTTAGCTGAAGATAACTACGTCATCTAGAATTATCTACACCTCCAGAAAGGTAAGTCCAAAATACAGACTGAAATAGTTGGTTTGGCATGCGGCCATAAAAGAAGCTCATTTGTGAGGATAAAAAAGATTTTTAGGAAGGGAAGGAAATAATATGTTTTTATGCTTTGTGTCATCTCTATGGCCCTGACACATCTACAATATTCTCCCAAAGGTATGAAAATAGATACAAGTTCTTGATCTCCCCCCAAAAGCAAGGTGTGCTAATTGCTAATATTTGAGTCCTGAAGAACTCCTAGCAGTCCTTGGAAGACTCCATTACCCTTCTAAGTGTTTATAATTATTTGGAAAATCTAATCTGCAAACATAGAAATATTTGTCAGATATTGTCTTGCAAAAACACATTTGTTTTTATAGCCCTACATTCTATCTACTGAAGAGTTTGCAACAGGAAATTCAGAACCAATGAAATAAATTTATCAAAACTACTGATACATCTGGGGTGATGGAAATATTTCGAAAACAAGTGCATGGAGCACTAAGTGCCTATTTTCCAAATATTTCAGACAGTCCTCATTCTTTTGATCTTGAAAGCATGGTAATCAATACTTCCACTATTTAAAAACAATCTGTTTGAGGGGAACGACTTCCATTTACTTTAGATGAGTGGTTTTGTCAGTGGGGAATCCTCTGGCACTGAATGTCCAGAATCAGCAATACACTTCAGTGTATACCAAGGGTTAGTGATTGGAAAAAAATGCAAACGAATCTAGGAAATACCAGAGTAACACTTTCAAAGAAGCAAGATGAAATACTAAATCACATCCCAATTCTTTGAACCCTAGGGTGGAATTATTAACATCCTGGGGGTTATTAAAGCATCTAGAGAAATAATCAGCATGAAACAGAAGGTACCATATGTAGTATATAGATTTGTGGAGTGAAACAATTCGATTCAGTGACAGATCTTCCAAATCAATTGTTTCTTCCTTTAAAAATGGTTTCAGGCTTATATAGTCACCTTGAATTCTGCAGGCTCTGTGACTGTTTTCCAAATAATATGCAACATACAAAACTTGACTGGAGTCTTTGCTTTTGGACTGTGGTAACCAAAGTGTGAGACAAACAAGAGGTCACTGGTCTATCACAAACTGCCACATCCAAAAGCTAATATAGGCACCTGTTCAGGACCCAGGGGAGGCCCTTATCTTTACCACTCCCACTGGCTGTAGAGGTGCCCCTCATTTGATTGAAGGAGCTCTTTATATTCAGCTGTTGTATAACACCTCCCAGAGAACTGAGGTGTCTTAACCTTGGGGTGTTAGGCACTTAATTCAGCATATTGAATTTCATGACTAGAGGTGGGTGCTCAAAAGTTACCTGTGAGCAAGCTCTCTGTTGTCATCCATCTTCCTGCTTCTACAACGTCTCTGAAGTCTTCACAAAATGAAAAAGTCCTCTAAATTTCAGTACATGTGACACAAAGATGTAATGCTATCATGTCATTAAAAATTATGCAAAATTATACTCTTGTGACATAAAATACCCCACTATACAAGTCCTGTTACATTAATGAAGTATCAATCAAAAGGGTAGAGGTAAAGGACAAAGGGTTACATTTCCATATGCTCTGGAAAGCTAAAGATATCACGGGCTTTCTGTAGTCTCAGGACTGTTTTTATTCACCTTGTTATATGTTTTTATATGACACTACTAGTTACACCATCTAAAAAGATCTACTCATCAGTGCAGGCCTTCATGGGAGGGTGGAGGAGTGGAGTATTAAAAAAAAAATTCTTCACAATATAGTTAGCTATTTTTTATAAGTTTTATTGAAGAGATTATTACCTGAGTAGCACTGCCAGATATTTGTGATTCAAATTTTGAGTTCCCAACTGCAGAAAGGCATCATTGAAGTAGTGAATTTTGTCTATATTTTTGTAGAAATGTACCTTAATTTTTAATCCTCTTTTCTTTTTCAGTCTCCTCTTGTATGTTGAAGAAATGCGTAGATGGGTTCCAAAGGTGGTAGCACAGTTGTGTCTTTAGTTTGTTAATTTTTCATTTTATGTCCATCAATTTTGTTGATAGACACATTTTAACTTTGTTCTTACGTAAGATTACGTAAGGTTAAACAGCAGCAGCCAATTTACTTTATATGACAGTTAATGTGATTAACTGGAACACTTCATACCCTTTTTGGAAGCATTTTATCTCATTCTCTAGGGACTTACTCAAACAGCACGACATTCTTCTTCTTAGTAACCACAAAATGAGGAATTTAGATTTAAGCGACAGTTAAGATTTTGCATAATTTTATTTTTCCTGCATTAGGAAAGAAATTTGTCAGATAAGTCAGACAAAAATGTGGGAGGTCTTACAGGTAATCATGGCATTGCAGACATACATTCATACTTCAAGTCACTTATGTTTTGATATAGCCTTGGGTATCAAAATTCTTGGCTCAGAAAAAAGGAAAAACAGAGCAAATTTCAATAATCTCTTGAAACAAACCATCTAACACTCCAAGATTAGCTTCTTTTATTCCTGTAAAATTTCTAGTAAAAAAATGAAGGTGTAAGTGACAAAAAAAATGGTTCTCAGTTGAAACACCTGGTTTCTATCTGTTCTTGCCAAGGGCCTGACCCATTCTGCTATCAAGGTCTTCCTGTTATTTATAAATTCAAAATCATTCTGAAAGAATGAAATTATTTAAACAAAAGTTATTAATGGAGGATCCCTTATCAATGTTGTAATTTAAAAATATCAGATGGCAAAATGGAAATTGTGTTTAAAAGCCTACTGTTCACGAGACAGACTAGTCATTTTGCAATGCAGAATTAAGGTTTTTGCACTTGATAGAACTAATGCATTTTTTTATGATGGGAAAACTGTAAGGCTTTATTCTATCATCTAGTGATGCCTGGGTTTCAGTACTTAATTTTTGTAAAGGGTGTGATGGATGCAGAGCCATTCACTCAGCATCTTCATATCATTTCAATTAAATTTTGGGATTTTTTTTTATAATTTACTGAAGATTTTAAAGGTCAAAATAAAAGCTTAGCAAAACTTAACAGCACTTTTTGAGCAGGCAAACAAAATAGTCTTGTTAAGAAAGGGGGACATTCTTGCTGCATTGAATTCAAGGACAAATTTCATGCTGATTTAAAAAGAGCTACAATTTTACCCATAGAGTTCTGCAGTGGTGTGCCCTACTCCAGCTGCTCATGCATGTACCTCCCCATCTCAGGAATTTCCTTGTGTTTATGATTCTTGCAATGCCACGATTTCTTCCAATGGCAAACCCAGATTTTTCCCTTCCATTGCTCCTGGACCACCAGGATCAACAGTTCTGGCCCTGGCTCTGAGTTTTGGCTTCTCTCAGCACCAGGCCCACACCACCCACCCAGCCTCTTGCATGGGTGAGGTCTTGATGAACATATAAATTTTCATGAAGCATATTACAATAATGATGTTATATAAAACACTTAATGCAATATCAAAATTACAACAATGATATACTAATTATAAGAAACTAACCTAAAATGCATTATAATGTGGAGTTTGTGATACTGCTGAGCAAAATGAAGGTTAATTCAAGAACAAAGGTTTTAGATTTTAGATGAGCAAGCTGCAGCTTGCTCAGGGTTCAGTTGGAAGGGATCCCATGGGAAGTTTCCATGGAGGGTAAAAAAGCTAGTGAGTGCTGGGAGTTTTTCAAGAACACTCTCCTAGCTAAGCAAAATCAGTTCATCCCCTCTAAAGGCAAAGGAAGGAGGCAAAGGAAGCAACCACCATGGCTTAACTGTGAGCTTCTTAGTCTGCTCAGAACCTAAAGGGAAATGTACCAGAGGTTGAAAAGTGGAACATTACCAGCTGAAAATTACAAGGCCATTACCAGGGTAAGCAGAGTAGTAGTTAGGAAAGCAAAAGTTCAGTTTGAGCTAAACCTGGTTAGAGATGTCAAAAATTTCAAGAAAGGATTCTTCAGATATATTAACAGCAAGCAGAAACAGAGGAATAATATTGGCCTGCTATTAAATAGGACATGTGAAGTAGTCACCAATGATAGTAGAAAGGCAGAGGTTCTCAACACCTTTCTCACCTCTGTCTTTATCAGTGCTGTTAGGTCCCAGGACAGAGGAAAAAAAGCTCAAGTTGAAGCAGACACCGACCTTCAGTCAGTGAAGGAAGATCTGGGTGTAACAGCTATTACAGGAGCTTGACCCATACAAGTCGATGGGTCCAGATGCCACCCACCCCAGGGTGCTGAGAGAGCTGGCTGATGTCATTGTGAAGCCACTCTATATCTTTGAGAAGTCCTGGAGATCAGGAGACATTCCTGAAGACTGGAAGAAGGTCAATGCCACCCCCATCTTTAAGAAGGGTCCCAAGGAGGACCCAGGCAATTATAGACCTATCAGCCTCACTTCAGTCCCTGGGAAAGTCATAGAGCAAATTCTGCTGGGGACTGTCACAAGTCAACTAAAACCTGTGATTGGGAAAAGCCAACATGGATTTTTCAGAGGCACATTGTGCCTAACAAATCTGATTGCCTTCTATGACAAAGTAACCTGCTCAATTGATGCAGGGTGAGCAGTAGACGTCATCTACCTGGAATTTTTCAAGGCTTTTGATACAGTACCCCACACCATCCTCCTTGAGAAACTGACTCAGCATGGCCTGGACAAGTGGTCTGTGCAGTTAGTGTGGAACTACACTACATACCCAGAGGGTAATGGTAAATCATTCATCCTCCAACTGGCAATGGCTCACAAGTAGAAACCCCCAGGGATCAATATGGGTCCCCATGCTGTTTAGCATCTTTATAAGTGACCTGGACCTTGGGATCAAGAGCACCCTAATGAAGTTTTCTGATGACACCAAGATAAGTGGAGAGGTTGACACCCCAGAAGGGAGAGCCACCCTCCAGGTTGACCTAAACAGACTGGAAAGTGGGCTAAAAGGAACTTTATGAACTTCAGTGTAGAGAAGTGTAAGGTCTTGCACCTGGGGTTGCATAACCCAGGAATGCAGTTCTGTCTGGGATCCACTTGGATAGAGAGCAGCCTTGTGGAAAAAGGGACCTGGGGGTCTTGGTGGACAATAGGCTCAACCTGAGCGAACAATGTGCTGTAGCATCCCACTCTACCTGACTCTTATCAGACCACACCTGGAGTATTGTGTTCAGTTTTGGTCCCCACTGTACAAACAGGATGTGGACAGGATGGAGAGGGTCCAGAGAAGAGCCACGAGGATGATCAGAAGACTAGAGAACCTGCCATATGAGGAGAAGCTGAGAAAACTGGGTTTATTCAGCTTTGAAAAGAGAAGGCTTAGAGGAGACCTAATTACAATTTTCCAGTACTTAAAGGGCATCTACAAAGAAGATGAAGTCTCCCTGTTTACAAGGAATCACATGGACAAGACAAGGGGCAATGGACACAAGCTGGTCCTGGTGAGATTCTGTTTGAACACAAGGAAAATTTTTCAATGTGAGGACAGTCAGACACTGCAATGGTCTCCCAGGGAAGTGGTGGATTCTCCCACTTTGGAAAAGGACTCAGCTCAATGGACATATCATATAAACAATAATAGTAGAAGGGTTGGACCAGATGATCCTTGAGGTCCCTACCAACCTGACATTCTATGATTCTATAATAATTAATCATACGTGGCCTCTCACAGAACACTGTATTTCTTCTACTTCAGCCATCTTCTTAATGCCAGGTTTCCCTAATTTGCGTAGTACTGAAACTAGTTTTGGCCCTAGTCCAATCTTCCCTGCTTTAAGTTTCTAAAGCCAAGATACTACTACAGGCAAGGATTGTATTAAGCATATTTATAAGTGTAGATCCTTTGCATCCCTCTCCTGGAATCTGAAATTAATGGTCCAGCTGCCTGTCCCTTCTATATCCCACACCTTAAACTCTCACTAAGATTTGTAGGCATCCCTGTCGGACTGTGGTGAAAAATTAACTGTTATGACCCCAGCCTTCCCTTAGTTTGCCTCCTACAAATCCATTTTAAATTCTCCATCTTTGTTTTTCTTACTTGGAAGTTCCAGATTAAATGTTCTCCATTACCTTTAATCTAGTGAACAAGTGTTGTATACTTAATATAGCAGGAGACATTTTCTACTACAAATAAAAGTACTCCATGATATTAGGATGCAAAAAGTGAATGAACAAATGCTCCATGTTCTCCCATGGGGCACAAACCATTCCAATTACCAACCATTCTTACACTGCAAAAATCTCCTCCCCCCTCCCTTTTTTATCTTTGTGATCCTATCCCCTATTTACTTTATCAAGCTCTACTTTGCCTCAACCTTAAGTGTGTCAGTTTAGTGGTCAGGGTGAACCAAAACACAGAGAACAGAATTGCTTTCTGCAACCCTCCCAACCACCAAGGGAAGAGAAAAGGGAAGTAAATTAAAGACTGGAAATTAAGACTGGAACAGGCTTAGTAGAACAGTGAAGGGACAGTAATACATGGAATAACGAAAAGATAACACAACTATGTACAAGACCTGATCTTGATGATCGATGATCTAGGTGCCTGAAATCTCTTGAGGTAGAGCTGGCTCAGGAAAGGGGTCCAAGGGTCTTCCCAGCACCTGATGGAAACAGATCCTGCAGAGCACTTGGCAAGCAGATAACCAAGAACAGAAGCCTTTCTCCAAGACCTCTAAGCACAGCAGAGCAGCAAGGAAGAAGGGAGCAGGAAGGGCTTACTTCCCATCCTCAGGGCTTCATGGAGTATGGCAGGAAATGGGAGGGAATCCCAACCCCTCTCTGTCCTGCCACCCAGATCCCTCAGGGTCCTAAACAATGTCCTCTCTTTAGGTCTTTGAGTTGATACCATAAAATCAGCCTGGGGCCCTTCACACCATAACAGTAACTCTTGGATGACAAGTTCCAAACTCTCTCTTTCGACTTGCTGCTGCTCCTGCCATTGCAAGTGGAAAGTCACATTCACCACCCTTTGAGAAAATTCTGCAGCTGTAGCAACAGCTCAGTCAGGTTTATCATATAATCCATCTTTTTCCCCTCTACAGCATGAGTGAACCCCGATCTGTCCTTTCTCCAGACTTAGGCAACAGCTGGGAGCAAATAGACAGAAGAGAGGCAGGATAAAGAGTTAATGGATTTTCTTCCAGGATGCAGATTTTAAAATGGCTGTAAGCAGAGGCAGTGAAGGCTATGGCACAGAGCTTTGAATCTTGAAAATGTGTGTGCAGCGAGGAGAGAGTAAGAGAGACTAAAGACCCCAATCTTCAGTTCTTCCTTTTTAGCTCCCCCTCTGAACCTGAGCCAGTCCCTGCCCTGTTATTTTCCCAGCCTCCTCTTCCCTTATCCCTTCCCTTCCCTGCTGACAACAACTCTGTTTTGCTTAACACCACAAAAAATCTTGCTAACTTAGAAGAAGAGAATTAAGTTTTTTTCATAATGCTGAGATGACTCTGATGGGACCTAGATACTGGTGTAAAAAAGGGCTGGATTTAGCCCTTTGCCATTATCATTTGGAATAAAAAAAAATATAAATATCATCTGCCATCCTATACCATCTGTTTGCTGCCTTTTTGCCTTCTCTGCTTATTGTTTGAAAAATTAGAGTAAAAACTCAAAACATATTATTGCTGGAAAGAACCCCAGGGCCTTATGCAGCATTGAGCTCCCATAGGCTGGCTCCTACAGCCTCTCTGAAGTTTAAATAGACAGTATCAGGCATTACACATTCTTTACTTCCTGGATATGGCTCTTCCTTCAAGCATTCATACTGTTGCTATTTGTCCTACTATTGACTTTTCCTTTGCTATATTTATTTTTTTCCTGAGAAGAAAAACTCATTTTTTAAAACAATGGTTGATAATTCCCCTCATCCCCCTCGTGCTACTCAGATTCTGAATTTCCTGTTCTTATACTTGGTATTGCTGTCTGTGGCTCACTGCTGGCATGAGAAAATAATTTGATTGAACTAAGGTTATGATGAGCTTCTTCCATTTCTTGGTTCACTACATTCCTCCTGCCCCTTAAATGTGAAAAAGTGGTCCTGGAAGGTTCTTCCTGTTTCACTTAAACGTACGTTAATTTTTTATTTTTCTTGCAAATTAGCAGATAAAAAAGAGAGTATATAAACTAATTTATATCTAGACAATAAATAAAATTAATTAAAATCTAGTATTTCACAAAGCTTGTGTCTTCAGGCACTCAGCTCTGGTTTAGGGCTTCAGAAATTTTTGGCAAGACACAGACAGATGAATATTTGCAATACAATTGCCTTACTTTCCTTCAAGCTAGTCTAGCTCATTAGATTTATCTTAGTTTAAATATCAGGTCTTTGTAAGCCTGCTTATCTTGACTGAAATGGGCAGAGTTTCACAAACAGCTCCACCAGCAGATTTGAGGTTGCCATCTACAAAAGCGTGGCAGTAGTAACTACTGATAATAAGACAAAGGGCAAGAACTTCTTCAAGGCATCATAACTGCAGCAATAAAAAGATACATGTCCATAGCCAAATATAAAAATACATCATGAAACACCCACTAAAATGAAAGGGATAAATATAGACAATTCTGTGATATTTAAGATACTACATTTTTCTGTAAACTGGAAAATTTTTATTCTATGTGTGTATGTTTTAATATACAGAGACGAGGAAAACAATTTGACCCATGTGGTTATAATATGATAACCATTTGGCTAGGAGCCCATCAGGCTGCTTAATTTCTCTTACTAATTTGTAAAGCAAGATAGCAAAATTCCCGACCCTTGGCATTTGCCTTTTGCTTAATTATAATAACCACCTATTTGTTTTCTTATCAGGGGCAGGCACCCAAACTCTCATCTAGTTTTCATATACTTAGTTATGATGAAAAATAATGGTGTGATTTTACTGTGGCAGAACTTTAAGAAATACAGCAGATAAAGTAAACATGGTCCCAATACTGCCGTGTAGAATAACTTTATCACTAAAAGAAATGAAAAAAATTGTTAGAAGAAATAATATTCCAAGTTCACATGTGACACATTTTGATTCAACATGACAAAAAGTGAACCATGAATTAGTATTTCAATATATATTTTACAAAGGTTTGGACAAGTTTTCGGTAAGAAAAACCATACAATAGACAGACTAATATGCCAAAAAGCAAAGCTTTGGTGGTACTGTAGATCTGAGAAAAAAAATAGTGAAATATATGGGCTTTAATCATGGAGATGGACTGAAATCAAGCTATGAAACGTTGTGTATGAACATCTAAATTACTTACTAAAATTCTGACTGTGCATGTACCTACCAAATATCAAGGCATATGGAAGGTGTCTGAAAATGACTAGCACACCCTGAGCTGCTGATTGCAATCAAATTCTGTATAACCTTTTAAAAGCAAATGCTTATCAAAATTCAGTTCATGTTTTGGCACTATCTAATGTTTCTGTCTTCTTAGATGAATGTAACCTAAAGGCAGTCACTTGACACCCAGAAAAGGATGTAAAGTGAGGTGCAACTGATTGCACTCTTAATATACTCAGCATCTACAGAACAACTTGAGAACAAGGCTTATTGTCATTTTTGTGCCAAGATACCAGGTCATGTGCTGCATAATTTCCTTCTGTTTGGCTTTTCCCAAACCTTAACAGTGATATTCTCACTTTCCTGAAAGTCCCCATCTTCTATAAACTTGTTCTTTTTCTCACCTTTGAGGTCAGTCCCTGATCCTTTCTCATTCTGCTTGAGCCAGAGTCTTGCAGCTTTTGACACCTTGCTATTACATCCTAATTAAAACTGACTCTATTGACCCAATTCAAACCTTCATGTTCCTTCTAATCGAAGACGTGGAAGCCCAAGCCAGTCTATATTTCAGCATGTTATTCTAGAATCATGCCTACAAATAGAGGCTGCCAGTGGATGACAATGGAGAGCTGCATCTGTGGAACAGTTATAGTCTACATAGGGCATTTTTCCTTGAAAAAACAAATCTGAAGAGTTTTGTGGTAAAATGGTAAACTCATTCTTTCTCCTACATCAGCTTTCTACTCAAATCTGTTGGACCCAAATGCCTATGCATATTTAATGGACACCGTCAAGCAACAGAGATAGACTAATGTGTTTTATATTGAATGATATTTTTGATTAATTGGATTGATTGATTGATTTCCTCTTCCAATTTCCTGTCAAATTGGAAGAGACATGGGAGTGGTATAGGAAGGCCACCTAGTTTGTTTGTTCAAACTAAAGAAAACAGATAATATGAAACTGTTATGAACACAACAAGGTAGGCTCCAAATATGTTTATAGTCCACCTATGTCAGTGTTAGCATCACAGCTATAAACAGTGAATTTAAGATGCTGCTGGCACTACCTACGTGTTAGTTTCCCAGCACCTTCTCCACTAAGTTACGGCTTTTAAGATTCACACCTTTGAGACAAGAGCCTTGTGTTTACCCTTTAGGCAGAACAAGTTGTCTGTGTGTGTTTGTGTCTCATATGTAGGTAGCAGGTGGTTTGGTTCCAAGCAGTTTTTAATTTGATGCTCTCCTTGTAAAGTTAGATGACCCTCCTCAGACATAGATAACCATGTAAATTTTTGCAGTTGTCCAGCAGGTCTCTCAAATTATCATACTTTTTAATCCGCTGTGACCCTGATTCTGCATCACATTATCACAGAAACTGTCATAGAGGTAAGTAAATCTCCCTTCTGTGGCACATCCCCCAGGACACATCATTCACTGTCTCCAGGTAGATGAAATAACCTGATCTGGGGCTGATTAAATAACCCAAAGGTAGGAGGCCACTGCCCACAGGTCCCCCTGTTTGCCATTATTTTCTCAGTACCTCCTGTCCTTCCAGTCCTGCCTGCCCATGCTGGCTAAGCAAGCTGTGCAATGTGGTCTTGCTTAAAACCAAAATAACCATACTATGAAAAGATAGGATCTGGGGATATTTTCACCTGTATAAAAGAGCTGAGAATGTGCAGACAAACAAACCAATAGAAATAAGAGGGCCACCATCTCTTAGAGAGAGGTCACTGGGCAGGTGGTTGAGCCTGCTGTAGGTGATGCTGTAGGCACACATTGACCAAGCACCAAGGATGTGAAGAAAGATCTCAGGTCACTGTGACCATTGTGGGAAGCCACTTCCCACAGAGCACTGACTGACTCCAGGAGGGCCAAGGTAACAGCAAAATGCAGCAATACAAAAGACTGCTGCTTCTTCTCCCCAGTGTCAGTTTGTACTCAGGTCCCACACGGCTACTGTGGTGTGCAGGAAAGCCAGCACCCTTTCTGCAGCATCACACCCTTTAGCATCCAAGCTGTTTAGCATGTACCTGTGCATGACTCAGCCATCTCTCATGTTAACCCCACAAGTACCTTCTTCTTTTTGCTCTGTCTCTGGAAGGTTCTTGAAGGCTGCCCACTATGTGATGTAAAATCTGTCATTCTGCACTGGGCCTCTATGCCAGATATCATCTGGGTGATTGAATTCCATTACTAATGGGTTATTTAGTTTAAGGTGCTCGTTCTGCAATTCAGAAAGATATCTAGCTTCCAGAGGGGTGATTTTGCCAGGGAATCTGTCTACAGCTCGTTTTCTGTTGGTATGCAGTAGGAGAAAGTAATTTCTAGCACTAAGACTAAGCGAGTTTACATTGTCTGCTTCTTAAATATTAGATGATATTTGGCCACATTGCCATAAAGTTAAAATCGTGCAAGTGCTCTCAAAATAATCTTATTAACGTTACCAGGACAGTGAAAACCCATGACTTTTTTGCTATTTGCTGCTCTCTTTTTAATAAGAATTTTAATTAATTATTTAATTTTATGAGAATTTTAGGGGAGGGTGGAAGAGAGAAACAGCTCAGCATTTCTGTGGTTATCTCTGGTGGGGAGAAGGGAATGTTATGGCCTTCCCAGAACTGCTTCTGTATTTTTGCATGAAAGGAACTACACTAGAAGTTATGAATCAATGGGCAACAAAATGCAGTGTGATCCCTTCTGCAGCTGAAAAAGTCCTGCTCACCCTCACAATGTTTCCTCTCCAGCCCTGCAGCTGGTGGAGCCCTGATGCACAGGGAGAGCACTTTCTTCCTAGGGGAAAGCCAGGCAGCTGGAGCAGTTTCCTGGGGGGGAAAAAAAAAAAAAAAAAAAAGTGAACCTCAGTTTTTAACTTTCTAGATAAGTGCTGTTAAGAGAGGAGTGCAGCACAACCCCTCACTCTGCTGCTATCCTGATGGTACAGCACAAAGACCCTGCTCACTGGGGAAGAGAAGAGGGGAGGAACAATTTAAAGATTACACCCTACATCTAAGTTCAGGCCTCTGATTTTTTTAGGACTTGTACCTGTGATCTGGATCACAAATCACTAAATAGCTTATGATTAATGCTCATATCAATGGAAAGCAACATACTTAAGTGAAATATAGGAGCTATCTCATGGTGAACTATGATCCTTGCATTCTGAAATCTGTCCTACACAAAAAGGATTAGCAGAGGCTTTCCCACATGGTTACAGAAATAGCTTTTATTTTTCTCCCCCTTCAGTAAAAATAATTAAATAAACACGTTCTCTGGGTATCTGTCAGCTTGACTAATTGCAAACAAGTTTTCAAATGAGAAACAGAACAGCAAGACTTTCAATCAGGTCTCTCCACAGTATATCATTTTAATTTGAAATTTATTGGAAATAAATTAGTGTAATTATCCACTGAATCTAACATTCGTTGACAGTGAGAGCAATTTTAGGCCAAATTACTAGAATTTAGTATTTTTAAAAATAACACTTCCCGTCCAAAACTATAATATGAGATAATTTATATTAACTATCAGTAGCAGCCTCTGGTTTAAGCAGCCAATGTATATGAGTCCCTGAATTCCCTAGGATCCTTTGCTGCATGCATTCCCTGACTTGCCATGTGGTCACAGCCTAGATCTCAAAAGCACTTTCCTTTTCAGTGTCTAACCTGGTAGTCCTGGTTGCAGGCTGCGACTACTTACTAGAGCAGTGATCTTTTTCCCAGGTTCAGCAAAGGTGGCCCACCCACCTACAGTCATGTCAGGTGTTATCAGCACGTGTTGCATCATGATTATTGCAATCATCATGAGAGACCCATTGAGAAAAATTTTAAAAGTGAGGGTTGTCACGAGCAAGGGCAGCCCCCCTCAGAGCACACCCAAGCTTTGCCCAACTACTAACACCTGTGGGCTAGGCACTTTTTTGCTACAGTAGCCAGAGGGAAGACATAGCTTTGGCAGCCCCCTCTAAGCATGCCAAGCTTTGCCCAGCTACTATACTTGTGGGCAAGAACTTCAGCCACCTCATGTGTTTGTGTTACAGGCAAGGGTCAGAGGGTATATTGTTTGACCATATGTGCTACCAGGAGTTGGTCAGTCCACCTGATAAGGCCGGCAGTGTGCCAGACTCCCAACCTTCCTGGGACAGATGTCAGCTTAGTTACCTTTGCAGGCATCCAGCAGGACCACTTGGAGGTGTGACATCTGCAGCTAAGCCCTGTTGTAACTGGATCTCAAACTCCTTTGAGTAAGAGAGTCATAGTTACTCTGTTTAAATCCTGCTTTGCAGTCATCTCTGCTTGAGAAGCATAGCCTCAGCCCTGCTACCTGGTTTGCAAACCAGCTGTGATGCCCAGAATATTTGCATGACACCTGGGAATGATAAGTGCATGCAAGAAACATTACTAATGTCTCAACCAGAACATCATGAGCTGATGAGGCACTGAAATGAAATAATGATAGTGGATCACAGCTTTTAATGAGTTGCTGAGTAGTGACATGTTCCACACTGCCTAAATTAAAGAAAGTAGCTCAGGTCACACGAAACAGATCCTTAAAAGAAAGAGCAGCTCCAGGGTTAGAGGAGACTGGCTCAGGATGCTGAGGTCTGTGTTGGAAAGGGAGCCTTGCAGATGTGATCCAGCCCTGCTTCTATCTAGTAAATCCTGCATTAGGGTCATTCACAAAAGATTTGGGATTGACTCTGGTCTCTGCATTCATTAAAAATTTCCAGTGACCCAAGAGGATGGAGGACACTGGTGACTCAGTAGGTGACATTCTCCTTTCTGAGTCAGAGATGAGCAGACACAGCAGCACAGTGCTGGAGGACATTGCTGCTAGACAAGATGCAATGACATCAGAAACACTGACAATCCCACACTGATGCTTTACGAGACCATTTGCTCAGCTACCCTCATCAGACTCCAACCAGAAATTTACATTCTGCAGACCAAAGTGCCCCTTGTAGTTCTACTGCAAATGACATTTCTCATAACGTTCTCTCTAAAAATTTATATAGCAATGCTAAATCATTGCTGTATTTCAGTCTGGAGATGACTGCAACTCTGCACAGAGCCAAGCAATTCCCTGTGTTGTTTGTAGAGCTTTTGGGTTCCCTAAAAGGTGAAAGAAATGTTAGGACTTTAATCTAGTAAAAATCCAAAAAAAGTAACAGAGAATTCAGATTTTTGTAATAATTTTATGATAATAAGATCTTTAAACAGAACACAATGGACTATTGAATTTTGTCTCAGGATAATGTTTATCTTGAAAAGCTTTGGAGTCTTTCATGGCCAAGGAGTGACATAAAAACTATATACTAGATGGTTGTTTGGGTTTTGTCAAAGGAATGGATGGGATTTGGATCCTTTTTCTCTCCTTTTGTCACTTCTATGGATACCTGGATATCCTCCCCTGGTGAGTTACATTCTAAATCCTGACAATATTGTCCTGGTTTGATCCAGGATGGAACCAATTTCCCCTGTAGTAACTTTACTTTTCAATTAAGTGTCTTCTAAGTACTTGCACTTGCTGAAATTAACAGCATGTTTTCCATTCAGTGTCTGCTTCTGGGAATGATAGTGCTCAGTGTTTCTGGAGAATGGTATATAGAAACAAGGCCACTGCTTGGTTATGCTAAACATCTTATGATCCAGAAACAAAAGGGAGTAAAGGGGTCATACCTGTGACACACCTGTGGGGAGGAGATTACCAGAGAGGTGACCAAAACTGACCAAATGAAGTATTTCATCCCCTACACATCATAATTGGTGTAAATTGGAGGGATCATGAGGGTCAAGCTCTCCTCATGCCTGGCTGGCATCCCAAGAGGACATATGGAGGACAGAGAAAATCATCGAGGTCAGAATGCATGTATCACAAATGGAGAAACTACTCTGCTAGTTTTCTGATACATGTGGTTTGGGATTTTGGAGGTTAAGGCTTAGTTAAGAGAAGGTAACTTAATGGCAAGTCTTACTTTTTTTCTCAAAGCAGGACAAACAAAGCTGCAGGCACTAGTGCTGTCCCTGTGAGTGTGTTCAGCCTCAGTGCAGAGCACATGGTACATACAGAATGAAACATTGCCAGCAGTAAGTCTGCAGCCTGGGCTGGCCAGCCTCCAGCAATAGTGAACATCCACCCCTAAAAGCCCTTCTCCATGTTTCATTATTTCCATCTTCAAATGTGGTATTTCCTTGGCATAGATACAAAACAAATATTTTTTTTTCATGGGTCTGCATGGAGTTTGGTGCTAAAAGAGCAACTTTTTCTATCTCTCCTGTGGTAAGGACTCTCCCAGCAAGATAAACGGGAATTCTTGATGAAAAGTTACAGAGAAAAAGGTGTGAAAATGGCATGACAGCAGAAAGAGGTCTCTGTGTGTACCAGCAGATGATGGAAGCTTAAAGAGAAGCACAGCAAAGGGATACACCAGCTACAAAGTTTGCATTGAAGATGTCTCCAGACATTGTGGAAGGTCTGAAATTACTGCAGATATGGAGCTTTTGAGATCTTTCAGATTAAGAGACAACATTGTCCTGTGAAGGATAACAAGCATGTGCTACTGTACATGAAAGAAGACTTGAAGTCTTTAATGGAGATAGCCAGAAATGAAGCTAGGCCAAAGGAAGTTTTTGTTTATGAAACAATCAAGGGAAATGGGGGAACACAGTATAAGTGAGACCCTTGCTGAATAACAAATAGCATGTCTGGTTTTCTTAGCTGCTCAAGTCAGAAGGAAATCAGGTGGGAAATCTACAGAGGACAACAGAAGATACTGCTATTTGTTCAGGAAGTTGAAAGGCGTCATGGAAATCAGGTTTCCACTTACCTGAGAAAAGCGTAGAATAGAAGAAAAGTGCAAACCTCAAAGAAGCCCCTGATTCAGAAACAGGCCAAATCCCTCTATGAATTCTTCCCAGACAACGGCATAATTCTAAAGAGAAAAGGGGGGTTTTATTTAATCTGGTAAGAGTTTGGTTCTTGGCCTTTTTCTAAGGAAATAGAAACCCAAGATACTATTCCTCTCAGTACCACAGTCAAATTGCTAATGTTTCTTACCTAAATATTTCTTGGAAGAATGTAAACTCTCACATCAGAGATGCCATCCTGAGGCTGTGGAATGCATACTAAAGATAGCAAAAGTGACTGTGGTCCAGTATAATATGTTGTCAATGTGCAATGAGGAGCCTGTGACTCTGTTCTGAGCTCCATCAGAGACTCTCTTTCAGATCCACGATTCAATTTGGGCATGCCTTAGCATCTCCATAAAAATATACTCAGTAAATTTTCTGTGTACCCTAGCTGGTTTGGAACTGTTCACTGCACTTAAAATGACAGTGCTTCATATAGAAATGACGAAGCATTGTCCATAGAAAATAGTTGTAAAACAATAAGTTTTTCACCCAAATTAAAAAAAACAAAACAAAACACAGAATGAACAGCTGTTAAATACAACCATTAGACTATGTATGATGTTTTTCAGACCTTCACCATTACAATATGTACCTGTTGATCCATAAATTATAATTCAGAGTTGAAAGCAGATTGTCTGTTAACTGATGCTGACATCATAACTAGAGCTGTGGAGCTTTTTTCAGTTGCAAACAATAAAGAACACAACATTATTATTGTACACAAGATTTTACACAATTTTATACATTCTTATCAAAGAAATTTCATTCTGATTATTTTTTGTGTGCCCATAATTGGTAAAATTAATAGGATTTCTTGATTGTAAAAAAACTACTGTGGCTTTCAAAATAATTGTGTATGGTGTCTTAGACACTGTGTGCTTTTACATAGCAGTCTGTTGATTCATGAGTGTCAAGCGAATGATGGAGAACTCTGTTGTGAAACTGACCTGCCATGAAGCAACAATTTACTGATACACTAAAAAGTTATGAAAACCAGCAATCATTGCCACAAAAACATTATATAGAACTTTCCACGTTTTTTAATGAATCCACCAAACTTAGAGAAATGCAAACCAGAGACACTATTTCACATGAGGAATATGGAGGATCTCAAGGTACTTTGAATATCAGACTTACCCTCCTTGTAGAAGCACCAGTGCCTCTGCTGTCAAAATATCTGCTGCTTAAAAATGTGCCACAACATCACACATACATTCTGGGGAGAAAATTAAAAGCACATCCTGTGAGACTGCTAAGGATAACTAGTTAAATCTAATATAAATGCACTACTCAGTCAGGCTTTGGTCTGTCTTCCAGAGTAAACCCTGGGTTTTTTTGGAAAAAAAAAATATTAAAAAATGTTTCATTAAAAAACATACAGGTGCCCAGTTTTGGTCCAGCCCCTCAGCTCCTTCAGGATGTGTGCAGCGTAGAGTCTCTGAGACCTGCCTTGCCTTGTGGGATCCCCATCAGGAGAGCATACAGTAGCACAAAGGTAGAAACAGCACGGCTGACTGCTTCCAGCTGCCATCACCCCAGCCTTACTGAACCCACCAGCACCCGTTGGACCCCCCCCTGAAGCTTGCTGAATAATTCACCATTTAGCAGCTCCAGGCACAGGGAGTTGCTGGGGCAGCAGAGCAGCCCCGGGCTCTCCCCCTTCTACTCTTTCTGCTGCCTGGGCCAGACCCCAGGGGCAGCCAGACAGATTGCACTGATGTTCCTGAAGAGGGGTCAGTGTGGGAGCTATAGCTACAGGGAGGAGGAGAAGCAACAGAAACTACAGCAATTATTACCCTGAACTGTTGCCAGCAGGGATGGCAAATCTGCTTCTGCAATGCCTTCCCCCAGCATCTCAGCTCAGTCCCATTCCCCTACCTCTCCTTTTCCCACAGCAGCATAGACTCAGGGGCAACCCATCATCCTAAAAGCAGGAAAAAAACATTTTGGCAAAACTGTTCAAGAGCCTAGCACATTTGTTTAATTCTTAGGAGGAACAGGACACACACATTTGTATGCCTCGGTAAAAAAATCTTTGGCAAATATCTCTGTAGCATCTATACTCACATTTATTTTTATGTTAAGGACATAATTACATATTCAGTCGTGTGCTTGCCCAAGATGATTCATTCCATGAGGAGTGGTTGTGCTCTCACACCAGCACTATTCTGACTCTCTAGACTGAGAGCAATAAAGCAGACAAAAGAGTGAAAGCAAGTGCCAGAGCTCCCATGTTCAAATCTAACAGATGTATGTGGAAGGGTTTTGGACACCTCTTTCTCTTTGTTAACCCAAGCTAACAATAAATAAACCTGCTTTACTGTGGGACCTGAACCAACAGTGATAAATCTAATCCACTTACGTTGTAGAATAGAAATAATTGCTGTAATGCCTTTGCTTCTACTGTTTAAAGAAAAAATATCATGAATTTTTATAGTTGGTGTAGCAAAGGCTTAAGGTCTGTTAATAATTTATATTTCATAGTAAGAGAAAATTGATAACAGATTTTATATGGGTCATGAGGGCATGATCCAGCTCCGGCAGTCAGGGTACTGAGTGCAAAAATCACACAAAATCACCATGGCTGGGAGCTGGCTCATGGTAGGCAGTAGAGTGGACTATTTAAAGGGCAGAGAAGCAGGCAGTAGTGGCCAAGTGACAATGTCCATTGAACAGCAGTCAAAACTAAACAGTCATATTGTATGAGCAAATATTTCCTTACAGAAGTGTTCAAATAATTCCTTTCTGACATAACAGTGAGCTCTTGGGAGAGCTGGATCTTGATAACTTAAAGGATAAAGACAGACATTCTTACTAAACAAAGGACACTGAAGGGTTGGCCAGGGAATTTTTTTTTTTTTTTTTTCTAGAAACTCAAGATTCCCATAGTTTAGATGCAGATAAAAGCAGAAGAAGAGATTCATTGTACCAAACTGTTCTGGGTTGATGCGGTGCTGTTCCTGGTAGCAAGGAAGAGGCCCCCAGAGGTGGCTTCTAGAAGTAGCTTCGGAATAGCTCTCCCAGCTCCAAAATGCCTGGCTCCATCTCAGGCCATCAGTGAACAATGGATGTGCACCTCTGCCATTAACTTATTCAAGAAAGGGGAAACACCCGGTGATTAAGAGCAGGACAGAGGAGAGGGGGAGATGAGGAAGAGCAACACATGTACAGAGAGAGAAACACCAGAAGAGAGAGCAGCACCAGAGGAGAGCAATGCCGGAGCAGAGGGAACAAGGTCGGTGAGGAAGGAGGAGGTGCCTAACAGATTTTTTGTCTACATCCCATGGTTAGACAGCAATCTGTATCCTGCAGCCCATGGAGGAGAACGGTGAAGCAGTCCCTGAAGGATGACGGCGGAGCAGGTGTTGTGGACCTGCCCCCCTCCCGGAGATGCAGGATGAGCAGGGGAGGGAGTCAGGGAAGGCTGAATCCCAGGATTGCAGGGGAGTGTCTTACAGCTGGGTTGGATAGATCAAGTGACATCTGGAACAGAAATAAAGAATTTAGCATCTTTATGCCTTCTCGTATGCACTCAAAGAAAATTAATAGTGTTCCTATTGGTTCTCATGTTAATTACACATGTACACTCTGTCTCTATGCGTATTTGTGAGGAGAGGGAACAACCAAACTCCTAATGATGTCAGCACACAGACCCCAGTGGTACAATTAAAAATTCAGCCTTATATTCTAGTAAATCCCTTTATGTCTAGTCCCACCACTACAGGTTGGGGTGTTTTGAAATACACTTCTTACATAAGGAACACAGGTGTTTAATAATGGTTTAGATCACCAGGGTTCGAGAGAGAGAGAGGGACAGAGTTTTTTCGCTCCCAAAAGTGAACTGTAGTGCCTATACTGAATTAAGCATATTTGTTACATTGTTGGAAGCCTCTAGCAAAAAGCAACCCACAATCTACAAGAGCTCGACCATTTAAAAGTACGTTTTTCTACCTGCAGGGTAATCTCTACAATCAGGGCACAGTGTTGCAGTTATTTTGCTTCAGTTTTCCTGGAAGGATTTGCCATCTAGTCTAACAACTTGTAAAGGACACCTTGTGTAAGATGACCAAGAGGTTCAAACCTCTCCCAGCATAATACAGAGACTTCCTCTGGCTCAGGTAGGCTAGCCTGTCAGATTCCAGATTGATTTATATCACTGCTGTATTGATTCATTCCTTGGATCCCATTTTTGCCCTTCCAGTCTCTGTGCCCCTCTGACCAGTTCTTGAAAACAGCCTCCAAGTGTGAATATTTCACCAGCATCACTGTCACTCCCTGTTGCATAGCTCCTGCTAGCCAGCCTGCTTCCACAGTCCTGACACCCACATGCTCAGCAAGCAAAGCCAACAACAGTGCTTACTACACTTCATTAACCCTAAAAGAACGTACAAAATTTCTTGACAACACCAAGCCTTCGAAATGGGAAAAAGAATCTCTGCAGCCACTTGAGGTGACTAGATATAACAGCTGAAAATAGGAGATAAGCATCTGGAGAATATTGCAGTTAAATAGCAAAAAGTGGTGCATTAGTGGAGAAAAGTGCACTGCTTTGGGGTTTGGGTTAGGGTCTTAATAGTAACAGTATATTTGTGCTCTAGATATTTGCAGTTTACAGCCAGTCAGCCCTAGACAAATGCGATGTTGCAGACCTGGAAGCCTCATTGTTAGGTGTGATTACAGCTTGAACCATGTCACACAATTCCCTGTTGCCCTGAACTAAAAAATTAACCCTGTTACTGCAAGCTGCAAGAGGTCAGCAGTGTCGGCACTAAAATGGGAAAGCCATTATAAAACACTGAGAGCAAGAAATGTTTGTGAGATATCTCAGTGCAGAGCTACATATATGTAAGCTGATTTAATGCTACTCAAAACTGAAAAGTTGAAAAAACAAAACCAACCAAAAAACAAACAAACACACACACAAATAAAACAGGTCTGCTTGAAATAAACATTGTTAATTTGCTCAGGAAACCAGAGAAAGGCAGGGAGAAGAATCACTGTAGGTCAGGAAACATATTTTATTCTTTGTGAAGTTTTACAAAACCTTTCCTCAAGATCTGTTCCTAAGGATGATTTTCAAATTTGTTATTTGGCAATACTAAGATATTTTTTTTTAAAAAGACTGAAATGAAGCAGATATTTCAGCAGATAAATTTTCCCTTTTTTTGTTGTTTTGTTTATCCAAAATGGTTTGCCAAATCCAACAGAATTCATAAATATTTCTGGTCAGCCTGAAACAATTTTCTGTTCAATAAGCTTTTTGATTGAAGAGCAATGCTTGGTTGTACTTTAGATCCTAGCTTTTGACAGGCATTCTGAATTTGTATACAAACTGAAGGCTTGCAGAGCCCTGGAAAAACACCTAACAGGAAGCAATGCCAGGATGGTTTTAGCAACATTCTGAAAAGACAGGGGTTTTACTACATGTCAAGGTAGACTAGAAAATAAGAAAACACTGAACTAAGAACTCAGTTCTAGACGTGATGTAAATAAGCTCTGATCTTTGTTTCTTATCAGCTCCTGGTCTATCTATCGTTTACCTCTTATCCAGCTCCTTGCCTGTCTTCTGGTTACATTTTACTATATTTTTAATTCAGAAGAAGGTTGAATGCCTTCCAAAAGCTCAAAGTTCAACCCAGACATAATTTCCCAGCCTCTTTGCTGCTACCTTGTTGGCTGACACTAACTAAAAAGATAGAAGCCCCGCATAGCATATAAACATTTTGTCACATCACAGAATTTCCCTCAAACTCGGTGTGGATAAGAACAGTTTATAAAGTGCCCTAAATAGGCCATAATTTGGCAGTCCAGAAACTGACTTGTTATTTGTATTTTCCGTAATTTCAATACAAATTGACTTCTCCAAGAGTGACAGCTACTACTGGGTCTCTATGCATGGGCTTGGTGAGAGTGACAGCTTTCCTATGGGTTTTCCTAATAATAAATGCAACACAGTAGGTGGTCAGTAGGTTTGGATTCTGTGACCTATAATATTTTCTGTCAAGGCACATGTTATGAGATTGCTTAGTACTTTCTTCCTTTGGTTGCCCAGACATACGTACAAAATAACTACAAATCAGCTAAGTCGCACTTCATTGGCAAAAAAAAACAAAAAAAAGGAAAGAAAAAAGAAAAGGACTGATGTTAGATTTCTACCACAACTTGTGAAACATGCTACTGTTTTGAATAACTTGAATAAATCTATTTTTTTTCCTGGGAGAAGAAAAAAAAAAAAAAAAAAAAAAAAAGACAGTCTGTCTTTTGTTATCTTTTGACATTTAATATTACTTACAATATTACTAGCAACATGGGATTATCACACTTAAATTCTCAACCATGCTCCAGCTACGCTCTTCTGAAAAGTATCAAAAGGCAGCTCAGAACATCTGAAGATTTACTCAGAAAAGAGAAAACTAAAGCACTCTCTTCTTCCTTCAGCGTTCATGTTAGCTGTACACTGAAGTCCCTCATGTATCACCAAGAGCCTCCTGAAAGTACTGAACAAGTGCAAGAAATTTAGATACAATACTTTAGAAAATACACAATAGAACTCAGGGAGCCCCAAAATGCTCCTGGGCTAAAAACATTTTATCCAATTCCTTGTGTTTTCCTGATATTTATCTTGTTTAGGTTAGTTTAAATATTTTTCATGTTATCAACTGGAGCAATGTAAAATTTCACTACGAATCAAAATGGCTGGTGAAAACTGTAGGTTTAGCATGCAACCATTTTTTGCACAGCCCTACAAATCTCTTATAATAGGGAAGAGGGTAGACTGGTGTAGTAGCCACATTGTGAGGAAACTCTGGAGAGGATATTAACTTGTAGCAGACTAAGGTATGTCATGCAAAGTACCCACAACTGAGGAGTTTATTTAATAGTGTTTATGCATAATTAAAAACTTCTCCTGATGGCAATTCAGGGCATGAGCTTCACTCATGTCATGTTCTGAACTGGGCTTTGGGGGCAGCTTTCTTCTCCATTGGTTAGACAGAAGCTAACTGTGGTATCTAAATAGGGCTGCTGAAGTTAGGAAGTGTGGAGCAGTCATACAGGAACTATAAACACTCTCTCTTTTATGGGCATTTCCAAGAACACTCATGTTTTCTCTCCTGTTCTTCTAGGACTGGAGCATCTGTGTGACTTTGGCAACCCTATCTAGGTCATATTGATATTTCCACCTCTTTTTTTACAGAGATGGAACTGAGGTACTGAGAAGAAAATATTTGCTTGAAATAAGAAAGTAACTTCTTTCTGTTAACCAGAGTACTGATCCTGTGTGACACTGCTACTGTCCCCAGTTGTCTTCTAATTTCACTTGTGCTTATTCGAGGCTCAAATATTTCACTTTGACTCTGAAGGAAGTTTTTTATATGATCAGATTTTAACTGTTTGCATGATTAGCACTGAATCATAAAAACACAGAATCATAGATTGGTCCGGGTTGGAAGGAACCTCAAAGATTATCTAGTTCCAACCCACCTGCCATGGGCAGGGACACCTCCCAGTAGATCAGGTTTATCAAAGTCCCATCCAACCTGGCCCTGAACACTTCCAGGGAGAAGAAGTACACAACTACTCTGGGCAAAAGCACCTGACACAAATATACGGGACACAAATATACAAGTATCCAGTACCCAAAGGGGACCTACAGAAAGGCTGGAGATGAACTGTTTATAAGTGCTTGTAGTGATAGGACAAAGGGCAGTGATTACAAATTAGAGAAAAGTAGAGTTAGATTGGATGTTAGGAAAAAATTCTTTACTATGAAGGCGGTAGAAAAATGCGACAGGTGGTGGTAGCTGAGGCATCAACCCTGGAAATATTCAAGGTGAATCCTGATGAAGCTCTGAGCAACCTGACCTAGTTGAGAGTTTCCCTACTTACTGCAAGGGGGGTGGACTAGATGACCTCTAGAGGTCACTTCCAAACCAAATTGTTTTATGATTCTATGATTCTATACATGAACATAGATAAAATATATGGCCAATATAGGCTATTTGGTGACTCTCATGAGATTCCTGTTTTAAATTACTCACACACATAGGTCTAACCCTAACTCCATATTTAGAGCAATCCTACAAAAAGCAATGGCAAAAATCAGACAAAATGAATGGGCAGTTATATAGGCAAAGAAGACAGATAAAGCCAGGTAAGGTTAGTCAATAACTAGGAAAAAAACCTCCATGAATTTAGCAAAAAAAATACCCACCTCCAATATATGCCTGTAAATTATTAAGTTATTCTGTGTTTCTCATTATATAAGGAAAAACTCCTGCAGAAATGTAATATTATCCTTACTACCCAGCTATAGTGCTTTTCTGACCAAAAAGAATCTGTTACATAACTTTGCATTGGCAATCATTCCTCATGGGTACATTGGTTCACCCTTGAGAAAATGATATTATTAAGTCTCTGCTCCTGCTCCTTTTCAAGTCAGGCGTACTCTAAAAAACAGAGAACAAATCTGTGCAGTCACCAAGAATTTTAGTGTTTCACACTAAACAAATAATCTGGCAGTAGTCACAAATGAGAGAGGCATATGGAAAAGGCATATCTTGAGTGAAGTATCTAGGATTTGTGGTTGTTCAATAGGGATTCTGTGTTTTCACCAGTCACACATGTCAATGTAGTGAATGTAAAAAGTACTGAGGCAACCAAAGGAGGGAAGGGACAAAGTAAGGATGAAGAGATGATTAATGCAAAAAGGAAATTTTTTTCTGAGATATCAGAAAGCAATATCACATTTAAATTATTTTTTGTGTAAATATATTCTAAATTATATGGCTAAATGAGGAGATAATTTCTTCTGAAAGAAAATGGCAATCCGTATTGAATCCATATGAATATAAACATATTCAAAGATATACAAATATAATCATAGAATCATAGATTATAGAGTGGCTAGAGTTGGAAGGGACCATAATGATCATCTAGTTCCAAATTTCCTGCGTGGGCAGGGGCACCTTCCACTAGATCAGGTTGCTCAAGGCTCCATCCAACCTGTCCTTGAACACTTCCACGGAGGGGGGAGCCAAAACTTCCTTGGGCAACCTGTGCCAGTGTCTCACCACCCTCACAGGAAAGAATTTTTTTCTAATGTCTAACATAAATCTCCCCTCTTCAAGTTTTAAACCATTTCCCCTTGTTCTCTCTACACACCCATGTAAAAAGCCCTACCCCAGCTTTCTTGTAGGTCCCCTTCAGATATTGGAAGGTTGCTATAAGGTCACCTCAGAGCCTCTTCTCCAGGCTGAACAACCCCAACTTCCTCAGCCTGGCTTCATAGGGGGGGTTCTCCAGCCCTCTGATCATTTGTGTGGCTCTCCTCTGGAGACAATCAAGGAGCTCTCTGTCCTTCTTATGTTAGGGACTCCAGAACTGGACACAAATACAAGTACTCAAGTACATCTACACCTGAAATTAAATTTGTGGCACTGAAACATTTGAGCAATCTGAACAACAGACTTCCCTAAGCTCATGTGTAAATCTAAACATCTCTTAAAGATTCCTTTTATACAGGAATGAGCCATGCTAAAGATGTTGATGGGCAATACTATGTTTATAAACATTCAAAGTTGGAAGCTGAAGTGATCTACATTATGTTTTCTTAAACCCTACGTATGTTAAAAAAAATAATGAATAAAAAAATAAAAAATAAACCCCAGGTATGTAAATGGAAAAGACAATCTTATTGTTAAACAACATCAGCAGTAATCCCTTGCAAAATAAATACAAATAAAATTTAAAAAGCAAACAGGTTTTAAACTATATCTAAGTTTACATCACAGCTAAATTGCAGACCTGATGTTTTATGGCTTCTGGTAATGGGAACATCCATCATGCTTCATAAAAATTGAAATTGGAACTGCCTCTCACACCACTTCACCTGCTTGACACAATGAAGATGTGACTTTTCTGCTTTGTAATTTTATCTCTTCATGCAGATACAAGAGAATACAACAGTAAGTTGTTGTTGTAGCTGTAGAAGTTGAAAGCGTCTGCTTTCTTGTTTAAGAAAATAAAGGCCTGGACCAAAACTGTAAATTTTCATTAGTTTATTTCCTTCGTGTTTTTCTTTCCATGTAAACTTTGTGGATTATCTTGCTCCTGATCTCAAGACTAAATTGAGCACCCATACTGTTTCTTTTACTATGAAAATATTTTGTCTTTTCTCTCCTTTCTGTCTCTGTTCACGTAACAGTGCCAAAAATCTGGCTTCTTTGTTCTCCTACTGGAGAGGAGCATCCCTAAAGCATTGCCTCTTATTGTTTATCCACAAAAACTGGTCAGGATAGTTTTTTTCCTTAAGATAAGTGATATACAGGTAAACAAATGGGGGATTCTAAAATACAGCAAACTTTCAGCTTTATGTAGAGTACATATATAGAATGTGAAATCTCCAAGTCACCGGCATCCGACGACATATAAAGCCATAAATATTTTGATAAAGGAGAAACAAAGGGATGCTTTAAAAACAAACAATAGTTTTATTGACTAGGATAGGATAGGATAGGATAGGACAGGACAGGAGAGGACAGGATAGGAAAGCTCCAGTTGGAAGGGACTTATAATTATCTAGTACAACTGCCTGACCAGTTCAGGGCTGATCAAGAGTTAAAATATATTACTAAGGGTATGATCCAAATCCCTCTTAAATGTTGACAAGCTTGGGGCTCAGTCACTCCTCTAGGAAGCCTGATCCAGTGTTTAACTACCCTCTTGGTAACGAAATGCTTCCTGATGTCCAGTCTAAACCTCTTCTGAGCTTTCTGACCATTCCCGTGCATCCTAATCACTGGATACTAGCGACAAGAGATCAGCATCTCCCTCTCCACTTCCCCTTCTCAAGAAGCATCAGAAAGGAATGAGATTACCCCTCAACCACCTTTTCCCCACAGTAGGCCAGCCCAAAGTCGTTAGCTGCTCCTCATAGAAAATTCTGAGCCTTTCACCAGCTTTGCTGCCCTCCTCTGGACATATTCAGGGATGTTCACAGTACGTGGGGCCCATGACCACACACAGCACTCAAGGAGAGGCCACACCAATGCCTCGACACCAGCTGGTTATACTGTATTTGAAGCACCCCAAGATGCACTTTACCTTCTTGACTGCCAGGGCAGCCAATATAGCTGACACACATTGAGCTTCCTATTGACCAGAACCCCCAGATCGCTTTCTGAAGGGCTGCTCTCCAGCCACTCTCCCAATTTATACTTGTGTCTATGTGCAGAATCCAGCACTTGTTCAATTTCATGCCATTCATGATTATCCAATACTTTAATGTCTCTAGATCCTTCTGCAAGACCTCTTGAACCATAAGGGGGAGTCAACAGCACTTCCCAGTTTGGTATCATCAGCAACCTTGCTAATGATGCATTCAATTCCTGCACTGAGATCATCAATAAAAATATTGAACAAAACTCGGCCTACAATTGAGCCCTGAGGAACACCACTGGTGAGAAGTCACCAGCCAGATGTAGTCCCATTCACCCTTTGAAAGCTGCCCTTCAGCCAGTTCTTCACCCAGTGCACCATGTATCTGCTCATCTGACAGTTGAACAATTTGTGCAGGAGGATGCTGTGAGGGACAGTATCAAAAGCCTTACTAAAATCCAGAAAGACTCCATCCACCACCTTCCTTTCCACCACATGGGTGATCTTGTCCTAGAAAGGTATTAAATTAATTAGACATTGAGTTCTCAGGTATACAGACATAAGATGGTTTTGAAATCTGAATTTAATTAAAGAGGTACGAAACGTTTGCAATAGCCATTGTACTTGAGTGCCACTGTAGCAGAACTAGAACTCAAGCCCAAAAGAGAGTAGGAAGGGGTAAATAAGTGTATTTCACTAGACCAGCAGCTCAGGTTTATCTCTTTTTTTAAATCCCTTGGCAACAATACGTCACTATCAACAAAAAACAAAAAACAAACAAAAAGTGTTATCGGACATAGTCAAATGGCACATCTGATTAACGTATATCTTCCAGACGTGTCTGAACGTGATGTGAAGATAGAAATGGCAGTTCTTCTAATTTTCCTTTTGGTTTGATCCACTGGTTAATCTACAACTGCAATAGTACTGTGCCCCATTTCCCAGTTTAACTTGCATGGTTTCAATTTTGAGACAGTTAAACTAAATATCTCGTATTTCTTCTCTGTAATGAGAAGCACCTATCCCCAAGGATTGAGTCACTTCTCATTCCCACACTACTAGAGCCTGGATAGGGACAAAGCACCCTTCAGACTGAAGCCATAATCCGTGAAGTTCAAAGGAGGTCTTCTGTCCAAACAAAACCAAAAATATCCTTATGTGAGAGCAAGTGATCTGTAATAAAATTAGGAGCCATTTATATGGTCTGTTGACCATATAAACAAGCGCCTAACAAGACGATGTCATTGTGAACTTTTAGAGAGATTTTGATTCTCTACCACTCTCTCTGCCAGAATAATCCCACTACTACCTAAATCCAGGAAGATGAGTGCATTTTAGTAAAGAATTGGCCCATCCACAAACTCTGAAGAAAAAGGACAGATAAACATCTCCTTCTGCTTTATCCTAGCTACCAGCACTACATGTCTCCCAGGAGGAGTCCATGGGCGTCCTTCACCCCCTTGTAAACAGCCACTTTAGAGAGCACAAAGAATTTGTTCTCCATAATTAAGACCTAATTCAATACCCGCTGAAATCAATGGAAGTTTTTCCACTGCCTTCAGTGTGCTTCAGTCCGAGTCCTGAAACCAACAATCATCTGGTGACATTTGTGTTATATTAACCCAGCCTTTAGGAACTATATTGAGGTCTCCAACTCATTTCACATAAGCCACCAAACAGTAATAATTTTCAGACAGTGTCAACCTGACCCAGATTTGAACTGGCAATCTGGAGCTAGAAAGCACTATAATCCATTACTAGCCCTGTGAACCATCTGGTCACAATATCTCAAGCAACTTGTATGGTACTTAGTAGCTGAGTACTGAGCCTTGTAGGGTGAAAAACAGAATTTGTGTATGTGTGTGCATATATGCATGTAAATATAATTAAGATTTTTCTCTTATCAACAGAAATACTTTTAACTGACATTGACTTTCTGTTCACTAATACAGAGTAGTGTGCAATTAAAGAATTAATTATTTTATTTCATTGCACTGGAGTGACAATCAGTAGGAGAAAACATAAGGACTTAGCATAACATCCAAAAAAGGCATTTTGACCAGCTGGAGCCAGGCATGCAGACATTTTTGCAAATATCTCCAGCACTATATGTGCTTTCAAGCACATAAATGCCTAGTCAGATACATTCTATTTTGCAATTATACAAAGAGTCTGTTTTGCTTTTCTGAACTTTTCCCAACAAGAATTGAGCTTGCTGATTACACCCAGAGTATGCTAATTTCTGCCACCATCTCATGTTATTATTTCACAGAGAAGACAATGGATGTCAGTTTTCCTGTTTTGTGCCCAGGCACTCATCTGTATTTAAGTGAGTGTCAAAGGCTACTTGGTTAAGTGGTGTTATTTTAAATCCATTTTGCAGATGTATAAATGACTAAAAGATGCAAGCCAGTGAAAAATAAGATCCAGAGAGAACTTTTTGAGTGAGGGCAGCTTGGACTGTAGGTTTCTTCATTAAAGGTCATCTTTAAAAAAAAATACTTAGTCTTGAAATATCAACAAGGATACAACTTGATATCCATCTGCTTAATGCTGCAAATACTATCACTGGCAGCTCTCATTCTCCTTTCATTTGCCATCTCTCTGCTGATGATGAAAAGACCCATTACATACCAGACAAGGTAAGATCTGTAAAGAGAAAAGAAATGGTATTGTAACTAGAATAAATGATGGCAGGGAGAAAACATTTTTTGCAGACAAATCAGTCTTCAGGGCTTGTTGAAGGAAAAGATGCAACCCCAGACTCAGATGAATTCAGCCTTTGACTCTCAAGGGGCAGAAGAGTAACAACTACCTCAAGTACCTGCTCATAAAAAGCAAAAAATATTTGAGTCTGCGAAAAGATTTAATGATTGGCCTCAAAACCAGGATGTCATTAGAATGTTTACCTGCTTTCCAGTTAGACCTTCCTTTTAACAGTATTTGAAAGCATAATAAATAGTCCTACTGAAACTACCAAGACACCAAACAAAATATCAATACACAGGGATAAAGTGCAAAAGAGCAAACATATTGTACTAGATAGCTGCTGAAATGAAAATTCTGTTTTTCTGCTATTCTAAACAAGTAGTTGATATAGGGAAGTCTTGTGTTCCATATTCTCACAGATTGCTTATATGCTTTAATTAGCTGTAGCTTGTTTATTTCTGTGATAAGACAGTAGGATATTAAACTGAAGCCCTTCATATTACAGCTTTAAAACATATTTTGAAAATCAATAGGGAGAGAAAAGAGGCATGTTTCTCTTCTTAAGGTTTCTCATTGTTTTACTACACACATACAAATCACATATACAACAATAGGCAAAAACCAAGGTATTTTTTTACTATCACTTGCTGTAGTATTTTGTTGCATCTCCAATTTCTTATGAAGACAAGAATAAAGCACTTTTAATATATGGCAAGGATAAGAAATATTCATAGGAGGAATGCATTTATTCTATAGATCAGCAAATATTAATGAATTAAGTATCACATTCCTACTGAATAATTTTTTTTGTTGTACAGTAGAGGAGGCAGAACAACCTGAGATGTCTCTCTAAAGGTCACTCAGCCAACCAATGCCCTAGCTAGGAACAAAGGCCATAGGTAATCTGACCCAGTTATATATACTGATCACCAGGAAAACTTCTGCCAGGAGAATCAGTGAGAGCTGATTCAGCATACACCATATCTTGATATCTGTGCTTTGTCAGCCAGTTCCATCCTTAAAGTTATACCACTGGTACCTGTAGCCTTAAAGAGAGCAGTGAAACTATAGGTGTGTTTTGGCAAAGGAAGATAGCTTTGCCACTTTGGTACCAAACATGACTTTGTTAATGTAGCTCTATTTACTTTCAAAACATCTTTTTGGTTGTGGAGACCTGACCTTGGCTGGTATCCAGGGACACACAAGGCCACTCTATCACTCACCCCCTCAATAGGCTCACTTCACTCACAAATCTCCCACCTCCTCCCATCAAGTAGTGCAGATAGATGGGGAATAGGGGGTTGTGGTAATTTTCCAACACTTACCTCTGATGCTCCTTCCTCCTTGCACTCTTCAGCTGCTCCTGTGTGGGGTCCTTCACAAGCCACAAGTCCTACCAGCAAACTTGATCCTGCATGAGCTCTCTGTGGGCTGCAGCTTCCTTCAGGGCACATCCACCTTCTCTAGTGTGGCATCCTCCATGTGCTGTATCTCTAAAGATCTGCTTTCATTAATGAGTGCTGAACTTGTTTCACTTTCAGTATAGGTTGGAGCTTGTCATGGACAGTAAAACATGCTAATATGCTATCAGTAGCTGAGATTCCTCTATTATTTCGTTAGCCACAATTAAAAATCAGTTATGAAGACTATTCTGTATTTTTTGTTTAAGATGCCACACTCAGAGCACTGACACCTGTCTATCTATATAGGCATACAGAATTATTCAAGATAGTCTTTGACCTACGAGAATTAAATATACAATAAAGCAGTTCAGGGTATATCTACATGAAGGACTGCCAGTAGTTACATTTCTGCTTTGTCTGGTTTTAGAATCATCTTGTTACAATCCAGTTCATAGAAGGGAACCAGACGTGTGTTGTAAAAAGATTGTTCCATCCCTAATTATCCAAGCTAAAAACAAGGATATGCCACCTTAGGATCTCAAAGTGCTTGTGTTTCTATCAATTAAGTTGTTCTTCACTGGTTTCCTCTTTGAGTTTTGTCTTTTGAGACACTCCAGGAACCTACCACTAGGTAAACCCAGAATCCTTTGAAATATGTCTCACTTTTGGCACTGACAGTGGTATTGTTCTACTGGAAAAAAACACAGCAAAGGATAAAGGAAAGAAGGAGAGAGGGAGCAAAAGCTATCTGGAAAACTTGAAATGCCAGTTCTTGTAAGTTTTCACATCTAAATCTGAATTAGTTATGCAAATGCTGGTGGACTTGATTGATTCTTATTTTTGGCACCAGATCTCTGTGTCTCTTAATCAGCTGAGTTGTCACATTGGGACCTCTGGGACAGAGAAGAAGTAGTGTTCTGAGATGGAGCTCAACACTGTACTAAATGGCAGAGACCAGTCCTGCAAAATCTGCTACAGAGACAGCTGATCAAGAAACCAGGTTACCTGAACAAGCCCAGAAGACTTAAGTATGGTGGAAAATTAAATAGGTCTCTAAACTGCATTCTGCATCCACACCTACTGTTGGCAAGCAAATGAGAGGGTTGAAAAATTGGAAAAGTTTCTGATTAGAGTTTAGGTGATCACAGTGGTTCCTTCTGGCTTTAATCTTTGACTCTATGAATAAACAATGAGAGCATTTAGAGTGCAGAGGGAAACAGGGAAACCTTACCAGCAGGTGCTCAGTTGGGTTAGCAATAATATTCACTGCTGGACGTCCTTGCTGGTCGGGGTCCACTGTTAATTGGATGGTGCTGAGAACACAAGGATGAGCAAGAAATGATCACATTTCACTGGGAAGCCTGTGGAGGACTATCACCTATTGCAACTGGGGCACCAGGAAACTTTTAGCAGAGTTGGCAGTCAGGGCTCTCAGTTGACAGCTTCTGTGTTCGAGGGAATAAGGAGAGAGGGGTGAGTGCTTTTTCTGGGTCTGAGGGGAGAAGGCAAATGGTACTTCATCGAAGGTTGTGAGAAATGTGTTTTTGATGTTGATGCTTACCATGCTTGTGGCTGCAGTATATACATTTATTTATGATAATGCACTTAAAAGATTAGGCAAAGTGTACAGCTATACAATTATTGGGCAAAGGTCGTTGCACTGAAGATGACTTTTAGGATCCATGAATGATGAAATGTAAGCTCACTTAACCATTCAATCTTTAACATTGATGCCTGTTCATCTTGATGATGAACTAAAAAAATTTCACTTATGTTAAGATGCAGTTGTCTTGAAGGTCCAGTCTTTGCACATAAAGTACAGTAATGCTGAAAGCAATGCAAAATGAGAAGAAAAGCTTTTTCTTTCACAACTTCACTCCATTTGCATGTACTTTTCAAAGTAACACGCAGTGTTTATTCAGAGCAGATGGTATTGGTATGGGAGTTCCCTATGCATATTGCTTGTGCAAAACTGATATTTTATACAGAAAATAAAAGACAAAGAGAGGGGTTAAAACAAAATCAGAGTGTATTACACTGCTTCTTGGCATATGACTGCAGACAGATTGTGTCTGAGCATCTATTTTTCAAAAAGCCTCCTGCAGTATTAGCCTGAGCATCTTCTGAACTAGGATATGTACAGCATGTAAAGAAGGAGCAGCATTTGCTTAGTTTTCAAATTGTCCTTTGTCAAAACAATTTAAAAAGTTATTTTCCAGGATAAAAGGTTTTCTTACAAATAACATTATTAATGAACAAAAGATACAGTTTGATTCTGCCATCATTACTTCAACAAAAGCACATACCCAAAAGAGGTGAAAACACTTCTCTTTGATTCCATCAAAGCCTTTTCTTAGTGTCATATTAACCACTTTATCTTGGGTTTAGATATCATGGTAATTGAGATTTAGCTTTCACAGTTAAGCATTGTAATAACTTCCTGAGTTTGTCTATAAACAAAATACTGGACACCTCCAGTTGTTAAGGTCAATGTTACAATTAATGAGCATAAAAATCCTCCCAGTAAATGTACTATCTGATTTTGGAACTGAACATTAAAGGACCACTGTACACAGTGTTTTTATCTGCATACAAAGGAAAAGGAACAAAATTTACACTGCTATCACAGTGTTGCTAGCTGAAGTTGTCATGGAATATTTTCTTCTTTGACTCGACTGAAATACAACTTGTGCAGAGGGAGTAACTTTCCGTGGGAAAATGTCAGATTCAGTAAAACACACATTGAAGTAGCTTTAGCTTGGGGATTACCCATAGACTGTTTCCCATAAGAGTGTTGAATTTCAGGTTTGAGTTTTATTAAGCAATGCATCACTTATAAGTTCCAATTTATTAAGAAGTAATACATCAAAATCTAATAAAATAAAGTCTTAGCTAACAACTATGTGATTACTCAGCTACTTACTGCACTGGATACTTGATTTTATGTATATGTAATCCTGGATAGTGCTAGTCAACTCTGCTGAAAAAGTCAAAACATTGAAATTGCAACTTTTCACAGAAGTGTACTAGTTCAGATGAAACTTTCATTGAGCAAGGTTTATTTGCTCCAGGACAGAATATCTGATCAAAATGAGCGAGAGAGACAGGAAAGAGAATAGCCTAGTGGTTCTAACAGCCACAGAAATCCAAGCCCTTTACAAAGACCCAAGTCAGGAGTTTGGTTCCTTTGCAGTCCAGGTTCCCTGCTGGAGCACTCTAATGCCATATCGTCTCTCTCATCTTCAAAAAGCTGTGGTTGTTCAAAATAGAAGTTTTGAAGTTTCACCAAACTGCAAAGCCATTTCCCACACTATTCAGTTGCTCTCTTATCATTTTGTGAAGGTTTTGTAAAATGTAGAGTCCTAAGACCAACAAGGAACTCCACTAAAAATAGTTTAATGTATGAAATTAAGTAACCATTTCTTAAAATAGCAATTCAGTTGTTAGGTAATGATGTATTGTAGCTATGCACATTTCAGTAAATGCCTAAATGTTGTACCCAGTTTTCTCTGAAGAGAGGTATTATAATTATGTTTGTTAGTTGCCCAACATTAATTTATACATCAATCATTAGCTAATTAAAAAGATAGCTCCTTTATTATGTATCATTCCTGTAGTAGATATCAGAATTTAAGCAAAATCATTCTTTTTCTTTCGTAGTATATGTCTGGAAAATTCATTACAACTTCCAGAATTAACATCTTCCTAGAAGTTGTGTAGTTTCCATTACAAGTTTTAATTATTATTTTCATAGAAAGTTTAGTTCCACAGCTCAGTACAAGGTAATTCAAAAAAACATTATATTTTCTTTTCAGACTTACTGTTTGCTGCCAGTAGAAGCTGGGGGAGAAGAAACAAGCAGCAGAGCAGCCATTTCCCATCTGAATCCTACAATGAAAATCGACCCCCCCATGCTGGAACACTGCTGATAAAACTGTGCTCAGCAAGTACAGGTTCTTATAACTAAAAAAAGTTTTAAAAAATAAAAAACAACAAAAACCCCACCATATTGACACAACAATATATAACAAGGACTAATGTTGTCATTAAAAATTACAGACATTTAAAAAAGGACAAGGCGTATCAGAAAAGCAAAAAGAGTAGGAGGTAGGACTGGAAACATGAATGACACCAATTATTTTTCTATTGCTATTTCAACTTAGTATTCAGACAGTCAATAAAATAGCCTAATGACAGAAGTTCATCTTTACATTGAAGACCCACTGATCCTAACATTGCATGCCTCTAGCTTTTTCCTCTTTATAATATCAAATTTATGACTGGGCTTAGTATACCCTTCTTGAGACACTTTTTCTCTTTTATCCTGTTTATATATTGAAAACAGACAATTCTTGGTTTTCTGTCTTGAATAATTAACAAACCTTGTACAATTTCCAAAAACATCTTTCAAAACAAAACAGTATTTTCTGTGATGGTGCAATTAGAAGCCATCAATGAAGTCTATAGGAAAACTATATAAAATATTTAAATTGGAATTAAAATTGAAAGAATAGTCTAGGTATATATTTAGGCCTATGCTTAAATAATTTATTATAATTGCAGTATTGTAAGGGGTGCAGCTACTGCAGTCATAGCTGTAGAATTACTGCTAGAAAGTAACAAGAGTTATGTAATAAATATGTTTCTTAAATAAAAATGAAAAAAAAAGATAAATTTTAAATGTTATTTATATCTTCATGCCCTGGTTCTTACAATGTTTCATTGCAAGCCACGCAACTGAAATCAGCTGGTCCAAATGAAAGATGGTGACTGTATTTCCTTTCAGCAAAATACCATTTAGCTCACAAGTTTTGGGTACAACTTCTGTTTGCAGATCCCCTGGGAGCTGGGTGAAGCCCAGGGAAGGGCAGGGTAGCTGAAAGCTCTGGTCTGCAAGTAGCAAAACCACTGGCGTCTCTGCAGCTGTGACAGCCCTCTAAAATGTTGCTGCTCTCCCTGTGCTGCCCCTGGCACACATCCCAGCCCAGGACTGCAGGAAGAGACTTGGAGGAGAGCTGTGGCTGCCTCCCCAGGGACCAGGGCACTGATGCTGGAGGAATGGAGACCATCCAGCAAGAAGAGCAGGATGAAGAAAAAACAGGATAACACAGCAGATGTGAAAGGCCAGGCAGTAAAACAAAAGCAAAGAGCAGAAAACAGAGCTCAGGCATTTTATTTAGCTTTAAAGAACAAGTGCAAAGCTGAATCCCCCTTCTCTTCTGTCCAGCAGCCACAGGCAGAAAATAAGCTGGAAACCAAGACTGTGCTGGGATGACACCAACTTTCGGGAAAAACAGCACATGAAAGGTCACAGAGCTCTGGATGTGTCTTCACCGAAAAATCTTCAAGAAATGAAGGTGCAGTAGATGTTCTGAGGCAAATACATAATGCCAGTACAGTACTGGGGTTTCAAACAAACTATCAAAGTCCCACCCTCCACAGACATGGTAAAACTGAATGGATCCTGAGATCTTCCTTAGACTCCTTAGACCTTGCATCAAAACTGCAGACCTACCTCAGGGATGAAATGCATTACTCAAGAAGCAGGACGAGGGCTGTATTTAGGCTCATTTTCTGGGAGAGAATGAGCGAGAAACTGGATAGAGGCACCATCAAGTGCCAGCAGTGATTTCAAAAGTAGGGAGATACGCAGAGCCATAAACCAGTTCATCTTTATCCACCCTCTCTCTCACTTACAACACCACAGTATTTACTGAAATGAAAAGGGGTGTTCTCAAATTTATGTCTACGTAACAGACATCAGAATTTCCCTCAAACTTTGCCTATTGTAATAACTTAGAGCATGGTCCAGGTGCCATTGAAGTCAATGGTCTTCTAATACAGCAGTCTCATTGGCACTTCCACACTGTTCAGGGGAAGCTACATAAGGTTTGTACCCTACTGTGGAACCCCAGAGAAGGTAACACACTCAAACAGAACTGACTTTTTCTCAATGCCAAACTGAAGATCTGTAAACAGAAAAAAAAAAATATAGTCACACAGAATAATCCCTGCACTCAAACATTTTAAAAAAAAGCAAAATAATAACTTGCAGAGCAGGAAGCCATCACCAGCTCATTCTTGCTCTGCAGTGCGATGACTGTCAGCTTTAACTGAGAACACTCCAAAAGAAATGGCTGTAGAACCAATGCAAGGTAAACAACAAGGGGAAGAAAAGGCTCTCTGGAGCATCTTGGTTTCAAGTCAGTTTGAAGCCAATATGAGGCAGCACCAAGACAGAGTTTCAGCTGGGAAGAGAAGGTATCAGTTTTCTTTAGGGAGCTCATAGTCTTAGGAAACATCACCACTTTCTGTCTGGTACTGAAAAAGTACATGTTTTCAGCTGGTGTCCTAAACAGGGTCGACCTGGTTTATATGTCTGAATCCCTCTTCTTCTGGGTAACTTGTGAATCATTTTGCTTGCTTAAGCCACCTCTGATGCAGTGTTAAAGGTATCAAGGATATTAAGTTTCTCCAAGTACAGAGGTGGAGGAGAGAGACTCAAGTCTGTCCCCACAACAGGGACTATCAGGAGCTCAAGTACCATTTAGACACCAAAGCAGCCGAACAGACAAAGTTCTTAGGAATGCTCCAGACGTAGCAAAGTTGAGCCTTGTCTCTCCTTTTAGCTATCCAGCAAGGCAAAAATGAACAGACCACCACAGAAAACTGTACTGCTTATTTTTGCTGTTGCTGAAGTATGGCTGTTTTCCCCAGAAAGCCCTTTGAAGCCATAGAGCTGCCAATCCTCCCTACCATGTAAATCTGGCAAAACACCTTGCAAATTCTGTAAGCCATAACAAGGTAATTGCTCCAGTTCACTGTGCCAAAGCAGGAATTCACATTAAATTCACACACATTCAATTCACATTCACACACATTCCAAAATTTCACATTAGGCAAGCCCAACCTATAAATGTTTACACCAAATATAACAAGTAGCACAACCCCAAGGGTTACACACTCTTAGTTGCAGTAACTTCTGATATTAAGAAGATAATTTCACATCCAGAGGGACTAGAAATAACGCAGGTTATGTTCAAAACTTTCTAACCTCTAGAAAACAGCTTCATGATCCTTAAGTCAGAAACGATTATAAAGTAAAAGTGCATATAAAAAAATCTCTACAATTTCAGAGATTAGTTTAAATGACATAACACTGAAAGCTGTAACTTCTCCCAGCATTTCAGGTGTGTGCTTTTCCCAACAAAAACACTGCGGACTGTATTTTAAAGCACTTTCCTTTTCCAAAATATAGCTTAAATAAAAAATTTCAACAGGAAATTGAAAGCCTGGAAACATCCTACATGGACGTATCTGAGGCAAACAATAGAAAAGAAAACTAGCTACCTTCTCTCTTTAGTGCCTTATGTCATTATGCAAGAATACTTTCCCTATGATAATATAATTAAGGAATACAGATTGTAATTTTGTTTCAGCAGTAAATATTTGCACATATCCTTTTGCACCAAAAAGTAGCCCAAGAAATAGTTCTGTTCTTTGCACTGTGCCATGTAAAAGCTGTAATGAGAGTAAAAAAAATTGTTGGGATTACATTTAGGCAATAAAAGCTGAAATTATTATTGAAAAAAAAAAAAGCAGATGTTTCTAGTAGCACTTTACATAAATCAAGAAAAAAATTCTGAAACACCATTCTGGACTTTGATGTCTAATTTGCAAAAATGCAGAGGGACATGAACTGTCAGCCTTGTATTTTGAAAAAGCATGCTTACAGACACCTCATCTCTGCACTCCAAAAATGGGTACTAAAAACCAATGGGATCTTATAGTAATCCTGACCCTATACTGTGCATTGCATGTACATCCAAAAAATAAAAAACAAAAACAAAAACATCCAAAAATTCCAAAAAGGTTTTGCTCATATCTATTTTCAGCTTTGCTTTTCCACTTAAGTAGATAATGCTATCCTGCATCCTTTTAATCACCTTTTCTAAGGTTTGATTTTTAGTTGGGATCATTAATATAATGAAGAGACTGAAGCAAAGGTATTCCCCTTACCAAATTAATTCTTTCCAACTGTTTTTCTAAGGTACATGTTCTAGTAATTACGGATTTGCTTCTGAAAATACAATTGTTCACTTAGCAACAATTATTATTAAGCATCTACCATAAAGCTAAACACTACTTATCTTTTCTTATCTTTTTTTCTTCACTGATCACCTCAGAAACTGGTATAGAGCATTACTTCTTTTGACTCAAATGGTCAAGGAAAATATGCAGTCTTCCCAGAGAAGTCACTGATAACAAAATCAGGCACTGTTCTTCATTTACAGAAAATACATCCCTTTTCCACAATAAAATTAATGGCAAAATAGCAGAAAGACCTTTTCTTGGCTTACAGATTCAAGTAATTTCAGCCAATCTTTGCCAAACCACACTGTAAGAGCTTTCCTTCCGTGCTCCTGTTGTGCTTAGCTGCCTCTCCATCTCACACAAAGCTCACATCAGTTCCTTGTCTCTGCATGTTTTAAAAAAACCCTTGAAGAATCCAGCTGAATGGTGTGGTTCATTGTTGAAATTGCTGTGTGGGTAATGGTTTTCTATTGCCTACCATTTCATTTTTCCTTTAACTACTCTAAATAAAAAGTGGTTTACAAAGGTAGTTTGATGCATCCACATCCTCTCTTCTCCTCCCTCAGTATTAATTTCATCCTTTACCTTCACAAAAATTTAAAAATAGCAATTTCCCCTATGGTATGATGAGAAAGAATGTGAAGATTTCCAGGTGATACAAATAAAATATGAGTATAATATTTATATCAGGACAATTTAAACTCAGCCCAAACTGGTTCAGCAGCTCTCTGAGTCTGCCTCACTGCTTCCCATCCCATTTGCTTTCAGCTACCCAGGAGGGGCAATTTTCACTGAGCCCCCAAGGAATGCCTGTTGTTACTCTGAATTCTGCTGACTGAGACAGGTCTTACTCATTTTGTTCTAATGGAAAATTCATCTCTGTCACAGGAATATCCTGCCATCAGTCTGCGCCAAGAACTCACATCAACATCAAGGGGAGCTTTGTGTGCACTGTGCAGGTAGGGTATCTTCATCATTATTTATTAAACACTAATGGAGTCCCAGACCCAGATCATTAAAAGTTACAGTTGAGATGCAATCATTATAAAACTGGTGATTATTTAGGAGTGGTGGTATTTTCTTTTATTGTCTGGGGTTTTTTCTGTGTCTCCACTACATTTAACATGAGTAGTGGGTGGGTTTTTGCTTCCACATGACTCCAAGTGTGACAGTGAACTACTGAAACTATTTGGGCAACCAACTAGAAGAAATGTATTATAATGACTGTTCTAGGAGATGACTTGCATGAAAGGAGAAAGGAAGAGTCAAGTTAGTCCTGTGTTGATATACGTACTTGTTTGATAGGAATCAAAATTTATAGTTTGTCTTGTATATCTCATACTTATATCTACTAAGATTACACAGTGTTATAAGAAACCCACCAAAGTCTTCCCAGACAATCAGATTAAATGAGAGAACCAGAATTCATTGTATTCATCTTATAAAAATTTTCCAACTCATGATTACAAATCCTGATTTTTTTTCTTCTGAAAAAAAAAAAAAAGAAACCAAACGAAATGAAAACAGACCAAACCAAACCAAAAAACAGTCTGTGAAGCTTCTGATTTGTCCTCACTTTTCTGTGCTTTACTTTATCTGCTTTGGTGATCACAGGACTTGACTAAGCTGAAGACAGCAGCTCACAATGTGGAACTATTTCAAAGACTGTTTAGTCCAGAAATTAGTCTCCTGAAGCACCAAGCTGTTGTAGAGTCTTAGCACATTTCTTTTGATCCAGCCAGAGCTACTTTTTCTTGTTCTGTTATTAATGAGGAAAATCAGTCCTGAAGCCTTATTTTGTGCTATTGATCACATTTTGCACCACAAATCATTCCTCGTGCACAATCCTTCAGCTGCCTCCTGTGAGGAATTCAGGGAGCACAGAGTGAATTTCTAATCAGCTGCTACTGTTCAGCGCTAGGGCTGGCAATTACGCTGCCAGTGCCTGTATCTGCAAGTGTTATGCATTTGTATTTGCTTCTTGCTGAGATCACACAGTTGGGAGAGCAATCATGCTCCATTACTCCTGGTTTTGACTCTTGGCCCATATGGCTGCTCGCGGACAGTCTTTCAGTGCTTTGCTTCATTTATAGCTAGCATGGTTAATGACTCTTTGCTTTCTGCAGCTCTCCTGATCTGCTGAAATTTGCAGTTGTTCTTTGTTAGCAAAAGTGTTGAAAGCTTCTCCTCTCTTGCATTGCAGATTTCTGCCCTACCTAGTGATAATTGGACTAGCACTCTTTCTTGGGATGTGATGAAGGGAAAGATGAAGCAAGTGGTTGCCTTTTTACTACCAACAATTTTATCTCGGAATGGATTATGTGAGAGGTTTCACTCTGGCTTCAGGGAGTTCCACAGTCCTGGGATTGCTTTACTTAAGGTCACAAATGATTTATTACCAGCTGCTGATTCAAGTTAAATTACAGTACTCCTGCTAATGGATCTTTCTGCTGCTTTTGATACAGTAGATCTTGGAACTTTGCTGAATCATTTGAAGCAATAGCTTAGATTATGAAGCATCATCCCGGATCAGTATTGTTCAGAACTGATAGTGTATTATCCAGGTTGTAACCTGGCAATTGTGGATCAAGTGCTGCTTCACTGGTTACATTGCTCCTCAGAATATAATATCCTATAATTCTCTCTCTTTTTTTTTATTTACTACATATGTGGACAGAATTCTCTAGCAGCGCAATATTAATTTTCACTGCAACACAAACAACATATAGATGTATCTGTCTTTTACAGTTTAGCTTCTTGATGCAGTTTGGACCACATGTGTTTGTTTCACCAAAGCATGATCTGGCATGGTCACAAATGCTTTGAAATGCAACAGAGATAAAATACAATTGCTTTTGGCAAATGCTCTCTTTCTAGTCAGTGGTTCTTTCAAGACAATTGAAACTATCTATGAACATCTAAAATATGCATATGGAGTTAGTCAGAACGTTTCCAATGAATGAAATAATCAGAACAAAGCATTTTGCAGAAAACATATCTGTTTAGGTGAAGTTTTAATCAGAGAGGTAAAGGCTCAGGGCTACTGATCACTTCTGATGGCAGAGACAAAGAAAGCTCTCAGGCCAGCTTCAAAATCCAAGATTTTTCATCTCAAACCAATGCCTTCAGAAAAACCTTCTAGAGGTTCTGGTTTTGTTCCTATGCCAGCTGAAAACAATGTTGACACCACAAAAGCTTCCATGAAACAGAGTTACCATCCTCTGAAAGGGAGGTATCATCATCACCTGCATCACCACCTCAGCTGTGTGTTCCTCCTCCTCAGAGCACCATGTGTGGGTTCAGTGAGTTCAGAACCTGGAGAACTGGAACAGCCTGGGGCTCTGAAGTGGCAATGGGCAGGTTGCCACTGATCTTTCACTGCCTGCAAAGCTCTAACCAACAGGAATATTGACTTTGTGGTAAGCAACGAATGGAAAAGCCTTTTCTACCCCTGAAAAAATAATTCCTAGTCAGAAGAAAGAAAAAAGTTAAAAATCTAGTATTTTGCAGAAATTCAAATCTGAAGGAAAATCATGTGCTCAATCAACATGCACATATATTTTTTAAATGTGCTTTTGATATTCCAGGGCTTTTTAACTGTTTAAAGTTTTAAAACTTGTTGCAAACTTTTATGTGAGAGAAATTAGCATATAAAAATGCTTAATCCCTCCAAATCTCTGCCTCCTTTAGCATTTATTCTTAAAGGTTTTTCTGTTTTCTAATCTCAACAGTAGACCCATCGAATTCTGTCAAAAAGAAGTAATAGACACTTGTCTCCAGGAGAGGGGTCTAGCCATGACCCATTTCCCTAAGCTCTGGACCAGTGTGGCTCTTCAGACACATTTCTGTTTCTGCTGCTCTTCATGGAGCTGGGCTCGGTGAGCCTGGTGGTCACCCCATGAGGTTCACCACCCTCCCCAGGCCCTGCATCCCCAAACATGAATCTTGTGAATCCACATGCTAGGACAGAGCACTGCAGGATGCCAGGACTGAACAGCACTGCAGTGTGCCAGGAGTTCTGTGTCTGGAAACTCAGCACCATCTGTTTCAATAGACCTCTGAGATCTTCAGGTCAAGCACTCACCTTCAAGCAGAGGAGCATGTCTACTTCCCAGTATTTTAGACAGATTTATCTCCTTTAGAAATGGCAGTGAGTGCTATTAGCAAGGCCACTTCAAGATCAGCCAATGAAGGAGAAACATGCACAGCAGACAAGAGTGGATGCAGTCGCAGTGTGAACGGCAGAGCTGATGAGTTCCCCAGACCAGCTTATGCTCTGAAGGCATACGAGGATACAGATGTCCCTTTCTCTCCATGCAGGTCAATTAATTCCCCATGGGAAATTTGAGGCACTTTCCTTGTGGGACAAAAAGCCATAAAACTCTGTAATCCCCATCCTGTCCCCTTCTCCAAGCTGGATGGCAAGCATGCATATTTGCTGTAAACTGCTCAGTAACAAAAACAGTCGTGTATCAGATCTAAATCACATAAATAATTGCCATTCAGAGTGTGTCACAAAAGGCACAGCAACAGGCTGCTGGGCCAAACAGCTCTCTGAATAATTTGGTAAAACAAGGATTGCAGAGGAATGGAAAAATATTTTCTCTTTACATACACTAACCGGGTATGTAAATATGACGGGCACCAAATGCACAATTCTGCTTTGCATGAACCCCAGTCTACAGGGTCAACTGGTTGTTACATACTGGTAAAGCATTGCAGATGCCTCATTATAACTCAGTGCATTAACACTGGCATTTTACCACAAATCTTCAATTATCCCCATTGCTCAGCTTCTGATCTTGAAAGCATTAGGAATGTGAAAAACAAACTAAAGCAAATTGCACTAAAATATAGCAAGAAATCCATAAGACCATTTAAATATCACAGGGGAAAAAATCTCTACTGCACTTTTAAAAATTCTTGCAGTGGCTTTATTCTTTATTCTTTATCCTTTATCCTGAGTGTGCACAGTCCTGAAGATCCTTGGTTTTTTTCTTCCTATGAAGAAGGTGTTGCAGAGTCCATGCTTAGTTTTAAGTTGCTTAGTGTCAATCACTTCCTTCTGGTAGATCCATAAAACACTACCCACACATACTATATTATGACACATTAAAAGTGCCAATACTAGCGCACTACGCACATTTAACAAGCATTCATATTCTACTTTACAATAACTTCAGTAAGCACAGTTTAAAAAAGTGCAAACTGTATAAGGCAACAGCTGTAGTAGGTTTATACTAAATATTGGATTATTACACTAGCTATAGTAATAATCCAGAGTAATTTGGAAATTCAGAGCTCTTTTATTCCACAGTATTTACATGTAATTCTATACTAGACTGAACATGCACTTTCTTTTGTGAGAAAAACAAAGGAGGCAAAATCTAAAAGTCTATGTTAGTGAAACTGTAAGCGTTTGCTGGAATATTTTTGGGGGGGTTTGGGGTTTTTTTTGGCTATGTGTGTAGAAATAAACAACAAATAATTTTGAATCTAAGAAATTAAGAGCAACATGACATGAAATTTATCAATAGGAAGCCTTTAATAGACGTAATTCTTTACCCACCAAGTACAAATTGGCTATAGGAGATATTTTTTTCCTTATAAACAAACCTTATTCTTACTACATGATGGGAATGAATCCATTAATATCATGACACATGGGATTAGTTGTGCTGAAGGCTGGGAATACAGCTGCACAAGTGGAATTATTCAAGTGCAAGACTTCACAACTCTCTTCTTGCCAGATAATATATTGTATTTCAGCAGCAAGGCTCATGCCTCGTATCCTACATTACCCCATCTTCCAAAATGGAAGCATTTTCTAACACATCTGAGGGGACAGTGAATCAGTCACGGATCTTGGGAATTTTCAAGCCATCTTTGCTGCCAAAGGCAACATATCACATAGTGACACTCTCACATTTCAATCCATAAAAGCATCAGAAGGGTAAAAACCTTACCAAATGTCTCCTTGGTTAGTTCACTGGCAGAAACTGTATGTGACACTTTGGATATTCTCTTGAAAAATAATTTTTGTATTTTAAATCTTAGCTATGTATTTTATCATCAAATCTAGTTTTTGTCTTTTGTCTTGCATTTTAATACTCTATCCAGGCACTGTGCTGATAATGACCTGAATTGCTTATTTATACAAATGACTTGTACACTTCTCAAAGGTGTTTACATAGACATTAAGCATTATCATGGTCTGTGCAGATGTGGAAAGGAACTAGAAAGATCTGAATTTGCTGCACAGTGCCCAAGTAGGAGATGCCAGCGCTATTGCCAGTCCAGTACTTTAACAACTTTTGAACTTTATGTATATAAAAGGATTCGCAGGATTTGGGTATGTCAAGAAAAACAGAAATCAATGAGACTTTCTCTAGTTTGAGAAAAACATAATCAGTGTATTAGTGGGAACTAGGTGAGTAGAATAATTTTCTGCAAAAAAGCCTCATATCTGAAATGTCAGTTGAAATAAGGACCAGATAGGGTGTATAAAATTATTAAAAAACACATACAGGTCTGATTTACCTTATAGCCATAGCTGCTTTTCTGAACAAATTAAACTCTCAAATATTGGCATTTATAAATCTCTGAGAAAAATTCTGGAAACAAATTTATCAAGTTTCCAGTCTCATAGTCAAGCCTCTCCTGCTAGATCTTTGCTCTACAAACTGTTTAAACCTAATTGTTTTGTAGGTTTGGAGGAATGGTCTTTGGGCTTGGAGCTGGAGTTTTGTTTTGCTTTTGGGTTTTTGCTTAGGACTGCTCTGTAGAGTGTTTTCTTGTTTCTTCTTTCCTACTGAAATTGTTTAAACACTGTATCTGGTGAGGTTCCTTAGCCATCCCACCAAACTGTTCTTCTAATTTATTTTTTTTTTGCTGCAGAATTCCTTGCTGTGTGAAATGTGTGCCAGGCTTTTTGCTCTATACCATTTGTACTTGCATCAATTTGCAGTTAGAGTTTACGGTACCACAACTGCCTGTTTTGGTACTAACATCAGTACATGTCACCCATGACACTTTGTTTTGAATATTTTGGGCACTGGTTTCTGTAATCCCAGAAATGTTAGTATGCTGACAGTATAGTCTGCTGCAAGAAGAAGTTAGGGAAGGGAGTAAAGTGCAAGAGAACTTTCACAGCAATGGAAAATGGTGATGAAGAGGTGACTTAATAGGAAGTGGCTGAGAGAGGAGTTGGGGTGCAGTGTAGGGGACCCAGCAGCTCCTGATGTAGCTCTATGGATTTATAGGCTGCTGATCTGTTAGTGCTCTGGTGGAGACGTAGGACCTACAGCTATCACCACCCAAAAGTACTGAGGGGAAATTCTAATTTGTGAGCCAGCTCTCCAGGTTTGAGGCTTGATGTGCCTTCCAGGTACCTGGGGCAGAGCAGCCCTTTGGGAAGTCATCTTGTGCCTGTCTTGAAAACCATCAGCCTGTAGGACTGGCAGAGGCAGCACAGAGATAACAGCTTCTTTCTCAGAGATGAGGGCCAGGGACGATCACTTGATCTGAACTCCTGGGACCTCCAGCCTGTAATTAGCCTGATTTGCTGTCTTAACCTTTCTGCTTGTGAATTCCCAACTAGTGAAGCTAATTAAAGCTCCTGAACATGGGAAGCATTGGTCTAGCCTGCAATGCCTAATGCAGCTTCCCTGTGCTCAACCCTGCAAACACTGAGGTAAGGAAATACACATATAGGAAGACCCTTCTGCTAGCTTGGCAGGGCCAGCAACAGATTCTCTTCCCTCCAGCCCACCTAAACATCACAGAATTAAGGTAAAAAGCACAGCAGTAATGAGACCTGCAAGGAAGTAACACAGCTTCTGTAAAGCACAGTAGTTGTGATTGGAGTGGATCATTTGGTCATGTTTTGCTCAGTATTCTCCTCTTACTCAAAATAGGACATGTCTTGTCTGTGTATCTACATGGTTATATGAACAGAAAGGGGCAGAGCCTGTTGTCCCCACCAACCATAATGGGCCCCCATGTGATTCATCCAGCTGGAACAGGGTAAGCATCACTGTCCTACACACAAAGCACAGGGAAAACCCATCTGATAATCAGTTTTTCATGCTCTTCTCAGTAGTCTCGGTAACAATAATTACAGTAGAAATATAAGACTGAAACTAAGCAGTACTCCACTTCCTTCTCCCACATATTTTCCCCTTTGGGATCTTAACAAAGCATCACAGGGCAGGGACTGCTTTAGGGTGCTAATACTGTTACAGTGCTAACAGCTCAGAAACGAATAGCGTATGCCAGGCTGTATCAAGCTGGCCAAACAGCTTTGAACATCAAACTACCTGACCCTTGACACTAGGCAGGTTGATTTATTATACTGTTAGCCCTTCTGACAACACACACTGTGGGCTTGGCACTGTCTGGTCATTTTTCAAGCTCTTTGCAATTTCTGGCATGTATACCCTCTAACATATTACATCAGACAGCTCAAAAACAGAATGCTAAAAGCCCTTCTCTTCTTCCATCAGTCCCTTCTTCCCTCTCATCCTGCATCCCTCCCTCCCCCCCTCTCTGTTTTATTAAGTAGTGAATGAATATGTGAATCTAATGCAAGATAAGAGGTTAATGTTTGCATCAGTGGAGGGAATAAGTATGCATGATGTAAGTAAGGTCAGAAGGATGGAGTAGAGGGTGTTACAACATTAGTGTATTTGCAATTATGCTTATTAAGTGATGTCCAGTTACCCATAAAAGAATTTCCCTGATCCAGGAAAGTCACAGTCTCATAAAAAGTCACACTTTCTGTGTACCAGGGAATAACCCAAGCCAGAGGAAAATTCAAGAACACAGTTGTGTGTAGAAGACTTCCAATATTCTCTACATTTCAAAGGTTTAGAAACTGTGACTGTGTCTGTAGGGTTAAGGAACTACATTTCACTAATGGCACAGCCAGAAGCACCAAGTTTGCAGACCCCGGTGACAAAAAGACTTACCTCTACAACAAGGATGACTAGCTTCTAGTTCTTGAACTAAATGCAGTTAAATGAACTAAATGTGATTTCAGTATTCATCACATGCATCACATCCATGTGCTACATCACATGCTGTAAATGAACAACACCCATAAGGAAAACAAAAAAGATTAAAGGTACAACATGCTAAACGCGCAGAGCATGAAAAAACAACTCTTTCCCACACAGAACCTTGCCAATGGTCACTCAGTGCTGATCAAAGTGTCAAGGTGAGGCAAAAGAAAACAAAACCATAACAGACTAGTTAAATGAATGGTTTGTATTTCATTACACAAAAGGTTTTCATTTTGCAGCCCTTTTCTGCAGGGGAATTATGCTAAATAACTGCTTCAAGGGTAAGAGTGAGCAGAGGGAGTCCCAGAACAGACCAGTCCAGACTACTCATTCACACCTTCTTAAAAACAGGGGCATTTTGAGTTGTAATTTAATGCTTACGTTAATTTTGCCATCGAAACATGATACAAAACTTTTACAGATCTCAGAAGAACTGGAAACTACACATCTAAATTTTCATGCTAAGTCGTTATACCAAGAAGAAAGCATAGAATTAAACCACATCCAGATACAACAGGTAACTGACTGCTGTACTAGGAGTCGTGTCACCGATCAGTTACAGTTCTTTCAAGGAGCAATGAGCGGGTGGAGTAAGATGATGCAAAAGGACCTGAAGACATCCATTTGCAGAGACTCTTATACAAACTAGGCTGCCACACATTACAAGATAATATCCTTGCATGTGTAAATTATTTTTGAAGTGATAGGAAAAAATTGTAAATAATTATAGGCCAGTTACACAGTTGAGGAATTTTACTAAAGTAGCATCCCAGAGAGGTATAATAGAGGCTGCACAGCTCGATATATGTCTACCAGCCTGTAAAAGATGTGGATAGTGACAAAGTCCCAGGATGACAATATGTTCAGTGACTCAACAGCAGAGGCTTTGGAAAGGTTGAGCAGCAGGCTCAAGAGAAGGTCTTCAGCAGGCAGAACTTCAGCTGAACTGCAACACTGACAAACACAAAATCATCAGCATGGGAAAACCACCACTAACATGAATGGTCTACACAGTAATTAAACTACTGCTGCCCAGGAACATGGAGTAAGAATGACTGTTTAAAGGCACATCCATCTAGCCTAATATTCCATCTGACTGAGGCCAAAAGTGAAAGTTTAGAGAGAAGTATGAAAATACAATAAATGGTCCTTTCCCAGCATACTTCCCCAGCTCTATTTAATAGCCATTGATGAATTTTTCTTTCATGAAGTTGTTTAGTTACTTCTTTCATTCCTATTGTACCTCTAGTCTGCTACAGTAACAAGTTCCTTGGAGAAATACTACATTTTATGAGAAGAGATTAGGGCAGTTGTTTAAATGACATCTCAGTGGCCAGCAGTAATCAAATTAGTAAGCTGCTATTAAAAAAGGGAATTAATTGGAAGATGTAGCAAGAAAAACAGGAAACATCATAAAGCTACTGTAGTGATGCATGATGTGCCCATGTTTTGATCACTGGACCCAGTATTGGTTATCCCAAGAAAGATAAGGTTGAGCCTGTAAAAGAAGAGTATTAGGGCAGCAGAAAGATTACCATGTGGGAAGTCTTTCATAGGAGAACATTTTAAATGAAATGATAATTCAGCTTGTAAAAGAGATTAGAAAGAAATGATGTGATAGAAATATTTCAAAACAGCTTGAAAAGGGAAGAATTCAAATGTAGAAGTGTGAAACATCTCTTCAGTTTTCACTTCTAGATAACATTCATAGAGACTGATTTTTTATTATTATTTTTCAAGAAGAGTTGGAATAAGAGGAGGACAAAACTGTAAGTAGTTGCCCCTGACACCTTAGATTTTACTGCAGGACTTGGGAAAAGTGGAAAGAAATCCTAGCTGTAGTTTCTGCTGTTCCATAAAGCCCACAGTGAGGCAAGGGGTTTAATTAGCATGGGATTTAAAGATATTTTCATATCAACATGTTTCATTTAGCACATCTCCATGCCTCACTAAGGTAATATGCCTTCTGATTTAGAAAGTTCTTGTCCCAAACAGCAACCACCTCACTGTATTTCTAATCCAGCAGTGTCTCCAGAAGTGTTTCGCTTTTTCATTATATTTTTTCATTCCTTGATAGCAAAGCAAAAGGCTCCATCTGGAAAAAAAGGTTACGTGTTTTGCTTGAAACTTGTGTACTATTATTATATTTGGAGATTCCTGCCATGAATCAAACCAGACAAACCATACAATACGAGCTAAGGCATGGCAGGGAAGCCAATATTTCCATCATTTATGCATTACAAGAATCATTGTATGCCTGAACTAACCTAAGGTGAAGCTATTTGCTGAAATCCTTATCTGATACTCACTTTCTATTTTTAGAAATACAGCTTTATCCCTGTTGATGAACTTTTATACAAATAGCATGTTTTTTCTTAATGAACAAAGTAAATTATCTGGCCAATCTAAAATTCTTCTCAGTATTAAGTGCATCTGCACTACATGGGAGAAATAATATCATCAAAAATTATGCATACTAAGGTATAGAAAGTATGATTAACAGATATGATAGAAATTATAGACATGTTTTCATTTAAAAAATGAACATTTAAGTCTTTATAATTGAGGGACAAAAGCGCTGAAGAGATTCACAGCTATGAATTTTGATGTATGTGTGAGGTAAAAAAGGAGTAAGCATCTTATTCCCTTTTAATAAAAACTCCTCTTAACTAATAGTAAGGCCCACAAATTAGAAAGCAAAACAAATTCAATCTTTGTTTGGACTGGGCCCTGCCAAAATGATGTAATGACATTCTTGCAATATCTGTGCTTTCACCCTTGTAAACATGTGCTACTCCATTAACCTCATTCTATTGACAGTGGTCTTTATGTCTTTTGAGTACCGATTTCTGCTGGGTATTTCATCCCTGTCATTCTGTGCTGCTGTGGCACAATTCACTTATGCATCCTGTTCCCTGTTTTGCCTTACAGCTTCTCTCTTTTACGTTTTTCCATGGATACTCACTAAGAGCTGATACTTCTTAGTTTGACCTGGAGTTTGTGCATCTTCCCTGTGCATTTCTTCTTTAGTTCCTCTCTCTGATAAGAACTTGATCTTTAGGACAGGACAGGACAGAACTAGACTAAAGCATGTATTAAACTGTAGTGACCCAGCATGTCTCCAAACCCAGAGGTGTCCTACTTCATCTTGACAGCGGGTGTTATGACAGGATGTGGATGGTCACCACTCATCTGCAAACCTCTACAGAGAAACAGGTGTCTAAATTGGAAAAAACCTTTGGAAAGTACATCCAGCCCACATTTCAGAGAGACACCAGAGGTAATCAGCTCCCTGAAGTTATTTTGAGGTAACAGTGGTTATGAAAAAACATACCAAAGAGTCAAGTCTTTGGAAACCTGGAAAGTCTGAAGTTCCATTAAACAGGAATGTATGCCTATGGTGCTTAGCATCAGAACAGATATTGTTGTAAATTGTACTAAATTACATCAATCATTTTAAGAACTGATCCATAAAGCAGAGAAACTTTTGCTTGTGATTTTCTCACATTAAATTTCAATCTCTGTCTTGAACTCTGCCAACGTTTTTAAGATATTACTGCTATATTTATGCTACTTGTCATATAAAACTACTAGTGAAATCCCATTGGTTTAACTGGGTATCAAGATAATATTCCATTAAGTCATAAACAAAGAAATAGAAAAGCCATGATGATTAGAATGGAGCCTAATATTTTAAAAAATAATTACAATGTTAGTTTTTTCAAGCAAAAGGGAGGTAGTCATCTAACATATATGGATTTCAGTGGGAAATGAATCTTCAAAATGGAATATATACGTGTTATCATTTGAACAGGAGGAACTAAAGAAGGAGGGCATTCAGACTCTGAGAGGGAGCAGAACAAAAATGGAGGGATCTGTTCCCTCCTATTTCCTGCCATACTCTATAAAGATCAGGAAAGCCAGAAGCTCATCCTTCTTTTTTTTTGCACTCACAGATGACTGTGCTGCTGTTCCCCTGCATTTGTTTACCACCAGCTTACCAGGTGCTTGTCAGAGCTCATATCTATCGGCTTGTGTATATATATTTATTTCTATATAATTGTATTCTCTGTTACCTTATCCCTTATGGTAATACCTTTCCCCTGTGTTAGTAAATCTGTATCCAGTTGTTTTCTGTTTCCAACTTGAAGTGTCCAGTCTTTATTCCTCTTTTATCTTCCCTTTCTGTGGGGGGTGGGGCTGGGGGGAGAATAGAGAGGAATTCTGTCCTTAGGTTTGTGGTCCCCCCATACTGCTAGGCTGTGACAGCATGGATTGCTGTGAAGTCTGAGAAGTCTGTAAAGTTGGTCAACACAGCGATTTCACTTCATCTGCATTGTCTTCCAGGTTCAATTGAAAGGGATGTTACCAAGCCAAAGAGAAAGAGCAAAATAGCAGAATTCTCTAAGGGTAAATCTATTTAATAAGACAGATCTTATTTTTCTTCATTAGTGGCTTCTAGAGGGGAAAAAAGGAGGATGGAAGTTACAAAATTTCCTGATTAAACAAAGGTAGTAGTCACCACTGAAGCAGAAGAGGACAAGGAGTGATGGATAACCCTGGAATAACAAAAAGCAGAACAAAACATAATAGACTAATGACAATAATTTTGCCATTAGTCCATCAGCTGGATGCAGTGAAGAAAGTATGGGGTAGTGTTCTTTTGACTGATCACAGAAGTATGACCTATCAGACAATGCATCTCCATCAGGTAGATCATGTCTAAGACCTGATGTCTATATTTCCCCTCGTCCTGCACTTGGCAACTCACAAACCCTTCCAGCTGCAGACTGACTCTGTCAGCCCAGTGGGGGACCCCACAGGTGCTGTACTGTGCTACATACACAGCTCATCAGAGGCAGAAAGAAGCCATCCTCCTTACAGTCAACCTTCTTTCAGCTGATAATTCTCTCAGCCAAACTAAAACTGAGACTCCCCTGCCAATTTCTGCAACTATGAGGCTACTGCTTGCAGAGGGCAAAGAGGACACAGTAACCAAAAAGTGTCTTTGTAGATGTCTGTTCTCAGGCAAGGACTATCACCTGCTGATAGCAGCATGACCTAGAAATGAGATGTGACCAGGCCCATGTTTGTATGTTTTTCTGCACTCCACCTTCCGCATTTTCTTGGGTGTCTCATGACCCAAATATGTATAAGTAGACTCTGTGCTGACCTGTGCCTGAGCCAGTACAGATTCCTACCATCTACCTCGGTGGGACTGTGATACAGGCATCCAATTAACCATCAGAAATCACTGAGTCCAGGTAAAATGACCATCTTAAGATCAATTCTATTGATGACAGACCTAAGATGGCAGTACACAGGCTTATTCAGAGGTCTTTTTCAGCCACATGCTTCAGAGTACCTGTGGTATCCAATTTATACCATTTTCCAGGATAACTTCCTCATTACCAGAGATAACAGAGATTGATGGTATTGTTCCAAGGATGTCAAAGACGGTTTGAACTTATTAAGAAGTTGAAAAGAATGAAGGTAGAAGAATTTGAGGTAATTGGTGTTGGGATGTTACATGTTTCTACAGTATTACACAAAGGTTTTCCTTACCAGATGTGGGAGAACTTATTTACTTCTGATACACCATAGCAGAAGACAAAATATATCCTTTAGCGTATTTGATGATATTTATTTGACTGATGAACTGATAGCTGGGTCATAGTTTTTAATACCAAAATCATTTTAAAAAATCTATAATTTGTAGTTTATCTGAAATGGGAAATATAGTGCTCGTTTGTCATTTACTAATCTAACCTTCTGTTGCTGTCACTGTACAGAAATGGCATGAGTTGTGAAAAAGAACAGTGAACATCCATTTGAAGTCTCTGCAAAGGAAATGTAAAAGATGTAATTAAAACTGATATAAACCTCTGAGATTGCTTTTCAAGAGGAAACCTCTTGTTTAAGGCTTCACTTTCTACACGAGTTTTTTCAGAAGAATAGAACTCTTCAGCACCTAAAGAGAATCCTGGCCCTTCTATTAAAAAAATGTGGCAGTCTTAGAGAAAAAACTGTATAAAACCCAAGTGGTTATACTTCAAGCTGTTCTAGAACATGCAGATTCCAGATTAACAAGGACACTTCAAGTCCTATTGACAAGGTTTCACACCTGACATTGTGGTCTGGTAATAAAAAGAATGGGCCTTAATCACAGTCTGCCAGATCATTTTACATGGATATTGAGTAAGGAGGGTAAAAGAGACTTAGGTGTCACCTAAGTGACACCACAACCTCCATGAAGTCCCGCATCCAAGTCTTTATGCTATCAGACCCTCTCTAACTGATCTTTTGGAACAACAAATACATAGTTATTAATAAAAATGAAGCAAAACTGACAGGAAAGTTTTGGATGTTCCTACTAAAAAACCCAGAGGCACTTGAAAGGCTTATTCCTCTTTGTGAAAATATTGTTCTAATTATCCCAAAGCAAGGTGGCATTAACCAAAACAATTTTTAAATGTGCACTTTATTCCCTTCCAGCACCAATGATAAAGCAGCTAATTAGATTAGGATAGATTTTAATGTAATGAATAGTACCCATCTTATCGATAGGATGCCAGTCTAAGGTAGGGGGATTTGCACTCAGTATTGAAATATACTATTATTTTGACAGTCAGTCCCAGCTGTCATTCAAAATCCAAGGCTGGGAGTGGCAGTGAAATTTTAATTTATTTTTGAGGTATGCAAATGAAAGAGCAAATGAAAGTCAGAAACTCTACAACCACGAGAAAAGTGAGAAACTATAATACATTAATTTGTAACAGAGAAAGGAGGATTCAGAGGAATGCTGTTTAATGTAAATGGTTATATGTGGATGATTTTTCATTTTTATTTACTCAATTAAAGAAGATCCTACAAACTCAGTAACCATTATTTTCCTAATAAGTAACTACAGCAGAAATTGCAATGGACTGTTCATGAGATCACAACTCCTCTCCTTCTGATCATGTTTAAGTCACACATCTAGTTTGTCTTTGTTTTGGTTTAGAGAGAAGTCTGTTTAATTCCTTCAGGTTTTAGAGGGAGGAATAACTTCCATTGATACCATTTAGTCTGTTTTTAAACCATAATAGGTTTTTATTGAAACCACTTTGCCATCATAACCTTACATTGAAATAGCTTCATAATGGCACCATCAAGAAAGTCCTTATATACTTTCCGTGAAATAGTTTTCCCATAATAACTTCCTATCTCTGACTGCATTGAAATGATTTCATTGTGAGGTCATGGACTAGCAATGAATCCCCTTTTGCCACTGAAATCTTGCAGTTGCTCATTAGAGCCTCAGTCACAGTGGCATTGTTATAGGGTCTCCACTGGATAACAATGAAGCCATTTCCTTGTGGTAGATTAACCTTAAATATTATTATCCCCCTAAGATATAGGGTGTGAGGAAAGAGTAAGGCGTTCCCTTGCTCATTGCAGTGTTTCAGGTCAGCATTTGATTCAGGAGGCTGGGGGTGTGCAGTATGGCTACTGCATTGCCACCTCTTGTCTCATCATTAAAGTGAATGGTGGCAATGCACCCTGCAGTAACAGGGGATTTTAAAAGTCAAACAAAAGCCATTAAAAGAGGTCCTGCGTCCCAGTTCAGCAAACACAGAAGTTCATTCCTCCTAAGCAATAAGTATAAGTGGTGTTTGATTTTTTAAAGCTGATTTCAAATCTCCTTAAGTCCAGTGAGATCAAAGCACACGGGAAGGTGATGTCTTGTAGCAAGACAGACTGAGGAACATTGTCTGCAGCACTGAGCTCGTGTTCTCACAAGTCAGATGTTTCAGCCAAGCTAGTGCAAAACACATCCTGAAAAGTGATGTGGGTTCTAAACTCCCACAGCTTCAGTGGAACTATCAAGCCCTATAGATAAGGGTTTGCCTAAAATAAAATGTTTCATCCAATATAAAATGTCTTTTTGAAACCAAAATTAAATGCTTTCTTTTCAGACACATATTAAAAATTATAAAATTTACTTGAGATACAACTTAAAAAACCACCACATTCTCAGCCTCTGTTTATTTTCCACATTGCTCAGCAGCCCCTGGATGAGAATAGCTTGGTTTGGCACCTTCTAATCACCTCTAAATAAAATACTGTCTACTCACTTTCACTAAGTTTACTCAGATTTTCTGTGGTTAAGTGCAAATTTTTTTTTTGTTTTTTCCTTTAAACTGTTTCCCAATATATTTCTAAAAAAAGACAAGGAGCATACCTTATGAACCACCCTTATTGTTCCTTCTGCAATCTGCAAACTTCCTTGAAAAAAAAACCCTAAACCAAAACCAAATATAAAAAAGGTTGTATTGAGGTGGTGTTGGCCACTTCTCCCAGGTAACAAGCAAGAGGAAATGGACTCAACTGTTGGAAGGGGAGGCTTAGATTGGATGCTAGGAAAAAGTTCATCAACAAAAGGGCTGTCAGGCGTTGGAACAGACTGCCCAGGAAGGTGGTAGAGTCACCATCCCTAGAGGTATTTAAAAGATTTGTAGATGTTGGTCTTAAGTACATGCATTAGTGGTGGATTTTGCAGTGTTCTAGGTTAATGGTTGGACTTGATATCTTAAAGATCTTTTCCAACCAAAACAATTCTATGGTTCTATAAAGACAGAAAGTCATTTTTACGTCTATTCCAGAATTAATGACGAAATAAGAAAACTAATATTTTTTTCTGTGGTTACAGACTGGATATAGAGTGGCTTGAGAATAGCTCTGAAGAGAAGGACTTGGGGGTGTCAACTGATGAGAAGTTCAACACGAGCTGGCAGTGTGCTCATCCAGCTCAGGACAACCTAGGTGCATCAAGAGGAGTGTGGCCAGCAGATCAAGAGAGGTTATTCTCCCCCTCTACTCTGCTCTTGTGAGACCCCACCTTGAATACTGCATCCAGTTCTAGTGTCCCTACCACAGGAAGGACATAGACTTGTTGGAACAAGTCCAAAGGAGAGCCACAAGGATGATCCAAGGGCTGGAGCACCTCTACTACATAGAGAGGCTAAGGGAGGTGGGATTGTTCAGCCTGAAGAAGAGAAGACTCTGGGGCAACCTTCTAGCTCCCTGCCAATACCTGAAGAGAACTTACAGGAAGGGTGGAGAAGGATTTCTCATAAGAGCATTCAGTGACAGGACAAGGAGAAATGATTTTAAACTGAAGGAGAATAGATTAAGATTGGATCTAACTTCTAAGACTGGAAGAAGTTTTTTAGGATGAGGGCAGTGAGACTCTGGAAATGATTGCCCTGAGAAGCTGTGGATGCTTTATCCCTGAAGGTGTTCAAGGCCATGTTGGATGAGGCCTTGAGCATCCTTCTCTTGTTGAGAGGCATCCCTGCCCATGGCAGGGAGGTTGGAGCAGATGCTCTCTAAGGTTGTTTCCAACCTAAGCCAGTCTATGATTCTATGATTCTGTGGTTTAGTATTATCTATTGGGCCACTTATATAAAAAAAAGACATTTAATGTAAATCCATAAAATAAACAAAGCCTATTTTTACAAACTCCAGTCAAATACTCTGAAAATAACCCCATTAAGATTTTATTTAGAGAGCTGAGCACTTCCCTGAAAAAAACACACACAATGATGCAAACAAATGACTTTCAGTTTTGAAGATGTATCTACACTTTTAGTCTTTATATTGACTTTATAGCCAACAACCTTAACTCTGCCCTAATAAAATTCAATAACTATAATATTCAATAACAATAATATTCAATAACAGTAGTCAATACTCATTATTGCCATGTGAAAACAGTCTTCCTGGCCCAGCTATCTACTTATTATAAAATCCCATTACACTCTGCTATAACTGGTTGCATACCTTTAAATATATATATGGTTTAAATCTTCCCCATTTGGCACATATCCATGTCAGAATGGCTATTACAGAAAATGGTATCAGCAAGAACAATCCCTAAAAAATGGTTAAATGCAGCCTGAAGTCCAAAATCTTTCTGATGTGAGAAACACTTTCTTTTTTCAACTGTATGCAGTTACATTGGCTCAGGTGTTTGCATTCTTCGCCTCTCCCATTTTTAAGATTCAATGAATTTTTAAGCCCCAACAAAAGGAATATAGCCTCAGCTGAAAAAAAAGTCCTGGAAAACTAAGGGTCAAAATAATGCAAGATGCCTAAAGCCTGGAAGAGTTAAAATGTATTATAAAGGGGGTGGGGGAAGGGGGAGGGTGGAAATTCTGTAATACTTCCAAGTGTACAGAGAATATAAAGAACTGCTAGAGAGCAGCATCACCCAAAGAATTTTACAAAAATGACGTCGTGGCTAAAGCACCTGTAGCAAGACTTACTACCAGCTTTTTCTACACACTCTGTGGTATTAGGCCAATTGGGGCAGGGAGGGAATTAAAATAAAAAAGACCTGCAAGCCCGAGTCTGGAAATAACTAGATAAAGAATAGTTAGATAAGCAAGACACATAGAAGTAAGCTGCATATTTGCTGCAGGGTTAGGAAATTCCACTGCCTTCCTTGGAGTGTCTGCAGGGAGTATTACTTATATGTAATTTTCCTTCAGTGTTTACTATCTCTGAGCAAAGCAGGCAAGACTTATGAGCATCTCCAGGTTACTAATTTCTCAACCAGTGGAAGATGCCACTGGGAAGTGCCCTTTGATACCACCAATGTTCTGAAAAGCACATTCCAGAAACAGAAAATATTTGAGACTATGCCAGAAGCTGACATTTTAGTCCTGGAGGAATGATATAGCAAAGCCCTGCTTCAATTTGAGCTAAGCTACCAATGAATCCAATATAAAGAATCCAATATAAACAGGCATATCAAATATGCTTTAGTACCCTAGAAGCATAGACTTCTTAGGTTTTCAGGGAGGTCATATGTTAAATCATACAGTGCTTTTTAAAATATCAACTAAATACACTTATTAAGGGTTTATTTTGCAGGTTACATTTGTTGGGGTTTGGGGTTTTTGTTTTAAGGATGGACCAAAGAAAGAAATCTTTCCTTAAATGTAAAAACAAATATATTTTAAGATCCTTTCATCTTTCAACTCATATGTTTGTGTACTTCAACACACTGGTTGGGTCCTAGACTGCAAAATAAAATTATCTGAGTCTAAAGTCCTACCATAAGTAATGAGAGCAACTTTGCTGACACTAGGCCCACATAAAAGTGTGAGTGAAAAATGTGACACCATTGCAAAGATTTTCAGTTTCATATTGTACACATGCACAGCCACCCTTAATTTAGTGCCTTTACTTCTCTTGTCAAAAGCAAGAAGCAATTTGAGGCATCTGTATCTTCCCCTTATTTTAGGAAGTAAAAAATCTAGAGGTAAAAAAAAGAGGGGAACATTTCCACAGGCTGGAAGTGGAGATCAGGTTCTTTACTACACCTACCATTCTGAATGCAAGTGATTGCTAGTAAAACTTATCACCCAAAAAACCACCCCACCAGAGTATCTTGAGAATAAATAAAATATTAGAGAGACATGGCAAATCTCCAGTGACATCATGGCCTTTGACATTTCTGTAAAGTCATGATGCTTACCTTCTGGAAGGTAAGTGTTAATTACAGTATGTGGACAAAAACTAATGACTACTTTTGGAGTTAATGTCCCATTCGAAAAGTATTAGTGTTGTTACCAACCACATCAAGCAATTAATGGCATGGATAATGCCTAAAAAATTAACAGCAGCAGCATAGCTGAGTGACTGTTTTGAAAAACTGGTCATTCCTTAGAGATTAATGAGTAAATTTTTGTCAGAATTCAGGGTGCACTCTGCTAGAAAACTGACAAAAGACACCATCCTCAGGGGGTTATTTTTAACAATCTATTTTGTTGTGAGTATTTAAAAAGAAATTTGGTAGATACCACTGCCATTCCAGAAGTATATTCTCATTTATTTTTTCCCTTTAAACACTGCAAGCCAATATATGACCAGTTACACTGTACTGGATATCTAGAATCTAAAGTGACTAATTGCAAAGGAATAATCAACAAGGTGTAAAAAAATGTGTAAGGATTTTTTTTCCAGTTGCTTTCATTCAGGTTTGTTAGACAAATAAGTATCAGCAATGTAGGCAATTAGGTTTCACTTAAATCTGCCACAACCAATTAGTGTGAACTGTTTTACTATTTTTGCTTAGGTGTCTCTAAGCAGGTATTCTATTTTAGAGTACAAAGTTTCAGAAGAGACCTGACTGATTAAAGAAATGTAATTAGGACTATAATGAATGTGATCCTTACTAGAAAATTGAAATGTGTTTTTTAATAACATCCATATATTCTTTTAATAAAGAATTGGCCTACTTTAAAATTTCAGTTTTTTTAAACCAAAACTTAGCCAAAATTCTATTTTGTTTCCACACTTACCAAATTAGTTATTAAGTTACACAGACACAAAGTAAGACTGATCAGGTGTGCAGCACCCAATTTACACTGAGCACAAAGTATAGAATGGACCAGAAACTCCCAGCCATCCCAGCTCACAGTGATACTTCATACAAAAAAAACTGGTTGATTCCCACAGCTCATGGAGTTACAACTTGGGTCCTGGTGACTCTTTTCTTTTTTTTTGCATGAAGGGCTGCTGCTGCTCCTGCCTTGTTTCTCCCACACTTCTCACATAGTTCAAAGTTCATTAGCTTCAGCTCTCCAGTCCACCTCTAGTAAAATTATACATCACCAACAGGGCATCCTCTGTGGGCCTGGAACAGACTGGCATACATAATCAGTTTACAGGTAGGAGGGAAAAAATCTTGAGTGAAATAACACTTTCCATGGGATTCTGATTCTGTGAACATATTGCAGATCAATTTCTGTTGCATAAAAATCTTCACAAACTAAGCTCCTCTGCAGAGTTGTTATAGCTGTTCATGATGCTCTCCTGAGCAGATCCCTTCCCCAGGTCACAGGAGAAATAGGAGTAAGGGTGGTAAAGACAAAATAAAGAAATCAGGAACCACTGACTCCTTCAGATAAAATTCTGCAGTGGTCTAGGCTTTCCTGAGAATGACCAGGCAAGTGAAAAAAAAAAGGAAATCATGAGAGAATTAGACTTTAACAAGGGCGTTCAGGGTTTCTTGGGTAAATGACTTGCTTTTCCAAGGACCATTCTAAAAACAAACCATTTTTCCTTCTTTTGGTCAGGACGGATGCATTGCAGTCCCTAAAAGTAGCCCAGTGCAGGGTCCCTTACAGTGTGTTTCTGAGAATTTTCCCTCCACCCCACGCCTTGGCTGCCACAGCTTTAGCTGTGAGGCTTGGCAGTGGCCCACATCTTTGTCCCAGTGTTCTGGCGACTGCTCTCCAGCATATGGTCTGTTTATTTTTCCCCAGCTGCTACTCAGCCAGGGAGACCATACTCTCTCCTAGCTACAGACCTTTGTTCAGAAATGGGGAATCCATTTTATTCTTATTAAAGAGGGGTGGTGGCAGAGGAGAAGTGAGCAGCTTTTTGCTTCCTTTCACTGAATAGTTAAGCCTTCAGGGGTCGATTCAGGCTCCTTGATGTGGAGCACTGTTCAGGAGTCTGTAGCAACCAACTTCCTTCCCCTCTCTCTCTTGTTTTCTAACTCATTTGTCCTTCACATGCTCTGTCCTACAGATCCCTGGTTGTTCTGGAGGCTCAGATGACTCTTTGGGTGGTTAGATTCCTTAGGGACTAATTTGCATGGTGCCTATGCCAAAATGTGTGCTCTATCTTAAAGTAGGGGACAACAGACTCTGTGACTGACCCACACCTCACAAAGCCAATGGAATAAAACTCCAAGGAAGAAAAGACAGGGAGAAAAAGGATTATTGAAGGAGAAAAAGTTGGCACTGAAAAAATCAGACCAAGGAAAATCAGACCAGGTCTGGAGTAAGGGTGATTTTTACAAAGTCCTGTCAGAAAACTGGTTATCTACACAAAAGAGATATTTCATAACTCACTCACTCAGCAGCTTGCCACCAAATGAACACAACTAGTTGCTACTGGAGGTATTGGAAATTTCTTTTAACCAAGAACCTTCTTGTTTCTTTTTAGTTCCTCTAAATAAAATAAAACAAAATATTACCAAGCCCCAGTAACCAAATAAAAAAGGAAAAAATCTGCACATAGGTTAACAGTGATGAATTAAGGAAGAGAAATTACAATCAACCGAATGAATCTCCACCATCTCTCAGCCAAATAGCCAGAAAGCAGAAGGATATGAAATACAACAGAAAAGTACAGTATCTGAGATTTTTGCATCATCTTGGATAGTGCTATAAGCATTACAGCATAAGAGTATGGCCAGATAATGGATTTGTGGACAGAAAAATGCAAGGGAAATGATCACAAGCTTCACAGTGAGTTCAGATGTAGCTGGAGTAAACTTCTGCTTTCGCTCAAATATTTTCACATGTGTAAATCTGTCTCGGATCATACCTGGCAGAGGGTGAATGGGAGTCATGGAAAAGCCCCTAGTATTTTCCTAAAACTCCATCTGAGGTGGCACAGACTATAGCAGTACAATAGTTTTTCTTGAACATATTATATTGATCACTTTCTGGGACATGTTCCCACTCTTGCTGCTGTTCCTTCAGCAGCAGTCATAAAGATAGCAGAAACCACTTACTGCTCTGTGACTTTGCTGTTTCTTTCTCCCATAGTTTCATCTCCAGTAGGTCCCCAGTATCTTGCCCAGCATTACTTCCATGTTATCAGGTCATGTCAGGTATGTTTATTCTTCCTTCTTGTTCCTGCTACAGGACTTGCCAGTGTTGACCCCAGATCTTCATCTGAAAGAGAGAACAGCCCCAAAGTTTGGGGATAAGTGCACTTGGAATAATAGGGAAGGATTATACAAACTCTCGGTGGATGGTGAGTCGCCAGACTTGCCCACTGCTGCAGTTTTCAGAATTTACAACAATCCCTATTTCTTCTGTCCTGAAATAAAATGAAGCCCCTTTACAATCCACAAAAAACTGTGTGCTCTCTCTAAATACGGGTGTTAGCATGACCCCAGGCTTTGCATTGCTAGTACATGGAGATAAGACAAAAGTCCCAGGATAAGAGAGCAGGTCTGTGTGAAGTTACAGTGAATGAAACAGTAACTCCAGTGTGTATGCACTGTAAGGACACTTTGCTCTAGTTTTCATTATTAAAAGACAGCAAGAGATGAATAGACAGCAAGAAAAGACAGCAAAACAATAGAGATGAAAATCAATGGGGAGGGAAGAAGTCTTTTCCTTGGAATGGCAGGTTAATTTGTGATGCAAGAACTACATCAGGGTCGTGACTCAACAGATATAGGGTTGCTACTAAAAAGTGTGCTGGGCTTTTTGGAGATATCTTGAAGCCCCTGGCAGGATGCAGAGTGATACATTTTGTACAAGAATACTGTACAAGAATCAGTGGAGGTTCCAGAGGACAACTTAAAATACTTATTTATGAAATACTGTGTGGGAGTAAATGGCAATAATTACCTTTAAACGTGAAGTGATCGCCCTAATAATGCAGAGAACATGAACAGGGAGCCTTGTTCACTCAGGCATCATGGAGGCTGTCACAAATCAGCCAGAGTGTTTGGAATGGCACTGGAAGAGGTAGTGAGCTGTGTCTGAGGAAGCCCCTCCGTATAAAGACTTCCCAGATCATGATAAACCCTACGCTCTTCTTACTGATGGATCCTGTAGTCTTACAGGGAACTGGTGGAGACTGAAAGCCACAATATGGAGCCATACTTGACAGGTCATGGAAAACAAAGGAGGAAGAAGGTGGATCAAGCCAATTTTCAGATATCAAAGCCATCCCGATGGCCCAAGACATCATTGAGAGGGAGAAGTGGCCAGTACTTTAGCTGTACACCAATGCCTGGATGGTAGCTAATGCTTTATAGAGGTGGCTGAAAAGGTAGAAATAGGGTGACTAGCAACAGAATGAGAAACCAGTTTGAACATCTGACCTGTGGCAGGCCTGGCAGATTGATTGCATCACACTCCCTCTAACTCAAAACCTCCCTCAAAACACTATGTGCTTACTGTGGTACAAGCAAACACCGGATGGCTGGATAAATACCATGTCTCATGCCACTGCCCATAATACTGTTCTGAGCCTTGAAAGGCAAATTTTATGGCAGCATGGGACCTCAAAGAGGACTGAGTCACAAATGGGGCTCATTTCAAAAACAACCTAATAGTAAATTGGCCCAAAGAGTATGGTATAGTATGGATCTATCATGTCCTTGAACACACACCAGCCTCTGGAAAGACTGCATACCGTAATGGCTTCCTAAAAAACACTCTGAAAGAAATAGGTGGTGGAACTTTCAAAAACATTTAGCATTAGCCAGCTGGCTGGTTAATACCACAGCATCAATCAGTTGAGCTGGCCCTGCCCAGTCAGACCTTTGACGTACAGTGGAAGGAGTCAAAGTCCCTGTTGTATGTGAAAGAACCTGCTAGGAAAAGCTGTGTGGATTTCTTTACACCTGCAAAAACACAAACCAATCCATGGTTTGTGTCTGCTCAACATCCTGGATGCAGGAGGATGGTGAGGTCCAGTGTGCATCACAGGGGAATTTGACTCTGGATGAGAAAACCTGTCCAAATTGTATAACATAACTTTATATATATATATGTATATATATATATGTATATATATTGTGTGTAGTTATGGAAGCATATGGTCAGGAATAAGGGGTGGATCGTCCTGGTTTGAGAGGACTAGGATATGGCCATACTGACCTGAGACCTTTTGGCCCCCCACATGCTGCCGGGCTGTGCCTGTAGGGAGGGAGGTTTTGTCAGGTGACCCACATGGACCAATCACAGGCCATGGATATCAGTAGAAAATGGCTTCTCAGAGACATTATTTATACTATATATTTGTAATTCACCATAATTATTATTATTACTACTTCATTAAACCAATTCTAGGTTTTTTCCAACCTTCCTTATTCCATCTCTCTTCCTTATACCCCTTTTTATGTTCCCCAGTGAGGGTTGTGGGCATAATATCTGTCAACTGGTTATTGGCTAAAACATGACAGTAGAATTTGAGGGAAAAAAAGGAAATTTCACTCCCATACCCACTGCAAAGTAGATGGGCTAGAAGTATTCTTCAAGCACATCACAGACTTGATCCTATAGCTCTTCTGAGCAAAATGTCAATATTCAGTGGACAGNTGGTTCTGCTCTGCTACCTTTTACTGAAGAATCACTGCAGAGATGTGAATCATTTCCATCCACACTGCGCTTTGCTTCTTGCAGGCATTTTTCACAGATCCCTCCTGCTTCTTTTGTCTCCTAGTGTCAGACATGGTGATTTTCCATTGGCCACTGTGGCATTAAGGGTTTACTATCAGTCAGAACAAGTGTAAGAGAAAGGAGCCTGCTGCAAAATAAATAAATAAAATAATGGCAGACACCTTGTAATAAGGAATAACAATTAGGTAATAAAGTCAGAAAAAAAATGGGAAAGCAGAGCTTCTGTTCACTTGGCTTACGGAAAAAAACCCAACATTTTTTACTTTAGATCAACTAAAATCTCTGCTTGAAGTAAACTCAGAATGCAATTACATTCAGGGAACTGGGCTCTTTGTCTTTTTACAAAGAAATCTTCTTTCCAGACAGAATGAACAACAAAACACAAAAAGGGTAAAAACCAAAATAATTTAACAAGGTAATCTGCTCCCCAATTAAATTAGATTTAAATTTGCTCATGTGAGGAATCCAAGTGCAGTACCTCAACAGTGGTGGAAAAAGTTTTGTTGATTTTTTTCCAGCTTCAGATTAAGTCAGTGCAAAAGTTCTCAGACTTGGATCCCACATCTCTTCTCCATCAAACATGAGCTGGAATACCAGAAGAGGCTTCAACCTGGAAAGAAGGAAAATATAGAGTGTATTTTCAGTAATACTAACAGCACAAGCTCTGTCACTGGTTTAGGCACAAGGAAAATCAACAGGTAAAATGGTTGCAGTTGTCTGTGATGAAAAAGAACAGTGTCCTTTTATCTGTGCAGGCTTCAGTGTACTTTGGGTGAGTGAGTAACTCACTTAAAAACATGTCTATTGCTTTACAGGACAAAGGGCAACAGGTTTGATTCTGCTCCCTTAAAAGCAACCAGCAGATTTTCATATATAGAATAGGAATAAGCTAGCCCTAAGAAACTAAATCAAATTGTCATTAAAATACCTGCAAAAGAGAGGAAAAAATTGCTCATTTTTCAAAGAAGCAACAAAAATAGCCATAAAAATAGGTTTAAAACTACCAGCATGAGCTTTGTTAAGTAGAAATAATTTCTTTGTTTAAATAGTGATACATTGACATCTNCCGACTCCTTGGGCTGTCCCTTGATGAAAAGTTAGGTTTCTCTTCTTCAAGTTCGTCCGGGGAGCGGCCGGACCAAGGTCTATGCCCGCATTCTCCACCAGATGTAGCTGGATGAACCTTTTGAAGAGCGCAGAGCTCTGAGATAAGTAGATGTAGAGCAGTGGTTGATCTCGGTCAGTCCTGGTGTTCTGAACCAGACCAGCCTCCTCTGCTCCTAGCTCAGGAATGAGCTGAGCATGTGCCCCAAGCACCACCTTTTATTGGCCCCCTAATGCTGCTTATTTGCAGCTGGGGCCAGCCCTGACCGGGCACAGGTGGGCTGAGCACAAGCTCGTGCTCACTACCTGGCAATTGGTGGATTGCTGGCACCTGTTTCCTACAATTCTGAGCCTTGAAAGGCAAATTTTATGGCAGCATGGGACCTCAAAGAGGATTGAGTCACAAATGGGGCTCATTTCAAAAACAACCTAATAGTAAATTGGCCCAAAGAGTATGGTATAGTATGGATCTATCATGTCCTTGAACATGCACCAGCCTCTGGAAAGACTGCATACCGTAATGGCTTCCTAAAAAACACTCTGAAAGAATTAGGTGGTGGAACTTTCAAAAACATTTAGCATTAGCCAGCTGGCTGGTTAATACCAGGGCATCAGTCAGTCGAGCTGGCCCTGCCCAGTCAGACCTTTGATATACAGTGGAAGGAGTCAAAGTCCCTGTTGTATGTGAAAGAACCTGCTAGGAAAAGCTGTGTGGATTTCTTTACACCTGCAAAAACACAAACCAATCCATGGTTTGTGTCTGCTCAACATCCTGGACAAACCTGGGAGTGATGCAGGAGGATGGTGAGGTCCAGTGTGCATCACAGGGGAATTTGACTCTGGATGAGAAAACCTGTCCAAATTGTATTACATAATTTTATATATATATATATATATATACATATATATATGTATTTATATATATTGTGTGTAGTTATGAAGCATATGGTAAGGTATAAGGGGTGGATCGTCCTGGTTTGAGAGGACTAGGATATGGCCATACTGACCTGAGACCTTTCGGCCCCCCACATGCTGCCGGGCTGTGCCTGTAGGGAGGGAGGTTTTGTCAGGTGACCCACATGGACCAATCACAGGCCATGGATATCAGTAGAAAATGGCTTCTCAGAGACATTATTTATACTATATATTTGTAATTCACCATAATTATTATTATTACTACTTCATTAAACCAATTCTAGTTTTTTTCCAACCTTCCTTATTCCATCTCTCTTCCTTATACCCCTTTTTATGTTCCCCAGTGAGGGTTGTGGGCATAATATCTGTCAACTGTTATTGGCTAAAACATGACAGTAGAATTTGAGGGAAAAAAAGGAAATTTCACTCCCATACACACTGCAAAGTAGATGGGCTAGAAGTATTCTTCAAGCACATCACAGACTTGATCCTATAGCTCTTCTGAGCAAAATGTCAATATTCAATGGACAGGCAGGCAAGGATTTAAGGGGATGTGAATAGCAGGGAGGGATTTGGGGTAAATCTAAGATAAGAATGCGGATTTCACCTGCTATGAAGGTATATCTGCAAGAACCACTGAGATTTCTTCCCCCCTGCACTTTGTTTGGGCTCCATTCCTCTTCAAACACAATTAAAGCCAACTACACAAAGTGGACCTAGACTGTAGAAGTCTCAGTGAAATAATCAGCACTCTCTCAATTAATGCCACTAGTTCAAATGAATCTCTCTGCAAAAGCAAGTGTTTGTTAGAAAGAGAAGGGATTCATAATCTGAACTCTACTTATTGAAAATCAGTCTGCTGTCAGGTTTATTAGAATCCCTGTGCTGAGGATACACACTGGATCCTAAAAAATCTGTTTCAGTGTACAGAAACACTATATACACAAGTTCAAGGGAGATACATGAACCAACAGAAAGGTTCCTTTTCCCTTTTTCAGACCAAGCCATTGTGACTTACATAACAGATCAAAACTTTTGACCTTGAATTTCTGCATTTTGGGGGCATATTTCTTAATTTCTCCCCTGTAAGCTAATAAATGAAACCTATTCTTAAAGATCTCTAACTTTCTTCTTGTACTATCCAGAAATCTCAATAGTAAACATACAGAAATCATATGAATTCAGCTCCATCCCCAGAGGAGTCCATCACTTCTGTGAATCCTGTAGTTTTACTGGAGTATTACATGTCTAGTCATGTAGTCCAAGGCCCTTGTCACTCCCCTATGATCACTTAGGACAGACCACACATTGCTTGCTTTCATTCTCTATATACAACTGGAGTTTGCCATGGCCACTCTTTTTTTCTAAGGGTCACTGCTAGAGAAATTCTAGATTAGGCATCTCTGACACGTAACCTGCTTTTCCTGTGCCCCATAATAACATGATACTAAATAGGTTCCCTCAACCAGTTCTACCACAGCAGCCCTTGGGCTTTAACGCTACTCATTGAAGGACACCTTGCTCAGGCTCCTCTGGAGCAACTTCACTTTCCAGATTGCTTCTAATTTTTATCAGAATGATTATTAAAAAAGACTATTTCAACCCAGCAGCATAGCTGTTCCTTAAAATACTGAATTATCTCTGTTCACTGTGTCAGCAGACTGAGAGATAGCAGACCTGAGAAAATGAGTCCATCTCAGTATAACTCAAGTTTCCATGAACTCTTGGTTCCTTGTATTTTGAATCAAATTAAAATACACTGATTGATACTGGCATATTGGAAAAAATCAATATTTGACCCAAATCCCTTCAGCACTAACATGTTCAAGTGTTACAATGATTTCCTCTGGAGAGCACAGATTAGATTTCATATTCATCCTGTCCAGAAACTACAATATTAATGGAATATAAATGTTAAGAGTTGAACCCACAGATGACAGGTAGATCAGAAATAAAGTTGCTTCAGTCCATGTCCTTGCTTTCTGTCAGATATTAGGGTCTGAGAATACTGTAACCACGAACCAAAAATCATGGCATTGAGTACAACTGAAAAAGCACTAGTTGGTTTTTCAAGTTAACCAGGAGAAGATACAGGAGTAGTTCTTGTGCTAAACATGCAAAACAAGTAAAGGAATATAGAGAGATCCTTCTCTAGTTGCCACATCATGATGAAAACCCAAGAGGAAGTCAACACATTACAAGAGAGGGAGGAGGGAGGCAGAGGGGACCACAGTGTGAAGAGGAGACAGAAAAAAATCCATCTTTCAATAAAGAGCTACAAAATTCCTCTGGCCCCTTTGCCTCACTGTTGGTGCTGTTTAGCTTTGTCAGCAGTTGTATTCCACAAATTCCACTCCTTGAGGTTTGGAGCACATAGGGCTTTTTTTCTTTTGCTTCTGAGTATTCAAAAAAGGGGAGTGAGTTTGGGGCTTGGGTTTTGATCATTCAGCCCAGGTGAAAGGCTTTCACATAGCATGTGATATATCTGCAACTTCCATCCTCTCTCTGCCTGATTCAGTTTCTCTCTCTGAAGCCCAATATATATTTATTTACACAGAACAGAACAGCTTTGATAGAAGATAGTGAAGGAAGCATAATCTGCAATAGCAGCAGGTGCATGATGAGGACACTTGTTTTATCTGGTGTGCATCATTAACTCAACCTACAGACCAAGTCAGTCCCATTCACCACTTCTTTTCTCACTCCTAAGTTGAAATGTCTTAATTTTTCATCTAGATAGAAAACAGCATTTTAATTTCTTAAAAAAAAAAAAAAATGAATGAGCAATTCTATTCGTAGGAGGAACAGAATGATAAATTCATCACTGCATTTTAGATTCTTGTCCATTACATAAATGATTAGCATAGGTATTGTGATCCCAGTATTTTTTTGCCCTAAATATTCTCTAGGATTGAATGATGTGCTGGAGAATTAATAATATATGCCAATTACAAAGCACTAAAGCAGTCTCCAAGCAATATTCTATCACATTGTTTTTTATATCAGAATTACTTAGCTAAATTTAAGTGGTTGCTTTACAAGTGGTTAATAAACATTCCTAAGATAACTAACAAAAATAAAGTTCAATTCAATTTAAGTTCTTAAAATCAGAGCTATGTACAGACATCTTGTGAACTCCTACCCAGGCTGCCTCATTGAGGATTTTCACCAAACCTAAATACTATATGATTAAATATAAATAGTACTGTATTTGTTAAGATATATATGGTATACATTACTACACATATAGTAGGATAATACATAAGTATGTATATTTATAACCTATATGTCTACTAAAAAATAATATTTACCCAGTTACCTAAGCTCTGTTCAAGAACCCTCCTAACTGTGGTATCATTCAGCACCCATCAGTTTGGGTCCCCTGTAAAATGCATCACTGAAAAATCCTTTCTTTCATCCCATGTCTGTCACACAAGAACTATTATTCACTTCCCTTTCTTTAGGACTCAAAGCCTGGCTATGCTGTGATCTGTAGAGTGAGCTTGGTCAAGTCATCTCAACTCTCTGTGCCAATGTAAAAGGAGGAGAATGACACTCACTTTCCTATGCAAACTACTTGATCTAACTCAGTAAAGCACTCTACACTAAGAGAAAACTGAAAGCAATAAATATTAAAAAAATAAACAATTAAAAAATATGCAAACTCCACTTAAACATTAATTTCATAGAATTATAGAATCATAGAATACTTTTAGTTAGAAGGGACCTTAAAGACAATCTATTTCCAAAGCCCCTGCCATAGGCAAGGACATCTCCCACTAGATCAGGTTGCTCAAAGCCCCATCCAACCTGTCCTTGAAATGGCCAGGGATGAAAGCTCCAGGGCTGGGGCATCCTGGACAACTTGTTCCAGTGTCTCACCACCCTCTTCTTCCTAATGTCCACCCATATGCAGGACCTTGCACTTGGTCTTATTCTACTTCATGAGATTGGTCTGGACCCATCTCTCAAGCCTGTCAGAGTCCCTTTGAATGATCTCCCTTCCCTCCAGCATTTCAACTGCACCACACAGCTTGGCATCATGAGCAAACCTGTTTTCCTTCACTTTCCTTCATGAGACCTATTCTGCATCCATTCAGATTTTGGACTGAATTGTAAGTTCAACCTTTGAAACAGCTCTCTGTTTACTGCTGGGGTGAACCTGGGTTCTAATTGCTTCTTCATACTGCTGTGTCACCCTGTCAGTTGCAGCTCATGATTGTAGAAAGCCAGCCACCTTGGCATGTAAATGCTGTTGGTGAATAGATCCCACCAATATGCTTAAGTTATCAAGGCATTGGCACAGCATTCTGTAGTATCACATTTGGTGGACCTGAGAATGCAGTACTCCTGGAAGCCCAGGATGCAAAAATGGTAACAGGAATGCCTTTGCTGACTTTCTGAAAGGCACTTGCATAGCAGGTTAAATATGTTCCAGCCTGGAACATATTTAAAACAAAGAAAGTTTAGCACATATATTTGTACAAGGTGAGGAGACCGTTCTAGTTTTTTGGTTTATAATTTTCCTTATAAAAAGGTGTAAATGCTTTGGAGCAAAGGACAAAGTCCTCTCTTTCAGCTATTGTAAAGAAACATGATTTGGGAAGGGAAAATTCCCACCTTAGTCTCAGAAGAGCATTCAAATATTGTTTGGATAGGCACAAGGTTGGACCTTCTGTGTGGGCATGTGAGTGCCCCTTCTGTGTGGGCACAGTAAGTGAAACAATAATTTGGCCAGTGTCAGAGCTCAGTCCTGAGAATATGCAGAATGAACATCAAAAGGACATTTCACTAAATGGAGCTGAAACTTGCAGACAGGTGTACAGGGTTTTTTTGCTTTATCTTATATGTATGGATTTTTTAGGGATGTATTATTTTTTAAATGTGATATGTCCCAATCAGTTGAGGATTACTGCATTATAGTGCCAATGACCACTTAAAACACTATATTTGGTCCGAGAATGGTCCCTTCTACTATGGAATTCTGCTCCTGTCAGGAACAGGCGTATCACACAAAAGGAAACACCCCCAGATTAATAATTTGCAGAATCAAACTTCGTATGAGTTTGTGCGATTCACATCCTGCTCCTAAACAAAATTCACATTAATTATACTCAAATCTTCCTGATTTTTCAGCATTTATTGTGGGGGTTTTTTCCATTTTCTTTTTTTTTAATGTGGAAGCAAACAACAATGGAACTCCAGATCCAGTTCTGTTGCACCTAAAACTGCCCTCTGAGAAGAGCACTACTCATCTTCTCTGTTTTTCTGAAAGCCTTCATTCTTTAGGTCACTAATGCTTATGATCTGTGACAAGTAATGAGTCATCAGGAACCAACCACTAGTATATCTGGGTGAGGAATTATGTCATCTGGACCTAGGCATCTTCAAGGTATCAAGAAGTGTTCCATATTTTAGGAATGATTTTGAGATTTTTTTTTTCCTTATTTTTCTATGTACTCCTCCACAGCTAACAGGCTGGTGATTTAACGGGAACACAAAATGAAAAAGAAGGGACAGCAACAGGTGGTATCTTCAAGGACACCTGGAACACCTGCTACAACTGTATCTCAGCATTCATATGTGCTGCTATTTAAAGTGAAAGAGAACACAAAAAAATTACTTGTGTTTTTTTCAAAAATCAAACCTCTGCAGTTTTGATGCAATGGTATTGCAAGTACCACTTGCATCACTTTTGTGCGATGTCCATTCTTTGATATTCCTATAGTGCTGTTGTACTTGCAGTGACAGAGAGTAAAACTGCCTCTTTAGGAGTTTCTCAGCAAAATCACATATTAGTAGCACCAGTCTGGCTCAAAATTACAAGGTCATTCATATTCTTTGCAATTATATTCTTTACCAAGTGCAACTGTTACTAGAAGCAACACCCTGGGTTGTTAAAAAAGCAATTAATCCCTTACAGTATGTTAAAAGCACAGAAATTTGGGGAGGAAAAAACCCCAACGTCCTTTTATGTTTACTAGCATGAAAATCAGAAGTCTTTCCTTTGTGCTTCTAACAGAATTTTTTCAAATCCATTAAAGGAAATGCATGTAATATCTGTTTGTCAACAGACCTCCACACGGTCCATGGAATCTGCTTCAAGGATAAGGTGAGTAGTCAGGTTTATTCCTCACAGTCTGTGGCATCCTTGTTACTAGCTCACACAAATTATGAAAACAAATTCTGAAAAAAAGGACACCTCTTACCTTGTTTTAAGCATGTTTAGGAATCTTGACAATACAAATTCCCTACTTTAGTTCTTCTACCTGTAAAACAGACATAATGACACCCTTAGTACAGGAACACACAGAAGTTAAATTAATAAAGAGCTACGAAGCAACAGAACACTAGGCAAGAGTGCCATAGGAGGTATTTCTACACTGACAAGGTCAATATTTCTTCATTCAAAATTAGGTTTATATCTTGCAAAGCACATAAGTGGGAGGGGAGTAAATATCAAATGACTACTCATTTTTTTGGTACCAACCACTCAGGGTGTTAAATTAGGGAGTGTGACAAAAATTATATGAGAGGTTGTAATTAAAGAAACTTTCTCATAGCATACACTGAAAGGGTTTATAGTAAGATTGCAAAGACTTCTAGCATTTTACAACAGTTGTGTTCTTGATTTTGCATCCTTAAAGTTCTCAAATTAAATCTTTCATAATGCTATAGGATTGTTTATTCAACATTTATAAATTATTTCAAATCCAGACATTCAACTTTTTCCACTAATGGGACTTTCAGGTCTTCACAGGAAGTCTCTATGCTCTTGCATCTCAAAACTAGTTGAGAGTACTTTGATATCTATTGTCCATGCTCCTCATGTTTTGGACAGGGAAATGAAACAACTTGGAATAAATAGGTATAAATATATTCCATTGTGACACGAATAATTCCAGTCTACAGGAAAATTGATAAATTGGATTTCTGTATTCCATTAAATAGATAAAATATACTATTGGCAACAGAAGTACAATAGTGTAGTTTAGTGGGAAAAGAAAGTAGTCTAGATACTCAAAAGCACTTTAGTTCCTATTTCTCATTGAAATAATTTTTGTAGATGAACAAGTTTAAATTTTTGTTGCTACTTTTAAATTTTTTGAGTGAGGAACTCAGACTGCTAGACAGTAACACCAGTAACACCATTTTTGAGAGGGAACATACTATTGCATGCTTTTTTTTTTTTTTTTTTTTTTTTTTTTGCTACAACCTGTCTAGAAGGGCAAAGGGGAGAAGAAAGCAAATTGAAGATCTCAAACACACAACAGTCTGCTAAACAAATGGAAAATGCCATAAGAGGACAGAGGGAATGAATACTCTCCCAGCCTGTGGCAATCAGGTTTCTTCCTGAAGCATGGTATTTCACAGATTGCCAAGAAATAAAAATAGTACCTGTTGTAAAATTATCTCTCTTACTTTTATTTGTTATTTCCTGGCTAGACATTTCAACAAAATGGATACAACTCATCCACAAATATTTTAAAATTCAATATTCTTCTTCACCTTTTTGTTATCTGTCAATGTTTGGTTATTCTAACCAGAAGTCAGTGTCAATAAGTTGAGTGTCTTGCAATCTTCTACTCCCAACATCTCAAGAGAAAATTACTTTCATTTTATAACCCTGGCAACAAAATACATTGAAAAGACTAGAAAAGAAAAGGTGTTAATCGCCCTACTGTTCATGAAAGTCATACACTAAGATTGGGCATTAGACTCATACACAGTGCATGGAAGGAGTCTGCCATCCCACCTGTTGAAACACAATTTCAATTCCTTTCTCTAATTCTGAGGAACTTGGTGTTCTCAGGTGAATTCTGCTACCTTGAGGTTGCATAATGTCATGATATGTGACATTTGTAGCACTGTCTGTTGAAGCTGCATAATTTTGATTGGCAAAATATGGAAGGAAATAATAAGCATCTCTGGTAAATTGCACTCACAGGAGGAAAAGCAATGCACAGGTTCTGCTTCTATGGATACTTAATACAAGAGACTTAAGCATTCATTGAATTCAGATAATATTTACTTAAGCCATTGGTCAATATTTTCTTCATTAGGGATGGCAGAATTTGACCCATTATACAATCAATCCAGGGGCACCATGTAAATAACTTTTTTTTTTTTTTTAAATCACATCTCTCATACAGAAGGATCTCTTCAGTACATTGAATAGAATTTACAGATATGGCACACAAAACGTTTAGGAGTAATATTAGCTCCATCAGGAAGAAAAAGGTATGAATGTTAGCAAAAATTGATTGATGCTCCCTAACTGGAAATGTCTCTAATTTTTTGCATGATAGCAATATGGAATGTGTTAGCTCTGTGAACACCAGTGTCTCCTTTACAACTGCTGTTGATATTCTAACCACATTATCAACCTCACACATGTTTACCTCAGGGATATTTAGCTAGCCATAATTGACTTTTGCACAAAAACAAAGCTGCAGGCAAGGTTTAATCCTTTTGGGCTTGCCTTCTCACTAAAATAAATAACTAACTAAGAGAATTGTAACTAGATCAAATATAAAATCAGAGGATGGGGTGAATCTGTTCAGTCTTTTTCAATTTTGTATTTCTTAAAAAAATAATAATTAGGATGTCTGGAAGCAAACAACCTGTTTACATGTGAGATGCTTCTGACAAACAGAGAACTCAACATTTCCACTTCCAGTAATAGCATTTCTCTCACTGTTATTTAACTATGCTGGATTTCTTCATGGAGGTGGAGTTTAAAAAAGCCTCATTGCTGTCTTGACGTAACACAAAACTACAGCTGATAAGGCTGATACCAGTTAGCTCTGATTGTGCATAAACTCTAGGTGAGATTAATATTGTCAATAAGGTAGGTGGCTAAGATTAGGTTTCAATAGATCCTTTAGCCAGGTGCTACCAGGGAAAGCAAGCGGTTCTATGCTACTTTTACTCACACTCCCCTACTCCCAGTTTTGCACATATTTTTCCCCCAGGTTAATTTTAACTCAAATCCACTCAACCACACAGTGCATCTCACACCTGCGATGAATGCATGAAGAGAGAAGAGTTCAGGACTGTTTCTTCTGACAGCAAGGTCAGCTTAAACTGGTAATTCATCTTTGCCTTCAGATAGGTGGAATGAAGCATACACTGGGTTTGTATCTCTTCACTGAAAAAAAAGGCAGTTCAGAAAACCAGCGTAAGCTTAAATGCCTAATTGCAGATGGTTGAAGTGAGAGGGACCTTATCCATGAGCACAGCAGTCCATACTAGTATAAAAGTTTAAATTAAAGTATTATATTAAGAGTTAACACCTTTGTCAGGACAGTCATCTCACGTGCAGGTAAATGCAATGAGGATGCAGCTATGCTGTCCAATAGATAAGTATTGTTACTTTGCAGAATGAAGAAAAATTTTACTTTATTATTAGTGTATTGTACTCACAGGTGATGTTAGAGTAACTGAGTAATGTTGGGAGGGGGAGCAAAATGCCAGTCCCAAAGAAAGTCCATGACAAAATTCTGCCTCCCTGCAAGGAATTCAGATACTGCTCAAAAGATCACAGGAAGGGGCCACAAACATTTGAATATTTGAGGCTGGATATGGCTGAAAAAAAGATGGAAGCTATAAGAAGTGCAATAAAAACTGAGCTGTGGTTCAGAAATAGAAATCTTTAGTAAAGGATGGAGTGATGTATGAGAAATCCAAGAAGTCAAGCTGTAGAAAAAGAGGTCATAAATGGTATCCTGCGAGTACAGAAATCCTTAAGCATATTAGCTTTAATAAAATATATGCTTTCAGTATGTAGTTACAGTTGAAAGCTCAGAAAAGTAGAAAGAACAGTATGGCATGCATATATGAAAAAAATCCTGGTTGATTGTACCCCAGAATGAATCTCAAATTACCGTATCTGATGACTGAAAATAAGACAGTGTTCTTGTGAAATATATATCCACAGACATCTTATTTTTTTTTCATCAAAGTAACTATTTGAACATAGAATGGTTGAGGTTGGAAGGACCTTCTGGAGCTCACGTTGGAACACCCTGCTCATGAAGGGTGACCTAGAACTGGTAGCTCGAGACCATGTGTAGATAGCTTTGGGTTTGTCCAAGCATAGCTAGAACATGGTATTTAATATGCTACAGAACTTGTCTTTTCCATAGATATATTTGATTGTCATCCAGCAGAAGGATGAGGCAGACTTCTGAAATTTTCTCAAAATCTTCTTACAGTTCTCAAAAAAATCTAGATGTATTAAACCCCTTTGAGTAAGTTTTTAAGATCTTTCTCTCATTAGCAGTGCAGCAGAATCCCCTGCAGACCATGAATCTGGCAAATGAATGTTGGACATACATAAGGAATTTGAATACATCTTAATCCAAACCTTTGTACAAAAATTAGACCAGCCATATTGAAACTAGAAGTATTGAAAACACGAGAATTTGAACCTGCATTAAACCAAATATTTCACAGAAAATGGGAAAAGCTGATATTACTAATGACACTGCCTTACAGATCAAGACAGATTAATATTCATTACCAACATTCAGCATATCAAGATTTTCTCCATAAATTTATATAATTGCAGAAAACTGGAAATAATTCCTGGTCAGATTCTACTACTTTTGAGTACTATATGTCATCACCAGACTAAAATAATTAAGAAGTATACAGGTCTTTTATGATAGTGTTTCTTTAGCAGGCCCAGCTGAAATTTGTTCTCTTACACACAAAAAGCTAACAATCTTCTTCTCGCATTTTAAATATTGTGTGAATTGGTATTACATTTTTAGAATATTAAATCAAGTCACTGATGCATAGGTTGTACAAGTTCACTGGACAACTTTTATTTAGGAATTAAAAGATAGAAGCAGCAATTTAGCTAAGTACATGTAAAATGTTCCTGGTTTGTGAACAGTACTGCAGGTTATATGTTAGCAAATTAGGGCCATTTTCAACATAAATTTCTAAACATCAGAAATTCATATTGGTTGCAGCATGCAGTGGCAAAAAGTGTAATGTAGTGGAGTACAAACTCTACGTGACATTCTCCAACAGCACCTAAGACGTTCCCTAGAGAAATCCACAAGGCCCTTTCAATTCTCCTTACTAAAGTCAGGCTGCTGCCATGCCTATCAGTTTATTCATAGCATGGAAACTGATGGAAGCATGGCATTGTTGGTATTTCATTTGTTATGGAAACTTACTTTTCAATGAGAAAATATATGACAAAGTTACATTTTCTTCCCTCTCCAAACCTTCCCACGTGAGTGATAACGTTTATATTTTCATCTCGGTGAGCCCATTTTTCATGTACATTGTAAACCATCGTTGGGAAGTGAGTCCCATAGTACATTGGAACTATTCTCTGTATGAATAAATAATCAATCCTCTGTATGCTACAATATGTGTCTATTAATGGCACCACAACTCTATTGATCTTAACCATCTATTTATCAACCTGGTTTTCTATGTCAGCAGGTGTAAAAAAAACAGTGGACAATGGCTAGCCAACCACTTAAAACAGAGAGAGGAGAAGATTGTAATGAATGACTGTCCTGGAATTTGTATAACTACTACCTTCACAAAATGGTAAGTTTCCTGTCTCCTCTCTTTTTAAAATTTCTGACACATAATATGGTCAAGAGTTTAGGCATCTGGAATCCAGTTTTCCCATAAGGCAGCCAGAGTTCAACTATTTGTGGGGTGGCTCTTGGCCTTCCCCTCCCTATTTCCTTTATTCTACTTCCAGCTGCCCTGAACAGTGATCAATAAGTTACCAGTCTATGCTGCAATCCGTTTCCTAGCTCATTTCTGCTCCTGCAGAAAGAGATCTTTTTTCCTATTCTTTTTAAATTTTTATTACCCAGATCAATACAATCAGTGCTGTGTCTGTCTCGCCTCCGCTCACCAGAGCCAGCCCGTGTGGGCACCTGCCGGTCTCTCAGTAATGTTCATGTCAAGAGGGTGAATTCCTGCCTTCCTCTTCCCTGCCCCCTCCCCCATTAAGTTCAACTTAATTACTTCCTCTGAGATAGGAGGGGTGGCCACACTCTGCTCCACCACATCTTGCTGTCTCTTTCCTGCTATTTCTGCTTTATAAAACGACACCTTCCAATTTTAGGACCTTTTCTTTTTTTTCTTTTTTTCCCCCATAAGTAGTGAATGCTCTGTTAATCTTTAGGAATGATCCTCCCAAGAAGGCTGTAACTTCTATTTTAAGGAAGATTTCAGTCTGGGTGGATGATTTTTATGACTGCAGTTAGTACTATTTCTAATCTGCCTTTGTTATCTCAGGTTTGGGAGAAGGTCACGGCAGTTTAAATTCTGGACCACCTTGTCAGAAATCATCTGCCTGAAGAGTTTTAAACTGCCCATACTATTACATAGCTGACTCTCTGTTACTCCAGGTATGTTCTGGGTTTGCAGAAGCCCTGATACTGGTATAATAATTTTCTCTTAATATTCCAAATACTAGTCAGCCTCGATCTACATCCCTACTCTCCGAGTGTCTGCACTTGTTACTTTTTCATAATACCAATACAAAATTCTGCCCTAATATATGAGAGCAACTGAGCAATATACTTCTAGGCATTTAACCTCAGAGGTATACTGTTTTTATCAGAGAACCTGCATAACTATAAAGCTAGCTGAAAAGAATACATGGTTCTACTACTCTACATATTCTCAAACAAAATCTCCTCTTCCTCTGTTCCAAAGAATCCTAACAACGCTTGCCAAAAAATGTAACTTCTTCTAAGGGCATGTGTTTCATTTACAATCATTTAGGTGGGGAAAAAGAGAGAGAGTGCACTTAAAACATTTGTGTAGGAAGAAAAAGTGCTTTCATTGTTGTCCCAACAAATAGTAAACAAATCATTACAGAGAAAATGCTTTCCAGTTGTGTTAAGGCACTGTCAGGATTACTTCCAGTAACATGAAAGCCAGATTCAGAAATTAGAGCTGAATTTTATTCAAAGTATTATTTTCCCTGAAAAAAAAAAGTATTTTCATTCCGCACTAACAAAGGGAGGAAGTAAAGTTAAAATATCTACAAATTAAACCTGATTGAAACAATGATTGTAGTGAACTATAACTCCTTTTTTATATAATACCTTTAAAGTAGATCCAGGTAATCTAACAGAGTCATAAATACACTACTTTTTTTTAATTTTGGTGTTAATATGTCAATAACATACCAACCATAGTCTATAAATTCTTGTCTGCTCTATTCCCAGATTAAATATAAAACTACAAAAAAGTCAATACCTCTTTTAATGCTCAGCTTTTCTTGTATAAAATTGATGAGATTTAAATTATATTTTAAGGAAACTCATTAGAAATCCCATAACTTCCAAAAAAAAAAAAAAATCAGTTCAATGTCTATTAAAAGGCAGAGGGCTATTTCAAATTTAGGAAATTAAATTTACTGGACATTTGAGTCTAATCTACTATTTACATGATTAAAATGGATACCCGGGAAAAAAAAAATAGTAATAATTTATGTACATATATTTAGGTACCAAGACTTGAAATTCTATGTAAAAGGATGAAAAAAGCCCCAGTCAGCATGCATAAAACTTGGCTATGTCTGATAGACGACTGTGATAAAATAAAGGCACTAGGTCAGGAGGGTATTTTTGCCCTGAGCCATCCACTGTCAGACCAAAAGTCCAGGTGGAGGTTTGAGGACCAGGAAGACAATTTTTTTCTGTGTCAAGTGCAATTATGCAGCCCAGGTATTCTCATATGCATTCATTGATCTCGGATTAATAAGTAATTGATTTCAAGATGAAAAGGGGGAAGTAACCTCCAGAGCAGTCCCAAGATCATTGTTTACTTCACATCTCAGTGAGCACTGGTAAACACAATTCAAAAAATTACTCTTCCAAAATCAACTAGAATCAATCTAAAATTATGTCACAGGAAAAAAATTTCTCATGAGCAACTCGACAGGATTTCCTTGGAGTTTTATGTAATGAAAAGCAGCAACCACACCTAGTTTCACAGAAGTGTATGTCACCATACAGGAGAAACCCACATCTAATTATTCACCTTAAAATGGCCTCTCCGACATAAACAGGGAAAATTGTTTCATAAATCACTATCCTTCTAAACAAAAATGCACCACACATTTGAGATGCAATTACTTTGCCTTGTACATCCCAGGATAAGGTGACTTGATATTCAAGGGAAGGAAAGGTGAGAGTTGCTCTTTGTCCTCTGCACTGACCATGACAATCTATCATGAGAGGAATTATAAACTTTCCCAATAAATAAATCGTCCCCGACCCTCATGCACAGGCTTGCCTGCAAACCCTTCTGTGCAGTATTTCTTCACACCAGGGCCAGTGACAAGCTCAGCACCATCCTACAGCAGCAGCTGCTGCCTGTGCTTTGCTTATCCCCCCTCCCAGTGACCGAACTATATTAATAATTTAGACCCAGCCTATTCTGTTGTGTATGTGGTTAATGGACATTTACACCTGCTTTCCAGAAGCTTCTGCAGAGAAGTCAACTTAGGTCAGAAGCCCTGATTGTTTGCTACTTTATTATTATTTTAATTCTCACATTATTTAAGAATATAAGCAGAAGGACAAAGAGCTGCTTGCTGCTAAAGAGTGATGCAAGTGCTATTATTTATATTGTCTTCCTTCCACTGTATTATTTTTCCCATTTTCTAAAATTGTATTAGGGATTTTACAAAGAGGTAGATAAATGAAAACTCTTGCCTGGATTTCATAGAGTTGTTTGAAAAAACAAGCAGGGATGGGAGGTGGGAAGTCAAGATAATGGCTTACAGCAATCATGCCCTTCCACCTTAAAGGGTCTCCATGCTCTTGCTTCTTCAGATTAAGTTTAGATGCTTTTGTTTTCTGGGGGTGCTCTACACATCACTACCATTTTTGCCCTTTCACAACACTTATTTCTCTGCATCAGACAGAAATTTGCTTGGTTTTGTCATTCCACACAACAAGGACTCTTTAGCTGAGATTCATATGGAAATTAGGTTAGTCAAAACCTGATTTTTTTCCCATAGCACAGAAAGTGTGCTATGTTCCCATGTGCTCAGAAAGAGCAAGTCCTCTACTCATGCCAAGAGCCAGCAGTGAACCCAAGCGCAGCAAGTCTAAAGCTGCCTGGGGAAGAAGATGCTTTTTGCCAATGTCTTGTATCCAACAGAAAAGACATAAGCTCTGAAGAGAAGCGTTATCTTGATGAGAAGGCTAAAAATCAATAAATAAAGGATTAGAGAGATATTGAAAATGAAGGTGTCAACATGGGAAGGCACAGAGATGTCAGTGTGGATGAAGGAAGCCATTTGGCTTAGCAAAGATGATTCCATTTGCATACTACATTGGTTTACACTTTCCTCAGGATAAACATGACCAGGGAAATAAAAGTCTGGGGAAAACCTTGTGTTGGCTTAAATCTAAGCTCATTAAAGAGTAAATATCAAGTGACTAATAGTTAGCTTAGGTGACATTTGTGTGGGAGGAGTCAAATTTACAAAATTTCTCAGCTTCCTCCAGACAAATCTGATACCAACACACCAACAATATTTTACTTCATTGCTAATTTTTCACCTCGAGGCCATGATTTCTTTAGTGCAGTGTGGTGATAAACCCATTACTGTTTTCTAACATGTAATACTGCACCCAGCTATATTATTTGCAATTTATAACATTAATCTTTTTAATGCTAAAGATAAATTAATAAATATAATTGCTGACATGAAATAGGTGAGTGACAAGCATTGAAATATCTCAGTTGTAGCCATTTCATCATCCAGCGTCAAAGTGAAAAGCATTGTGCCTTTCTCCATAATGTAATTCTATTCCACTTTTGTCCATATATATATTATGGCTGCTTTTTTTGGCATGTGATATGCATTCAATTAAGTAATAGCACTCCAGATGCAGTAAGTGATCTGCTCTAGTTTTACACCGCAGTACAATGTGCCATGTATTAGCAAACTAGACAATGATCTGATTTACTATGTGTATTACTCTAAATGTGAAAACATCTCTCATAAATTGTAGTTTATGTATTATAAACTACAAAAGTTTATAAATTTATCACTTAGTCTTCACTTCTATGACTTGACTTTAAACAAAAGTTCATGACATCCTGCAGGAGACGATGCATTGTAATGCACATCCTCAGTTCTCTGCAGGATTCAGCAGACTGCAAATCTGCCAGGGCCGAGTCTGCAGGGAAAATCTACTTTCCATCTCTCTCTGCTGTATATAACCCACATTCTATGATGCAGTAAGATATAAAATTGCCAGAAGAGCACAGAGTTTTTCTCACTTAAAATTATATGTGAAAAGACAAGGAGACTAAAGTAGAGTTTGCATGGTTTTGGAGCTAAAATCATATTGGCAACATGATGCACAATAAATTTGAAACCACTGGCTGTCATTGGTGATCTTATGCAGGTGCTGAACAGTAACCATTTGTGCTAGAATAACACCATGTTATATATCATCCTTGATAAGTGTTGGTCCATGCTTTTATCTAGTCATAGGAAACAGAAATAAATAAATAAGCATAAAGCATTTCAATCACTTGCAAGTAGATACATCTTTTAGTAAACATAAATACTTGAAAAGACAACCTTAATACTAAATTTAGTAAATCAATGAATAACTTTTCAGATCCTGGACAGATGTTATTGTCCTACAACATTTCTTCAGAAAGCACACTGACACCGCAACATCTCCAAATTTTTGCAAATGCTCATCTTAACAGAATCATCAGCCCCAGCTATAACTCAGGATTTTGTTCCTTTCCCAAATTCTGTCCACATTTCCTAGCTAAAGGGGTTTTTAAGTAGGATCATCTCTTACCCCTCTCAGACCAACAGTAAAGCCCACAGGGCCGTGTCAGCTACCTTGGTACCAGAAGAAATGAACAGCCAAGCGTGGGCTGGATAAGAACTGTTTGATCCATCCCTCTAGCATCCAGAAGAGCTGTGTCTGGCCATGCCTTTACATAAAACTTTAAAAGTAAACTAGTTGGACCAGGCAGGGTGGGGCTGATGAATCTGTACTAAGCAATGCTTTCAGAGGACAACAGTTTTAACTAAAACAAAGATACGCTAACCTGTCCTGAAGCATCTCCAACCAGATCAGTGAAGCTGGTGCAAGATCTAGAGCAGAAGTTTTATAAGCAGCTGAGAGAAGTGGAGCTATTTAATCTGTAGAAAAGGAGGCTCAGAAGAGACATGCTCATTTTCTACAACTACTTGCAGCAAGGTACATGTCTGTCTTCTCCCAACTAGCACATGATAGAGCAAGACAAAATGGCCAGGGAAGTTTGAATTGCATATTAGGAAAAATTTCTTCAGCAAAAGGGTTGTGAGGCACTGGAACAAGCTGTACAGGGAAGTGCTTAGGGACATGGCTTAGGGGTGGTCTTTTTCCAAACAAAATGATTCTATGATTCTATTCAACAGAGATTCTGTTCAACAGATTCTATGATTCTATTCAACATCACTGCAGGACTCATTAGCTTAATCTTGCTGGGTTTGATGCACCTTCCACAAGTACAAACAACACCTCAGTGCAAACCCAGGCAGCTCCCTCCACTCCTGCATCTCCCAAAATGGGCCAGCTGCAGCCCAATGCTATCACAGAGAAGAGACACTGAGTAGGAAAATTCTCATGCTCACATGTATTTATAGCTTGACAGATGTAGATATTATTTTTAATTACTTAACATTTTTTGCCATTATTTGAGGGACAGAGGTGCAGAGGCCAAAAAGTGACAACTTCCAGCACATGGTTATTATTCCACAGCTCAAGCTGAGAGAGTGTCTCCTGAAATGAAAACCTCAGGGCTGCACCTAATACCTGTCCTTCATTCAGCTACTGCTGCTCCCTCCCACAGAAATTTGAGCTCATCGCATTACTACTAGAAGTTATTTCTAAAATAAAAAAATAAAATAATAAAAACTAAAACCTGAGAAACATTGTCTGCACAACAGGAAAGTCTCTATCTCTCTCTCCTTTTAAATATTCTAAGGTGAATTCATTGCTTGCCAAAATTACTGGAATCATAGCCCTTTTACACCTAGGTCAGGCATGCAATCTGCAGGGCTGGCAGCATTCAGGACTTCCCATACCCCATCCACTTGCTTTGATCAGGCGTAAGGAATGGCCACATGAGTAGCTGTTCATCAGGATGATCCAGGACTAGTGTACACAGTCATTGCAGTGAGCACTTTTACATTGTTGTAGATCAAAGAATTACAAAGTTTCTCATAGTTTAAGGTCTATCCTCTGATTTGACAAAAAGCAATTATTACTTCCACCTTTTAATGGGACCAAGGTTTAGTCTTAATAGGTTTAGACCCAATCATTAACTGACTGGTATCCACCATAGAAAATCAAAGGAGAATGATTAGGGTCAAGGAGATAATTTCGTTTCCAGGAATGGCTTTGGACCTACAACAGGAGTGAAGAAACAGCCTAGTATTTGTAGATCCCTTTTGATCCCCTTCCAGGTGCAGCTACCCTGGCTGTACAGGTTACTGATTCCAGCCCATCCGCCTTTCCCACTGCTGCTGCTCACAGATCTTCCAGTCTGCCAGCAGAAGACCTTGGAGAGTCACCTCCCAGCCCTCCCTGGCAAATAATCCAGGTGAACCGGGACTAATTATTGCAGATTCTTAAGGTTATTTGGCTTATTTTGACAGAGATGGGTTTGGAAGCAATTACACCAGAAATTGGGCAGCAGGCCTGTGGCAGAGGTAGCCCTCACTTCAGCAAAGGGATGGCTACAAGGAGCTGGGGGCTGGCTGGAGACATTGACCTTTTCAGCTGAGTCCATTGCACCTGGGAAGGGTCTACAAAGACCAGGTGAGTCTTGTTGATGGAGTCCAGTTTGAACCATTTACTTCACAGGCAATCAAACAATCATCAGTCGATAAATGCTTTTGAATATTATAGATGTGACTGATGCAGACAAGAGACCAGAGCTGAAATTCTCTGTATTCAATAACCAAGCCTCTCAGCCAGATAATTCCCTTCTGTTAAAACTGCGTACACATGCAAACTTATGTACACACACATATTTTCTCTCTTTTTCCTTTGTCTCACACGCTGAGCTGTAGTTGCAGATCTGAGACAGCGCAGGCTGAGCACTATATTGTCTGCAATTACCCTGACATGTAGCAAAACCTACTTCTAGCTATTAGGAACTGGAACACCAGTGATGGAAGCAGAATAAAAAGGTTGATGTGATATTTGTCTAAACCTAGCAAGGCAATAGCACTTCTACAGTAAAAAAACCTACAATATATAGTATAAATGAGTATAATATATATTCTTTCTGTAAGCTTATTCTTTAAAGATGCAAGCACAGTGGCTCTTGCGTCTGTCTGCAAAGCAGAGCACTTAGCATAAAAAGATTGTGTCCTGTTTATGCCAGAGGAAATGGGCTGTTCTTTACTTTCCTGTGGCATTACAGTTGCCAGCCCTAATTGTCTATCACTTTCTGGGTTGTAAATTACTGCTTCTTTAGCACAGATTCACTGGCCTTTGCAGCTCCTTTTTAAACTTTCAACAGCGTGATTAGCCTAAGTCATATACTGAAGGTTACAGTTTGGTAGCACATAAGTAACAATGACATTAGTTCTACATGGCCAAAAATTTTAGACAAAATCATTTTTTTAGAAGGATCCAAAATTCAGTTGCAAAAGTGAGCAGCAGCAAACTGTTCCTGTAAGTAACAGAGGGAGCCTGGATGAGGAACTCTTGAAAGTCTCAGCTGTGACACTCTGGGTAACATATATGGAGCTTTAGCAGCTAGGAAAAATGCTGTCACCTCTCCAAATAATTTAACAAGGTAATCTGCTCCCCAATTAAATTAGATTTAAACTTGCTCATGTGAGGAATCCAAGTGCAGTACCTCAACAGTGGTGGAAAAAGTTTTGTTGATTTTTTTCCAGCTTCAGATTAAGTCAGTGCAAAAGTTCTCAGACTTGGATCCCACATCTCTTCTCCATCAAACAGGCACAAAGAAAATCAACAGGTAAAATGGTTGCAGTTGTCTGTGATGAAAAAGAGCAGAATAATCCATGAGGCCACTGTCATCACAGTGTCCTTTTATCTGTGCAGGCTTCAGTGTACTTTGGGTGAGTGAGTAACTCACTTAAAAACATGTCTATTGCTTTACAGGACAAAGGGCAACAGGTTTGATTCTGCTCCCTTAAAAGCAACCAGCAGATTTTCATATATAGAATAGGAATAAGCTAGCCCTAAGAAACTAAATCAAATTGTCATTAAAATTCTTGCAGAAGAAAGGGAAAAAAGTTCTCATTTTTCAAAGAAGCGACAAAAATAGCCATAAAAATAGATTTAAAACAACCAGCATCAGGTTTGTTAAGTAGAAATAATTTTTGTTTAAATAGTGATACATTGACATCTGGAAGTGTTTTCAAAAGCATTTAAGTGACTCAGGAACTTAAGACCATTACATGTTCTTGAAAATCTTTTTATTATAAGTTAGATAGCATTAAAATCTGTGACAGTTTCAAGGAATGGACAGACAGATGACTGAATGGGCTTCTTTTCTGCATTACTTGTCTTCAACTTCTCCCTGTGTTAGCTGTCTTTTCTACTCTCACTTTTGGGGGGAATTAAAAAAAAAATAAAAGAAAGCAGTACTCAGACATGCAGCCCATTTCAAAGCTCCAGTGGGTAGCAGGGAAATACTTTAGAGATCATGTGAAATGAATACAAGACGAGTGAAAATGGTCTTTGGTTCTGCTCTGCTACCTTTTACTGAAGAATCACTGCAGAGATGTGAATCATTTCCATCCACACTGCGCTTTGCTTCTTGCAGGCATTTTTCACAGATCCCTCCTGCTTCTTTTGTCTCCTAGTGTCAGACATGGTGATTTTCCATTGGCCACTGTGGCATTAAGGGTTTACTATCAGTTAGAACAAGTGTAAGAGAAAGGAGCCTGCTGCAAAATAAATAAATAAAATAATGGCAGACACCTTGTAATAAGGAATAACAATTAGGTAATAAAGTCAGAAAAAAAATGGGAAAGCAGAGCTTCTGTTCACTTGGCTTACGGAAAAAAACCCAACATTTTTTACTTTAGATCAACTAAAATCTCTGCTTGAAGTAAACTCAGAATGCAATTACATTCAGGGAACTGGGCTCTTTGTCTTTTTACAAAGAAATCTTCTTTCCAGACAGAATGAACAACAAAACACAAAAAGGGTAAAAACCAAAATAATTTATGAAACCATTAATAATCAAACAGACATAATTGCACAAGACACTAATAGAAACCATTGTTCAGGAAAGAAGACAAACATCAACCTGATAAAAAGCTGTTTTTATGACATATATGGAATTTCAGCTCCTTTGTCCTAGTTTCTCTGGTAAAAATAAATAGAAATCATGTCTTGACTATAATAACAGTAATTCCATTTAGAAAATCTAAATCATCATTTTCCAGAGAATCTGAAAAACCTGAGTGGTATCTGTCTTCTTAAATTTTGTTCCTTCCTTTTGGGACTGTAGCTAGTTTATGTGTTTATGATTAAACATATGGGAGAAAATAGTAAGAATTATATAGGATTCTATATAGCCTCTATTCTGAGGCTATGTACTTTACCTGAAAAGGAGCCTTGTCTTCTTCATTTATGTATAATAGCACAGATGATTCCATACATGATGCTAAATTTTAATGCTAATAGTATGCTAAGAAAATTGTACTGTTAGTTTTCAATCTATAGACACTACAGCGTAGAACAGGATCAAAATTGCATTTAAAGATCTATTTTTTTTCCTACACTCTGTAGTTACGTAGGCACTTTTAGAAGTATCCCTGAAGTCTTTTAAACTATCCAAAAAGCGTTAAGCCCAACGTGGACTTTACAAGGGCCTGAACATTTTGGGTAAAATCTGAAAAAAAAAAAAAAAATAAAAAACACCCAACCCAAAGTAGGTGATTGTTTCTGAGACCATTTTTATTTTTCTTCTAATTCTGTTGGAAGGCAAAACTAAAATTACAGACTATACCAGGTCCCATTCCAACAGATATCACATTATGGGACTTTTTGATAAATTTAAAACATTTTCTCATATTTCAGGAAAGCATTAGATAAAAAGGGCCAGTGCTGGAGTCTCATGGAATGGCCATTATTTTCAGGGCAATTAATTGTGTTTGCAATGCTTTCATCCTGAAAGATACTCTCCATACTGTCATCCAAGAAACTATTCCAAGTGAGGACATTATGGATGTGTGAAAAAAGCATTGATTCCCTAGAGCTTTTATCACTGTAAGGTTTGGGTTCTTAATAAGCATGAATGACCCAATGTTTTCTTTTGTTTTGTCCTCAAATTAGGTGGAAGGAAAAACAAACAAAACAAAACAACAAACACCTTTCATTATATAATTTGAAGGGATCTCTGAAAAGAGAGGTTGCACTGGAAGTCAGTAACTTCTGTTGATGTCTGAACAGTCCTTCACCTACTTTGGGCAGGAGCATGGCTTAAGACAGCATCAGCCAGAAATAATTTCCAAAGTTATTTTTGAAGCAGTCTCTCTGTTTCAGAGCACAAAATAGCCCTCCCTTTTTCTCTTCTTTTCTTTTTTTTTTTTTTTTTTTTTTTTTTTTTTGCTTGTTTGTTTTGTTAAAATGAGCATGGACATGAGCTACTATATGCCAGATGCTCTTGTGAACAAAAAACGGTCCTAGGCAAGTCCCTTTTATTAGCACAGTGGTGGCCAGAGGCTCTCCTACACCACAGCTGAACTCTCCCCTGGGTCTGTGACATCCCTCCTGGGAGGAAGCTGTGCTGTTCCTCCCAATAATCACTTGCTTCTTTTTTTTCTGTGGAATACAGGAGCTATTGCTGAAGGCTACCACTGTGGGTTCTGCTATGGAGACACATCTGAGCCTTTTGTTCAGCCATTGAATACATTGTTCCTATTTTAGGTAATTTTCAAATTATTTCCTAACAGCAGGAAAAGTGGAAGATGAAGATTGCAACACATGGCACGGGTATTTCCACTCTCAGTCCCCAGGACCCCCTTTGCAAATGAGATCTTGTACTTTATAGAGCTTTGTTTTCCCAGTAGTAAACTATTTAAATGAATAACCACATTTAAGTTACTCCTGGGGAAGAGCCAATTTAAGAAAAACCATCCAGGAATTCACTGCAAATGAGATGCTGCCTCTCCAAAGACTCTGTTTCTTACCATCATGATGACAGGCTTGGGATTGGCTTCTAACACAGAATACCAGAAAGTTGGGAATTTACCCAATATTATAACTTAGAATTAAGACAGTTTGAATGACATAGACAAAAAAGGGGTTTTCCCCCCCAAAGTAACTATGTAGTAACTTTCACAGCAATGAAAACCGGTGACTATGTTACAAATACTGACTCCAGCAAAGTAGTTAAAGTTACATTTTATAGAGCCTTTCCTTAGGACAATGGAACATTCTGATTAAGGTGCACTACTTTGGTGCACTTACTTATAAGAGATTCTTATGGATTCTGTATTGAATATCAGCCCTGGAAAACTGGTTGATACCCCAACCCTGTCAACATTTAAGATGGGTTTCAGCCATGCCCTTAGTAACATACCTGAACTTTTGTTCAGCCCTGTCATCATCATGCAGTTGGACTACATGACTGTTCCAGCTGAAATATGCTACTTGGTATCTAGCTTTCTCACACAGCTTTGGAGTTTTCATTAGAACTGTTATTTTAATGCAGTTACTACTATTACCTATTCATACTGCAGATGATGTCAGCAGCAAAACTGCTATTGATTCAGTATCTGGCATTCTGGGATATCACCTTAAAGGTGTGGCTGGCATCCAGGGTGGCATCTATTCACAGGTGTTCTACAGAAATTTAAACTTATCAGTCTATTCCATAAGTAAAAATTAAGCCTGGCATTCACACAAATTTTTTAAAGGGCACTAACTGGTCTCATTGGGATCTGCCCATTCAGCAGTTTGAATTGCTACAGTGCAGAGGAAACCACTGTTTAAAAGAAAGTAGTTCTAAGGGGTAATTTGGATTTTTGTCTTGGAGGAACAAATTTAATGCTCTTGGTGCACCATCTAGAAACAATCTGCACTAACACACAGAAAAGTTTATCTGAGTGCTGATGCGCACCCACAGTTGCAAAATCTATTTAGCCTGGGAAATGAACAGATGCATAAATATCTCTCAGGAACTTAGGGAAAATGCTCTTTTAAAGTGATATTTTTCATCAGCTCTGTATGTCTTCTTTCATTCCAGCTTCCTCTTCCTAACTGCCTGCATGTATACATTATGCAATAAACCAGAATGCAATCAACCACAGTGGTGAGGCTCCTCAAATTAGCCCAATGGCTTAAATTTATGTTCTGGTTGTTCTAAATTCAAAAGCCAGCCACAATGAATATGTTTATTTTTGATGGATTCAGTAGTCATTACCATTGCATTCATCAACTGGATGCATGTCAAGGGCACTGCAGTGTATTAATTGCAACAGGTTAAATCAGCAGTCATCTCAGGAATTATTTCTTTTCTTTCTTGAATTAGCTGTGTTTGATGCCTTCGATTAAATCACTTGAATAGTATTTTATTGGTATTTTTAATTTATGCCACTATTTTGCTAACATCCATCCATAAATGATCAGGGGTAATTTCCATCTGTGGAGCATTGGCTCTGCAGAGTGAAGGTGGTCTTACAACAATTTGCTAACTCTGGAAGCCTTACTACAGCATTCACATGAAGAAGAGGTAGGTAAAATGCATGCCAAACTGGCTACAAGTCCATGCAGAAGGTCCATTGAGATTAAAAAAACATTTGTAGGTGAAATGTAATTCAAATAGTTCATTTCTGCACTTCCAGGGTTTTGATTACATCTCCCATATCTGCCAAACTGAAATTCTGCTTGGCACAAACAGAACTTCAAGAACTAGAGCTCCTACTTGGCATAGGTATAGAATTTTTCCTGAACAACTACTGACCTGCTGGCTCTAGTACCAGAAAAACGTGTTAATTCCCACAATATAACAATATAGAATGGGTCAAATCTTAAATAGTACCATAAACAGCTTTACTCAAATCAAAGCCTCCATCTTTTAGAATCTGTTAAAGGTGTTAAGTAACACATTTGCAAAATCTATTTTCTGTCCAATTGTGGTGGGAATTTGAGAATGTTACTATACTACTGCATGCTATTTGATGAAACAGAGAATATAGGTTTACATCTAGAGTACAGTTTTTATGTATTGGTGTACTATGATAATTAGCTAAGGATTCACTGGCCTGCCTAAAGTCAAGAGCCATCCTTGAAATTTAAGAACATTTTGATGTTGCCATCTGACTGATGTTTCTTATCTCCCTAATGTCACGTGAGTCAGTGAACTGAAGAGTAAAGTTCAGCTAAATCCTAACCTGTGCAATGAGCACTACACAGACACCTCCTTCAGTTTGGTTTTCTTCCCATCAACCATGACAAATTACTAGAGCACTCTGAATTTAAATGATGCAAAGCAGTCATTTGGATTCACTTCCAAATTCAAATGAAAAGTATTATTCTCTAGATCTTGATAATGCTTCTATGAAATGATGAAATTGTTATTTCAGAGAAACCTGAAGGATAAAGGTAAAACCAATTCAGAAACATACTTCAGTTCTCAATGCTAAAGCCACTCAGCCTCTCCTGCAATTCACCAAGAAGGTGTCTTATTTCAAGACCTCTCATGTCACTTGTATTATAATCACAGCTTATTCTTTGTCACATATGGTAACTGCAGGCAGAGCTATAAAGATAGAGAGACAGAGACTGGTAGAGGCATCCCTTGCACACACACCTACCTGGCTGGTCACAAACCAATGTGAGTACAGAGACTGTCAGGTTAATTACCAGCACCACATGCCCAGACAAGAAAACCTTGTACAGTAAACATTGCTTTTTTTCAGTGGTTGGGTCTTCTGAACTATCCTCTTGAAAGATAAAGCATATATGATTCAGTGAGGCTACAGAAATTAAATACTCGGCTACTATTTTATCAGGACATGACAGTCAGCTACTAGATTAAACTACATGAAATCCTAGAATTGAATTATCACTCTGAAATATTTTGACTGATATTTTTTGGATTCAGACATTTTAAGAGTTCTTGCAGCCTCAAAACTGGGGCTGGATTTTTAAGTTCTTTAACAGACAGGGTCACAGATGTGATACATGGAAAACACATGATCAAATTTACTGGCTTTCCCACAGGAATCTGCTCTGTTGACAAGTCAGTTCACGGAACTGCTTGTCAGCCTAGAATAAAGTTTACAATCACCAAAGCTTCAGAAGAATTTACTCAAAGCTGGTAGATCAACTAGGACTTTCTTTGCATGTTTCTTGTACTGCAGAACCTTATGTCCTAAATGGTGCCAGATATACAAGTGTGCTAAATGTTTGGTGTTACAGCAATACCAAGCAAATCAACCCTGTATCTATGTTTTCATTCACATCTGTTTTTGCTACTGAACCAGCAAGACCCTCAGGTCTTTTCACCAGAGCTGTTCCCAAGCCAGAAAGTCACCCAGCCAGTCCTATTACAAGAGGTTTCAGACCAGTGAGGGTTCCATAAAAACTACAACTAGTGAGTTAGGTATTTTTTTTTTCCCTTTGGTTCAAGTCCTTTCTAATGTCATCTGCTCTTACAGTTTTAATGATCAATTAAAATTTTAATTTCTTAACTTTAAAAAAAAAATTAAAATGAGAACAAAAATCCTAACATTCCAAAAATTAAAATTAAATTTTAAAAAATTACATTTAAAATAAATTCTTGGTTTGTAAACTTGCTCACAGCTATTGTCAACTTATGCTAAGATTCCTGTGGTTTAAGGAGAGAAGACTGAGAGGTGCCCTGCTCACTAAAATATTAAATATATCATGAAAGAATGAAAGAATTTAAATAGCTTCAATAAGGAATACAAACATTGAGAAACTTCCCCTTCACTTCTTAGTTCAGCTGCAGCATTTTAAATAAAGGTAACTTAAACCAGGAAACCAACAATCATCAAAATAAAGTTACATTTTCAGCTTGTTTTGGCTTTAGAAAAACCATCTTAAATTTCATAGCTTTATTTCTGTTTCATGCTGCTTTTATCTGCTCATACTTGTGTATTTTGTCTTGAAGTTGAGTCAACTATTTGGCGCCGAGGTTTCCCACTAATCTCAGTTTGGGGCCAGTATGGGATGTGTCAAATCCAGTTCAGCAAGCAGAGACCTTGTCTCTCTGTCCTCGTTGCTGACCCCATGCAGCAAGGAGCAGCTGTCCAAAGGAAGCACTGTGCAAAAGTCACTGGGCTCTGGTAGCATTATAGTTGACTCAGATATAATGTTCAAATAGCATGCTCAAAATTAGCAAACTTCAATGTCCAAAATTTTTTTTTTTTCCTAAATCGGCAAAATTTACCTCTATAGAAACAGCAGTACTGACTTCTTACATGTGAAAGTGCTTACCGGAAAATCAAGAATTTCAAGAGTGATAAACACCACTGAAGAAACCCAACAGAATTAATGATTCTCTCTCCACCACAAGATTTGGCTCCTCAGTAGTGACTGAGCCCTGGGGATGTGTGACAGGAACAGAGTGTTGAATAGCTGCGTTAGACCCATACAGGACTGGTGGTGCTCACTGACTGGGAAAGTGTCCTGTGGATAAAGAAATGGCCAAGGCTGTGTAGTCAAACACTCTTTTCCAGATGGAAGTACACATAGGAACTGAGTTAAGACTGCACAGGCAACCTTAATTATGATTTTTCCTGATCTTGCAAACTTAATAATGTTCATTTAATGTATTACTGTATCTGTAATTTTAATGTCATTTAGTAGTGACACTATTAAAAAAAAAACAAAACACCTGTAAAATACACTTGACCTCAGAACAACAAAAAAAAAGAAACATAAATCAACACATTTGGGGGATTGTTTTTTGGTTTGTTTTTATTTTTTCTTAACCATGCATCTAGATGAAGCAATAGTTAATACAAATATTTAATAAAAAGTGTTAACTTATAATAAAGAAACTATCTCCAAAAAAACAGCAGCACCTGTACACCTGCTGTTTCAGTTACTTTTTTATTTTAAAACATGTTTTCATCACTTATTTATTCCATTTAGATATAGTGTCTTCTGGCATCTTCACTCATTCTTGGTTTCTGCAGGACGTGCCTAGGTTTTTTAACAAGAGCACAGCCAACATGTAGATTTTTTTAAAACTCATTGAAATAAAAATACACTGTTCAATTCATCACAGGATTTATTTCCCAAATGTGACAAATTATTTGCCAGGTATCACTGCTCTTTCTGTAAAATATACACTTAATACTGGTTCAAAGCCCATAGGTATATGTTAGAGAACATAGATCTCCTCCCATCATTCTTTTCCTGTAATTAAAAATAACAAAAAAACAAACCCAAAAACAAACAAACAAACAAAAACAAACAGACAAACAAACAAACAAAAAAAAAACAGAATAGCTAATGATGGAGGGATACTTCATCCAGAACCACCTTGAAATTCATCAGCAAAAGTACTATTGAAGGGTCATGAGAACGCTTCCTGATATTTAATGATACCTGAAGCAATGGAAAGAACAAACATTTCATTCTGTAAGAATCTGAATAGAAATGTGAACCTGAACTGATGGCTTCAGATACAAACAGGCATGGTGGGGTCTGAGCAGAAGCTATGCTAAGTGACCATGAAAACAGTCTGCAAATGGACAGCCTGAGACATTCCTTACATCACAGCAATTTGAGCACAGAAAAAACCAGGGATTTTAACATGCAAGCATTTAAAAAGAAGAAAGCATGTGAGCTTTCATGAGGACTGGCCACAAAACAGGCTCTGGTAGGAACTGCTGCTGTTTTTTTCCAGATCTACTCAGGAAACTGCTATGCATTCTTTGCAAAGTGGACTGAAAAGACACAGCTAACTTTGTACATGAGACAGCCCTTAATGGGGGCAGGCCAAGGCAATAGTGCAGTGGCAGGATTTCACACCTATGTAAGAAAACATCTTGAATTCACAACTTGCAATTATTTCCTTGTTTTAGTATGAATTATGTAAGTCTATAATCCTTTATGAAGGACTGGAAAATCTGCACTTGGTTTCCAGGTGAACAAGAACTTCTCTAAGAACATGTATAAAAGGGAAGAGCATTCTTCTCTATTACAGTTATCTTCTACTACTGGACCTATAAACAGCTCTAGAGCTGCTTATATTTCACTTAGACCAAAGGTGGCTTTCTTTTAAAAATAATACATATTATTGTTGCAAGAATAGATTCTGAGGCACCAACTGGAACATACTGAAATTATAAATGAACCAGATCATCACTGAACAACAGGCAAGTTCCTCAGTTTTTGCATTTAGCAGTGTTCAGACAGAACTGCAGGACACGCTCACTGTAGCCTCAGGTGGGAATCCAGTCCAACTAGAATTTGTCTCAAGTCTATTTTCTAGAGATGTCGTGACCATGTGCAAAAAATGTGCATGTCCCCTCTGGCTACTCCTTAATTTGGGCTGTAGCCTCTGGGGAGTGGGATGGAAATATATTTCAAGTTGAATGGATGACTTTATAGAGGAATAAATTATTCAAATTAATTAAGCTTTGTATTTTGATGTTTTCTCCTCTCTGTGAATTAACCAGGAGAAGCTTACAATTTTTATGTTGCCACATAAATCACAAATGTATTCATTATTCATTGAGCAATTTCTGTAAATCAGACCTGGGCTCACATAGTCTGATTCTGAGCAAGTCAAAATAATTTGTTTACATTTAAAATGTGCACTTCCCTTACTTCTCATTGGATACAAATACCAGGCTTTTTTTTTTTTTTTCTGTTGCCTGAATGGTTAAACATAATAGGATAATTCTACGTTTGAAAGAGAGAAGAAAATTATTTCCATAAGTATTTTCTTACATGTATTGAACATTTGCTGCTCCTGCCAGCTAAGCCTTTCAGAAAGCATTTTCCAGAAAGGTGTCCAAAGTAGGTGGTGGTGGGAAGGACATATAAACTTAGCATCCAAGTAAGTATCTGAACACATTTTTATGCTGTTCACCCACATTCCCTTATTTGTAATGGAAGAAGTCATTGATAACAATCAAGCACAACTTGTCACAGGTGTCCTACCAAGTCTGGATACAAAGGAAATCAGCAGTATCTTCACCAAATAATTAATTACTTAGCAAGGCCATATTTCTTAAGATGCAGATTCACATTTTTAAATGTGAATTTTTCATTTTACTCAAAGCATAGAAAGAAACAAACAGCGATTCAGTTTTCCTGAATTGGACTACATACCAACCTGCAGGCTGCTTCTATTCAAAAAAGATCTAGAAAAGACATCTGGGACAGTGACAGGATGCTGTTGTTAAATCTTCTTGCATATACAAGCTATATACCAAAGCCTGTATACTTACCAGGTCAAAGCACTGATACCAAGAGGAGCTAAGGGAGTGGAGTAAGGGGCACAAGTCTTCTGTACCTACCTGGAGTCCAGCTGAGATCAGTAAGCATGGCTCTTAAGGAGTCCCAAAACCTAGCAAAAGTAGGAAAGATGGACAATGGGGAACACATAGACAACCAAAGGATGGTGTGAGATTTGTGATTTTCCCTTCTTGGAGTTCAAAAAGACAGCCTCTCTGCACTGGGTCTAGGCCACACATTAGTGATTTGGATCATGCTTTCCAGATCAAATTATTTCAGTCCATATATTTGGATTCTCATTTCAGAATTTCTCTAGGTAGGGCAACTAGTAGACATTAGTCATTACATTGCTTTGACAAACAATCTGCTATTTTAATATTTCTGTAGCTGTGTTCTTCCCTAAGCTTTCCTGGCACTTCCTAGAATACAGCACTGAATTCCTCCTGGTGACACAGATCCTCATTCTTCACTCTCTGAAGTCCTGATGCTTTTGGAAACTTTAAAATAGTTTATTATGTGACATAATGAACCGCATCATTCTTTCCCATGCTTAACTTGATTCTGTATCAGCAAGATGAAGTTGTATAAACATCTGTGGTTTTTTAAGCTATTACCTTTATTCTTATCTGTGAACTGGAATTACTTCATCTGAACACTTTGGAGCAGGGTGTCTTCCTACTTCTAGTCAACCTTTGAACAGCTCTTGGTCACCAGGCTGTTATGTGGTGCACTGCACAAAGGTGGACTTTAAAGACTTGCAGTTCCTATGGGCTTCCCATCTCACAAATTAAGCATTTCACCCAGTCATTTACATCACACAGCTATCCTTGCTCAATATTTAACTAGGTGCATTAACCAGTAGTTCTTATATGAAATTAAGTGGTTACTGTCTCCTAGCAACTGAATTTCTCCTTAATAAGGCACTTGTTATTTTCAGAGGTCTGCATCATGAATACCTTAAATAGCCTTAATTTTCTGTATAGGTTACCTAACTTAACTACTCATTTTCTTTGTAAGTTTGATGACCTGTGAAACTGTTTTATTCACATAATACCACAATAACTAGATCTCTTTGTATTAATGTTTCATTTCAACATTGTACTTAATTTAAATGGAAGAAAGCTCTTTTCTCACATAACCAGGAATTTCTATTTAGCCAGTTTTATGCCCATGAGCAAAGGTTCTCATAAGCAACTAGATCATAAATAAGTATATTATAAAAAAAAAAAAATGTTGTACTAGTTCCTTTAAAAAAAAAAACTATCTTTCTGGCTTTGATCACAACTTAAAAAGTGAAAGCTTAAAGGTAAGTCAGAGTAGAAAAGAACAGAAAGCAGAAATCTGCAAAAATAACACAAAAATCCCTACTGAAATTACTTAACAATTGCCTTTAAATTCACCACATACCTAGATGGCAAGCCTAAAGTAACAGAACACAATAGAATTGATATGTGATAGCCTATTTCTTAATGTAGAGTTTTCCACTTCTTGTCTGTCTTATAAAATTACATGTTCTCAGGGTAATTCTGGAAGTCACGCAGAAGTAAGTGCAATTTTACTTGTACATATAAATCACCCATTTTTGAGAGCTATGTTGTGAAAAAGTAAAGGAGACATGTATTAATGTATTACTTCCATAATTTTGAAATTGGTTGAGGCGTTTTGATGTTCATATGGTTGGCAACCACATAAACTGGCAGACAGTATTGCAATTGTAGCTTGGAAAAGATTGAAGATGCACCTTAAACATACTTTATTTCATTAATGCACTCATTTGCAATGTCAATTTGCAAGCTGTCCTGCATCAACCAAGAAGGCCTGAAGGCCACCTTCTCAGATGGACCTAGGTAGGTCAATAAGCTGAATGAGACATCTGAAGAGAAGGAAAAAGCATCCAGAGAAAAGAACTGAACTACCACCCAGGTCAAAACTCACAGAATAACTTCAAGGTTATGAAAGCCTTCTTGTGACGATAATGTTCACAGCATCTGAACTGTCAGGACATTTTGCAAGCAGGCCACTTTCCTGTCTTCCAGAAGTGAAAGAGTAAAGATGATAAAGGGTGACTCCTCTGAAAGTAACTTCCTTTGGTACCTCTGATAACTAACCAACCAATGTTCCTGATCCTGGGAGACCTTAGTGATTTTGAAGGAGGGGAATGTCTGGAAAGTCACAGTATAAATGTCCCTTGCCCCTTGAGAAGGAGCATTTTGAAAAACCTCCAAGGCCAGCTGTGGGTGAGCTGTTGGTGGGGGAATAAAACTTACGTTTTGGATTGTGAAGTTCTGAAATGCCCATCGTGGTAGAGGGAGTTTTACACCTCAGTTGGCTCCATCTTTGTAAAATCTCACTCTCCAAAGTAATAAATGACTGAGTAGCCAGGAAGTCTTAATCCAACAGAATAATTATGGCACAAATGCTCTGTTGCATAAACCAGTCTCATAACAACCTAAATCAAAACACACCAGACCTTGAAATAATATAATTAAAAAAAAAAAAAAAAGTACCCATAAAGGAATATAATCTGTTATATGCATTTAACAGGTAAGAGGAATTGAAGACGCTCCATATATAGGGGAAAAATTAAAGTATTGGAAATATTATGGAAAGCAGTGGGATGGGTCACCATACAAAGACACCGAAACTGAGGTTTACCACAAGCATAGTACATCACTGTGTCTACAGCATCTTTCCAGCAGATAATTTAGACTTCGAGGACCCTGACTCACAAAACCAAAATGGAATGCTGGAGATCATCCACTCCATCCAAATAGCAAGTATGACTAGAAACCAGGCAAAACTTTTCCTTAGTAGCTGTCCATGAAGTGCAAAAGGTAGAAAAAGTATTCTTACACTGAACACCAACATAAGAATATTTGGAAATGAAAAAATCTTACACATTTAAAACAGCACACAATTTGTTTATGAGCATGCTCAGCACCCAATAGAGGTAACACCATACTGAGCTTCACTAACAGACTTGAAAACTTGCTTAAAAAGTTAGTGAATTGAAAAAACAATTACTGTGCTGAGTTTACTTCCTTTAAGGAGCATGTGGTACACCAAACATTAAAGACTACAGTACAAACTTTCAGAAGGGCCAGCTTCCAAAACTTGAGGAACCCATTGCTATTACTGCATTTTGGGACTTCAGAAGTATTAGAGAAATATTTGTAAAAACTGGGAACAAACTCCATACACACTACTACATGCCCCAATAAGAATGATGAAATATAAAAACTATGTATATACAAATAATGAGAGAAAAGAAAAATATTGGCAGTACAGCTAATTATTATTTAATGGATTCCAGACTTTTCCCAAATCTCATTATTATTGATAAATGTTCTGAAAAAAACATTATTTTTACATGATTACAGAAATGTAAATCTGATTCCATAGTTAGCAGTATTTAAAAAAGCAGGGGGATGCTGACAAGGATTCGAAGTCTAAGTAACCTGATATGGGTTCTAAAATATCTAAATGGATCATTCAAAAACAGAGAATAACAACAAAGGAATAGATGCTAAAAAAAGTAAAATTATTTCAGTCAACAAGTTCCATGGTAACTATGTCTTGTCAAATGAATTACTAGCCTTTTTTGACAGGATACTACTGTAGATGTTTAAAGCGTTTCTGTTGATAAAATACTTGGATTTTAATAAATAAGTAAACAAATAAATAAATAAATAAATCTGACTCTACTACTTCATGACAACTTGATTTTTATATCTTACCCTGACAGTTCATGGAAGCAGCAACAGAAGTAGCAACACCCAATAAAGGTATTAAAAACTACTATACCAGCACATCTGAAAATACAGTGACTGGGAAAATATTAATTATTTGGGCAACTAAACAGTGAGGTTCCTCAAAGATCATTTTTGGTCTTACTCTCATCAATATTCTTAATTGATGATCTGAGAATATTTATGATGAATGAGAATAGAAAATCATTGGCAGTTAAGTGTTTTAGTTGACAAAGATTCATGAGTGGTGAGTAATGAGGGAGTTAGTTACTGCTACAAACAATCTGAATCACTTGGCTAAACAGTCACAAAGCAGGAAATGCTTTAAAAAGATCCCAACACAGAAAAAAAAATAACCCTCTGAAGAAACGATGGAGGTTACACCTACCAGATAAGATTTTCTCAGTTAAATACTCTTACTGAGTGCAAGAGAGAGGGTCTGGTTGTATAGGATTTTTGCCTTATTTTGAAAAACAAGCTGCCTAATAAAGAATTTACATTCAGACAGAAAAAAAAAATTAAATAAAAAAGAAAAAAAAAAGCCTTCAGTGACTTAAATCTGAAAAGAGAGGAAGATAACTTAATAGTCCCTGTTTTGCCATGTAATCCCATGAGCTTCACATATTCCTGAGTCTGGTGATGTTCTGGGTACAATGGCTTTTGTGGGGAGAGTGATAGAGGGGGATTCCCTCACTTTGAGCCTTTGAGTTATCGATTTCTGTATTTTTGGCAAGTACAGAAGAACACATGATCTACTTGTCCAGTGTCCAGCCTGAGATGGGAGTTCAGAGCAGTTCAAGCATAAATGCAAAAGAGCCAAAAAAAGTGTAGCACGAGGACAGAGTGAACAACATATGAAGGCCAAAGACAAAAGACCAATGTCAAAGGCAAAAACCCCTCAGTGCCCTAGGCCCAAACGCCTGAAGTACCAAGTGGCTGGGAAACAGTGTGATTAAAATGTTAACTTTCCTGTATTGTCTAGTTAATTGCAAAAACACAAAACAATCATCTTGCCAGCATCAGCACTGTTCTTATACTTACATTTGAAAACCACTGAAGAAATTTAACCATGTTGAGAGTGGCTTTCCACATATTTTATTAAGAAATTCACAATCTATGTCAATTAGCAAGATCTAATGATGTCCCCAAACTTTTCCAGAAAAACATACAAGCACTTTCAACTGCAATAATATTTACCAGCTTCTGTAAGCTATCAACAGCTTTGAGACCTTCAAATGAGAAAGAAATAGAAGCCATATGCCATAAGCAAGAAGTTCACCAATAAAATGACTGGAAGGCATATCTACAGTGTTGGTAGACAGTGCTTAAACATCCAAGCAAGTGCCTGACCACACTCATTTACTTATTTTGTTCAGCAGAGCATCACACAGCTGAACTAACCCTAGACCAAAAGTGCTAGTGCTGCACTTCACTGGAGCTCATAAACTTCCATCAGAGCTCTCCAGCTCAGGTGCAAAGCCACACTGACATGCCTGATCTACTTCCATTCCAGGTACTCAGTTGTTTCTACCCTGGGTGTCTCTGCACTGCAAGATATTTATTGACTCGACCAAGAAATGCCATGACTTAAAGTATTAAGCACCAGCTGTGAAGCAGAAGCATGTGTTCTTAGTCCTCAAACTAAAACCTAAATCTGTTTTCCTGTCCTTTTGTAAGCATTGCCAGAAAAAGCAGAGCTTTGTTACACCCCAATAACAAACATAACCCACTAGGGAAGGGAAGGTGTGTGCTAGTGGAAATAGACATTATTATATGATCCTGAAACATTGTCCTTTTGATTTAACAATATCTGATTTAAGTATTTCCTCATCTGCCTCAAAAGGAAAAAAAAAAACAAAAACCAACAACCCCACACCACTGCCAGTGTGAGAAGGTAGACAAAACATGGGAAGTTCTAGTAATTAGTTCATAAAAGAAGAATAGAATTTGCCAACTACATATGTCATACTACAGATTTCTTTATTCTGGTTGAGAATCAGCAGAGAAATACTCATGTCACTGAGCCAGTGGCATCCTATTCCACCAACAACAGTGGGACCAAAGTTTAAATCAAAATGCCTGTTCATCACACGGACAGAGTAAGATTTATCATGCCTTTAATTTCTCACTTTTTAAGACTTTGGGATTAGTTGTTGAGGAAGACACTCAATTTAGGGAAGACTGTTACTTAGCAACCATAATCGGGTTTAAAACAAAGCTTTAGCCTGTGCTTTTTTTCAGTGGGGAAATAATAGATCCCTGTCTTTAAGTGTTTTTAACCAAATTAATAGCTAGAGCAATTGTCTAGACTGAACATCAATGGAAGGCCGTAAGCAAGCTGCTCATCAAAGCAGCCTCTCTACACAGTTTGATCCTTTCCATGTTTTTGCATATTTAGCAAAGGAAGTCTCAGTTCTTAAGAAATAAAATAAATAGATGGGTTATTTAGGAAAAGACTCCTCCGACCAGTAGCTCTTGGCTGAAATACAGCAGTTAAGTCCCTGGGTAAAAGAAAAGTGATGCTTTTGTAAACAAATGGTGAAAATAAATGCCTGGTGGGTTTCATTCTCTGCCGTGGAAATGCAGAAATAAAAATCAGGGAATAAGGCGTAGTTCACCCTCAAAATTAAATATCAGAACAGCTTTCTTACCATGCCCAAGCACAGACTCCACAAAGCTGCCAATTACACTGAAGCTAAGTTGGCCCCAGTTGTGTGCTCTGAAAGATTTTGGTGCTTCTCATCATTGTATGTAACACGCTGAGCTACCCAAAGGCTTCAAGAAAAGGACAAGGCAACAACATATGGCCTAAACAGACTGTTCATGTCTTTCCCTAAACAAGGCACAGCTTCACCTTAAACTGACCTTGCAATTACAGGCTACTGGGAGCAGTTATGCACTTGAAAACAGCCAGCACAACAAATGGCAGGGACAGAAAAAGGCTCAGAAATACTGAACGCAGAGAACCCTCGATAGGCAAGCGAGGTGTCCCAGACACCTTGTCTGAGACAATCCTGTTCTGCTCAGGCCATTTACTATCTGAATCTTAAAATGTAATGTGGAAACAGAAGAATCCTTTATACTATCACTTCCTAGACAGATGAAACAATGATAAAAGCTCTTCCAGAGCTGTGCTTTTAGCAATTTGAGGCTGAGTTTCTGAAAAAATCCTCCCCAAAATAATAAATTTAAGTAACTGCTGAGTAAGCAAAGTAGATTAACATGCTTTCTCCAGTAGTGAAAGCAGAATCTGAATAATTTTTCCTGAGCAGGTATTAAGGAGCCAGGGAAAAACTGCAATGCCAATTCAAAGGACTCTTGCTGGTATGACTCAGTTCAGGACTATTAATAAAATCCAAATATCCAGAGCCCGCACTTACCAGAGTTCAGAAGATACTGGATTCTGAATCCTGCCAAATTTATCCTGTTTTGTATCTATTGTCATTTGGATGGGGTAGAAATAACTTGTCAATTCTTGACAAACCCATATATCTTAGAAATTTGCTATTTTTAAATATGAAGTTGTTTTGTCTTTCTTAACTACCCTTGAGCACAAAAGCTTAAGGATAAGAATGTCTTTGTACTGCTCTTACATGACAAATTGCAGTGGATATATGTTTTCTTTTAAAAGCCACATGCATTAACATGTGTGTATTTGATGTGAGTGAAGGATAAACATAACAAATATTTGCCAATATGCCAAAATCCAGATTGGTCTACAGGACTACAACTAGCAAGAAGCATTACAGATAATTTGCATTTTCTGTCAGACAAACTTATTTTCTAACACCCTCCTTTTTCCCCTTTTAAATCAGAAGTGGCTTTGTATCAGACATGCAGTCTCAGATCTCAACTCTTTCCTTCTAAAAGGTCTGGAGTAAATGACAATCTAAGAGAAAAGATTTCAGGTTTATTTAAAAAAAAAAAAAAAAGGTAACTCTAGAGTTTAGGAGAGATAAAATATGTTTTCTGATGTCTTATCCTCATGTTTCACTGTTAAGGGGTCTTACTTCTACTAGCACAGTAACAGCTGCTGCCTCCTTTTCCTCCACGAGTTCACATGACACGTTTCTGACTGGAGCTCTCAACAATTTATTCTTAATGCCTTGTTGCTTTGAGTAAGCTTTTATGGACAAGTTCAGAGTTTAATAGAAATTAGATGTGGGGAGGGGTTTAAAGCCCTCTTTAATTCACCAGTTTGCATGAAACAGCTCTGTAGCAAAAGATGCCAAAGCCATGGCTGGGTTTTGGATGCAAGGAAGGCATTTATTTATTTCATTTTTCAAGGCACAATATGTGTGGAGACTCACTGATTTTTTATTGCTCATGTGGAAACTACTGATTTTAAAACTGCTGTTCATTTTCCACCTCCATCAGATCAGGTCAAGAATCTTGGAGAATTTATCTCAATGAGCCAGGAAAGAGGTCACCCCATGGGGAAAGAAAGCCCTTCAGAAAGATTACCACATAACTGCTCTGCTGTCAGAGCTTGCTGCTGCTAACAACAGAGCTGCAAACAGAGGCCATTTGTCAGGGTTTGCTTATATTTGTAAGGCTAAAAAATGAGGGGATAAAATTCCATCACTGACACAGCTCCCTGACTTTACTTTAATGAGTTGCTGACTTTAAAAACGTTAAGTGTGAGGGGTTTTACATCCTAAATTTAAAATTACATTAATGAATTAGAGCTTCAGCTTTGAGGACTCTCTGCTGTTGCAGCCAAAGATGAGAAAGGAGCCTGCAGGAGGCCACCTGGCCCTCACTTCTTCATTCAGAATGCAAACACTAAATCTCATTGATCTTCTGATCACTACAAATTATTGGTAAGCTCTGTATTAAACCAGACTGCTGTAAATTAGACTTGACAGTATTATCACTGAAAGAAATGCATAAGCTCTGTGCCTGACAAAGTGTGACCTCCTGGACTAGTGGTGTAGCACTGCAGGGACTGAGATCTCTAATCCAACTGCCATTCTCAAGCAAATTATTTCAATCACTCAGAGTTAACTCTGCTTAAGAGCATTTCTTCACATTAGACAAGCACTGTCACTTAACAAACAAAAAACTCAAAAGGATACCAGTGCAACATTCCCATCTCCAGGTGCAAGCTCCCAAGACTCAGCTGCATTAGGACATTTCAGGCAGCATCCTTCAGTGAACTCATCCCCAAGAGGTTTTCAGACACTAGCTTGCATGCAAGTAGGATAAAAATTAGAAACAACGATCCCAGAAATTAAATGGTGTTAAGACCACAGGAGGAACCTTACTCACAAAGTTAGTACAAGCATTTTTATGTTATTGGAATCAAAAACATTACAGAATTAACAGTCAATGAAGCTGGCATGATTGCTAGGCCTGCTAACTGATTAGAACGAAGACCTGTCTCTGGTTTTGCCTTTTAAAAAATTTTTGCTTTGTAAACTTGAAGACAACACAACCTCAAAAATCAGGGTTCTTTGGCATCACCTCAATGGAAAAAAAAATACTAAAGGAAAGAAAGAAAAGAAGACAATAGGAAAGAGTTACTTAATCCTTTCAAGATTATTTGTTAACATGGACCAATGGTGACATTCAACATGAGGCAAATTACATGGTTAAAATTATAAACAAGGAAAAATTCTTTGACAACAAAAGTTTTTATGTCAATGTGGGAGCTGAAAGGTAGGCAGGTATCTGAGAAGAAACTGAGGACACCTGGAGCAGTTCCAGCTGCAGAAGTTTGCAATTTTTTACATTATTTTCCACTTCAAAAATAAAGGCAATGATGTAACCTACTTACATACAAACATGATTAGTGACATGTTTACGTTTTATCTTATAAATAGTTCACTTGAGTTTGAAAAGACAGAATAAATTATCTTGACAAATAGCCCCAAGAGATATTTACAGATTAACTGAAGAATATTGTCTTTGGCTCATAATTAAGGGATAGAGCAAATAAATGTCTTTGGAATATAAAAGACTGGCACTGCAGTCCCTAGGCATTGTAGACACCTGTGTTATGAATTGGAGTCAGGAACCCTATTACAGGTACATCTCTGTCCCTTCCTGAAGAATATGCTGAGCAGAGCCTCCCAGTCATCCCCAATGACAACCAGTAGCACCTGTGCACAAATTATTCCGCTCTTTGAGACAAAAACAGAACAGACAGAAAATAGGGCATGACTCTGCAGGCACAGGGTGAGAAGTGAGGTTCCTATCTTCTTGCTCTTGGTTTAATAATCTATATCCTGATAGGTCCAGAAGGCCATACTGAGAGGAAAATATAAGAAACTGAAATTAATTGAAAAGAAAGTGATCCTTCCTTGATCCTTCCTGGATCCTTCCTTGATTGTCAGACTCGGTCATCACAGAGTTACACAGTGGAATAATTATGTTCTTTGTCCCTAGCCTACTATTTCCTAGCATTAGATTTGTCTTTTTAACCTTCTCTGAGCAGTAAGCTGGCATTTTTCAAACTGGGGGGAAGCCTAAAATTTCCTTTTCCTTTACTGTGTTTTTTTTCCACACACCCCCTTCTATGTTCAGAAAACAGTGATAGAAAGGAAAGAAAAAAAGCCAATTATTGTCTAAATCCTCAAGTTCAGAAACTCACTACTCAAATAATTAGCCCCCACAGGCAGGAAAGCAAATAATTCTGATAATTTTTCTTTGTCAAAGCAAGGAGCAATTTATAGTGATAGCGAGATATTTTCTGCTAGAGCACTTTTCTCTAGTAAAATGAGAATTTGACATACAGTTTCCCCAGGAAAAGAAAGCAGGGGGGAAGGTAACAGCTTCCCATTTCTGCAGCTCCTACACAGCCCATCCAGCAAAACACCTAAGGATAAGGTTATGCCAGGTTTCCAATGACACCAGGCCTAAAAGGTTCAGGAATAACCAGTGTAGATTCTCCCTAATGTGATTTTAAAAAAATAATAAATAAAAACAAACAAAAAAACCCCTTCCCATTGAAATTTTGCAAGTCAACCTTGGCCTTTTGGTTACAAAGACAAGTTTTTAGAAACACTAAGATAACATCAGTCAGCTTGACAGATCACTTCATAGCACTACAGGGGAAAGACAATCCCAGAATAGACTCAGGATTGCATCTATACTTAGGAAGCCATTTCAGGCATAACAGCAACTTTGTGGACAAATTTCTGGACAATGCCACGTATATATTCTCCCCTTACACGTCAGTAGGTGGCACTCTATATATTTACTATCTACCTATTTTGCACACTGCTTCGCTGGACCGAGAAGTAGATCACAGGTGCTCAACCAGCATCCCTTACAAGACAGCTCTGTGCCTCACCTACACTCTTCAGCCTAGATTTCAGTTTTCCCTGGGAACACAAGCTGGTCAAGGATGTTGGTCAAGGCCTGTAAGCCCATGGAAACATGAGCCTCACACAAGGTCTGTAATTTAGGTAGCTAAGAGAGAATCCTCTTTCCCATCCACAGTGTAATCAACCTCAAAATTGTTCCTTTCCACAATGGCCAAAAAAAAATTCAGCATTAAAAAAACATCTGCAAATAAAGACAAAATAAGGTCTATGTTAAAGCAGAGCCCTCTTTGTTGGCCTGGTCAGCGCATATTCTATTTAGAGCCAAATCATAGAACCATAGAATTGGCTGGGTTGGAAGGGACCTCAGAGATCATCAAGTCCAACCCTTGATCCACTACCGCTGCGGTTCCCAGACCATGGCACTGAGTGCCACATCCAGTCTCTTTTTAAATATCTCCAGGGACGGAGAATCCACTACTTCCCTGGGCAGCCCATTCCAATGCCTGATCACCCTCTCCGTAAGGAAATTCTTTCTAATATCTAACCTAAACCTCCCCCGGCACAACTTCAGACCATGCCCTCTTGTCTTGCTGGTAGTTGCCTGGGAAAAGAGACCAACCCCCACCTGGCTACAACCTCCTCTCAGGGAGTTGTAGAGAGTGATGAGGTCTCCCCTGAGCCTCCTCTTCTCCAGGCTGAACAGCCCCAGCTCCCTCAGCCTCTCCTCATAGGATCTGTGCTCGAGTCCCTTCACCAGCCTGGTTGCCCTCCTTTGGACCTGCTCCAGGACCTCGATATCCTTCCTAAACCGAGGGGCCCAGAACTGGACACAACTTCAACTAATTGTTTGTCCTTTGTATTTATATAGCCAGCAGAGTCATAGGAAGGCATCGTGTACACAAAGTTGTTTTGAATTAAAATTCTTAGTTCAAGTTTCGTTTGCAAGAAAAACAGTAACTACTTTGGGGTGAAAAACAGTTTCACATGGTACACTACAACCCAAAACCAGTATAGAAGAGAAAGTGTATCTAAGGCTGACTGCTTGCCAGGGCATTTGGGCAACACCCTCCTGCTGTGCAGACCCACTATTTTTGTGAGGTGGTCAGGACTGCAAGTTTCATACCTTTGAGAGTCTCTCATGGGGGCACCTGTTTTTTATCAAAGCCTGATTCACACAGCAAGCTAAGAGTTACGAATACTAAGCAACTCTAAACCCTTGTTTATCCTCACAGAGCAGATGAGCTCAGAAACAAAGAAGAAAATAGGTGGTTCCTTTTTATTGTACACTGCTACAGTAAGAACCACCCCATCATCCCAATGGTATGAACACATAACACTGGTATAGACCTATAGTACTTCCATTTTTGAAAACATTTTTAAACTATAATAATATATTAAATTTGATAAATATAATTACTACCAAGATTTAATTGATTCTTGATTACAATCAATTATATTTCTGAAACAATCAAGCATCCTACAATTAAAAATAATTGATTCATTAGCATAACCCTACTAGACAATTATACAAATGCATTATTTATGTAATTAGATACATTTACTGTTCATTATTCCACTTTTTATTCTATTGTTGTAAAGCTACCTTAATTTTTAATATTCCTTTGCCTTCTATTGACATAGAGATTGCATTTATTTTATTTACCCAATTTCAAATTAGAAATAAAACCCTGAAAGAGACACAGTCCCTGCAAAAACAATAATTAAAATGCATTTATTTGTCATATGGGTGAAAAGTTAAGGGTAACATACTATTTTCAAGGGGAAATCTGCTGATTGAGTTGAAAAAAGCAGCTGCAAGCAACAGATTTTTGGAGGTTTCAAAAATATAAATTAAAATATTTGCATGCCAGGCTTTTGCTTGAATGAGAATTCAAGAGTGAGCATGAAAGAGAAGCTGGTGAAAAATTACTGTGATCAGAGCTGCTTCCAAGCTTAAAAGCAACTAATGGTCTCTACTTGTTCTATTGTGGCATCAATACCCATTGAGAAGTCCTGACAGTCATGACAACATATTAAGAATTTGATTTTAGTTCTAGTTTTCCACATACTTTACCAACTTTACTTATGGCTATGGACGTCCAAACTTGCTAAGAGAATGTAAACCATGTAAAAATGTAAAAATAACCACAAACCAAAGACCAGCAAAAAACACGTCCCCTCCACCAAAACACTTCTTCCTCCACCAAAAAAACCACAATCAATAACAAATTCAAATTTAGTTGAAGTGCCCTATGTTGGTCAGACTCTATTCTTAATATAACAGGAAGGCAACACATACTCCAATTTCCTTTTAAGACGCATAATGATATCTCTGAGTGCAAGATTACTAAACTTCATGCAAATGTACCTTTATTTTGTAACTCCAGTTGATATTTCTACTGATTGCAGATGACTAGGGATGACCAGGCTGCTTTACATCCTGTAGTGTTCTGAAAGCTCCCTTATTTGACTCACCGGCAGTCACAGTGTTCACCTTGGGTTTTGGTCAGCTTCTTTTCCACCTTCTCCGTAATACTAAAAAGCTTTTCTTTTTTTTTTTCTTTTTTTTTTTTTCTTTTTTTTAATTATTTAACAACAACAACACAAGGTCAGAGGAAATGAGGAAAGACAAATGTGTGAGAGCTGGAATGGGCACCTCTAGTCAGTAACTGTTCATGCTCTTCAAAATTAAATACTGGAAATGGCAGCAAGTGTGTGGAAATAAGTGGTCGTTGCTCCATTCACAGATACAGTGCAAGATGGAGCTCTCTTGTGGTTCCTCAGGAGCCATCACAAATGTTTCTTTCCACCTTTTAAGATGCTTTGATGATGTTAAACCTTTGCTCATTCCTACAAGCCTGGGTGAATAGCCTAGACCTTGGGTGGCCTGTATGTTTCTTGTTCTGAGAGAGAAACCAGTCAGCCACATTCAGAAGCAGAAAGAGAAAAAAGGAGCAGAAATTCCAGGTGGAGAGCAGCAAACTATTATGATAATTTATCTCATTTCTCTCCAGTAGCCTTGGTGCTGAACAATATGCCCCTACTCAACTTCACAGCCACCCATGAAAAGTTTTATGTCAAAGAGGATCCCACAGATGGTGTTTTTTGTAACAGTAAGGGATCATTCAGTTCCCTATGAGATGGATAAGCTACCTGAAAATTATCAAGGACTGGCCAGCCATACACAGCAGAATCTCTCCATATGCTGCATCCATATCAGGTACTAATGTACTCCAAAATAGTGGAGGTCAGGAAGGCATCAATAAAACCTCCAGGCAAAAACAGATTTCTTGGAGAATCAGCTGACTACATTACAAAGCAATGGCCAAGCAAACCAGAAATATTTTAAAATTATTATACATCAGCCTTGAGTGATGGATTGAATTTAACAGAAATGGATGTTATATTTGGTTTATGTTTATACGTGTCCATCTCTTTTGATTGATTTGTCTCCTCACTTTTCACAAGTTAAAAACTTATCTTTTCTTATTGTTATTTCTCTGTGTTTATGAAAGACTGTAAAGCAAAGGAAGAAGATTATCTGCCTCATTGCAGCTCTTCTTTAAATCTGGTACTTAGACTAGTGAAGAATTTCTAAGGTCTACAGAGGTTCGGAATTACACAGCTTCAAAAAACTAAACCATGCTTGTCTACCTTACAGTCCAAAGTTATTCCTAATTTCATCTGGGCATCACTTAAAAAGCACTCCAAACTTTATCTGCAAGGGAGCACAGCTGCTTTCAAAGTCATTACATCTTAAAAATCAGAGGAAAGTTCTTCCAAGTGTGTTTATTTAATCCAAAACATTAACACGCTGACAGCTGTTGAGCTGCTTCATTTAGCTGTCACAACAGACCATAAAGCAACCATAGCGAAATGGACACTTCTGTGTGTGACATCTGCCACTCCTCTATTAACTGCTGCTTCTCCACAAACATCCTACCAAATAATTAATTTGGCTAGGTGTATGCAACAGAGTATTTTTAATGCATTAAAACATCTGGGGTTTTGCACTGCAAGGTTCTGCTTAATGTAGCAAAATCCAAAAAAGAAGATTTTGAACTGCCATTTTTGGATATGACACAGGAAGGATTCCCACAGAGAGATAACATGCCTCATCTACTCAGAAAAGTATACCTTCTGTAATATAAGTTGAAAAACCTTACTAAAAATATTAACATTGTAAGCTTTAATAGAAATAAAAATTCTTAGGAAAGCTTCATCTCTACAGGACTGTTCTTGAATCCAAAGCATCTGCACCTCAGTGGGAAACGTAGGTTATATGAAAGCAATTTGTAATGTGCTGCAGCAGAGCAGAATATGGTAGCCTTAGTATCAAGGAAAGAAAAAAAAAATCACAGTAGACATCTTTGCAAAATTTAATCCTGAGAAACAGAGTACTCAGGACTCTTGGAAGAGTCTGTAAGAATGCCTGAGACTCAGCAGTTCTCAAAAACAGGCTAAAAGTCTGGAATTCTCCCACTAAAAAAAAAAATCAAAAGTCTGAGTATGGAACTGACTAAAACTCAAATGACAAAATCTCCTTGAATCAAACTTGCTGAAATTACAAGATAAATCACAGAATGCCACCAAGATACTCACAGTAGTACCTGCAAACCATAAGGCTGCATAGCAAGAAACAGCCTCTCTCTTTCACCTGAAGATGACAAACAACTGCTTCCAGAATGTGCATTTTCTCAGCTTTTTAGGAAATATAATACTTGTTTCTGCCAGAATTGCCTAAGCATCTGAAACTACAGTCTTGCCTTTTAAAGACTAAGGTGAAAGAGGTTGAAGGAGAATATTGAAAATCTAAGTTCTCTGTTATTGACATCTATCTTATCCCATTGACACACCTGAAGCATTGCTTTTAACTTTTTCCAAGGCTGTCATTGGTCTCCAAGATAACCATCTTGCCTGGAAACAGAAACTAACCAGAGAAAACCCACAGCTCAGTGATGTTTGATTCCAAAATGAAATTAACAACATAGAGAAAAGCATTTTTCCCGAGAAAGCAAAACATGCTTGGCTCATGATGTCTTTGGAGGCCATTCCTCAAACACTGCTACACGATACCTCAGAGATGCATCTGATTTGACTACTGGAGTTGTTTCCTTGGGGAGTTTGCAGCCATCTCAGCATAACTCCAAAATGGGAACTTAACAGAATCTCATGTGACAGAAAGTCACAGGATGGAAAGAAAAGAAAGGTAAGAAAATTGAACACTGAGATTTCTGATGTCTACACCCACACATGAGAACTTTGCTGGCTCATTTTGGAGATGTCCAACCTTCCACTGCATCTGAGCAACCTCATCTAACTTTGAAATCAGTCCTCCCTACTCTGGGCAGATGGTTAGGCTAGGTGACCTCTAGAGCTCCCTTCTGGGGAGAATATCACAACAGGTATCAAAGACAGGGAAATAATTCTAATTACAATAATATCTAAACCTTATCAAATGCTGCTTTTAGATCTGGAGTCACACATCCTATTGAATCATTTAAGAGGACTTTGAAAAGCAATACTCAGATCAATGCACTCCTGCACATAGGCAGATGGGAGTAGTCACTTGATTACTAACAGCTTCCCATTACAAAAAGATTTCTTTTCACCTTTTTTTAACTGACTGAAATTATTGCCTGATTTTCCTCTAGTATTAGTAGAGACTAACAAGTACTTTCATAGGGAAGTTCATCAGCATCCTAAAATAGATGGGATGATTTTACATCTTCTCTTACTCTCTCTGTTGACTATAGTAGGAAGGACTACTTCTGACTAGAAGTTTGCCTTTCAGACAGACCAAATTCAATGACAGAAATCCCATCACATTTACTGGCTTGGGAGGAACCAGTAACTTCACACTGGAATAGGTTCTCCATCCCTCTTTACACAGGTCTGAAGGTGGTTGAGAAACATAAACCCCAAGAGCTCTATCTATCCTTTTCATTATTTAGAGGAAGAAGGAAGAAAGATGGTTACTGTGGGTTTCACTCCTGAAGTGTTAACAATGAGTACATTGTAAGGCCAAACTACTCATATCCACATCTTCCTTGTGTGCTCCAAAAGTATTTCTCAAAGTTCAATTCACCAGTGATCCAAGTAGAAATCCCTATAAATATCCTCAGACTATTAGTCCTTGTTATTACCTAATTTCAGCTTTCATCAGCAGAATTACAGCAGGCATGTGTTTGATGCATTATGCTTATCAACTATATTACAACTTAAATATTTTATCTTTTTTTTAATGGGAAACTGATTTACAGTGATTTAGAATGAACTTTGGAAATGTTCCTAAGAAATTTATAGGGTGAATTTCCACAAAAAAAAGAAAAGAAATAATAATTTTAAAATTGTAGTTAGACCTGTTTCTTAATTTACTTTGCTGCTTTAAAAACCAAAAATGGGGGAGGGGGATGGCACAAACATCTGCATGGACCAACGTAAGTGAAGACCTTCTCCTCTGGGTGTAGTTACACCCCCTGCATTACTACAGTCTTTCTACACTGGTTACTGCCACAACAGGAACAGACACAGTCCCAGTTTAAAGGGAGTGTGCCAGACAGTCTGATGCATATTGGACAGTTTAGCCTTTTTAGTCCTTCCCTTCCCCATAAATCCATGCCTATTTCAATAAAAAAGAAAACACACCACTTACATCCATGAAAAGTGCACAGCAGCCATTAGGGAAGTAATTCTGGCTTTATACTGGCATGCATTAGGGTGGAATCTGCTCCAATGTTTTTCAGAGAAATCAGCAAAACTGAAGCTCTGCATTCATACATTTTCAAGGCTCCTGCTAGTGAGGGCTTTTTCAGCAGCTGCATAGTGCTGCAAGTTGGCATAAATTCTTGTTATAATGCCACAGGCTAAATTCAAAAGTCCTAGTTTAACACTGGTGGCAAACTACAATTAGTACTGTTCCTATACGAAAGAAAATAATCCATGAAATCCATCATTTTCATAGGCACATAAAAATTTAACATGAAAATTCTCAGCTTTGCCAACTTCTGTTCACTCCTGCTAATTTCTTACTTTGGATTTCATATGAACAGATATCCTTTCTGAAAGGGTAAAAAAAATAATTAAAAAAAAGCAAAACAAAGACCTGCCAGAAATCAAACTTACTTAAAATTTTAGATTAGGACAAAACTTGTGTAATTTCCAATTCCTCTGAACATTTGTGGAAATGTCAACCAAAATATCCAGACTGCCATTACATGTGACAGCCAAGGTTAATCTGGTGAGCTGGTATCATGCATTTAGAGAAGGACACAAGAAACCCATAGATTATTGATATATTTTGTCTTAAGGCCAACTGGTAGTTGTGTTCTGACTAAAAAGGAATTTATCCAATAAGAATGTTCCCATTATTCCGACAGCAAGATAACCAGCTTTAAAACCCTCTTTTTGGCTATAATCCTGAACTGTATCTGACAGAAGAGACACCTTCATTTGTGCACCAGTGAAGGCTGGGAAGGAGATGTCTGGTTCAATGACACCTGATGGTATGAAGTCTTAGGGAGCAAGAAGGAAAACTAAAAGATGTAGTCAGAGATGCATCTGAAATTGCACAGATATCACAGGATACAAAGGCCATTATAGCAAACAATGTGGACAGCTACACAGAAAAGGAGCCAGTAGTGAAGCATAACCTGGGAATCACACAGGGAAGAAGCTGGTTGCTGGTACCCTCTGAAGCACAGACAATATTATAAACAGAAGCCATGAGATTAAGAAGAAATACTCTATCCTGAAGGAATTTGGGATTGCACACTATGGAAGTGTCTGACCTTTCATTCTTGAAATCAGGCATTACTGCCATTCTCAGTGTACACTAAATAAATAAATAAATACAGAGCTGGCAGCATGGGAAAGAATAAATAAAGCAGACACAAATTCTCAGAGACTTGCCTTGCTAAATTATGACTTACTTATTGACCTCAAATGCAGGAAAGAAGATTACCAACTAGGTCAGATCACTTAAGAAGAGAATAAAAGAATGGCACAAGCAGCTGGAGTACAAGAAAAAAGGTCAAGACACAAAACATGACTGTAAGAAACAAAGGAACCCTATGATCACAGCTGAAAGGAGACCAGGTCAGGCACGCTTCTGAAGTTGATCTGACCATAACCTGTACTTAAAGTGGATACTCCAAAACACCAAAGTGCTTGCAATCTCTAAACATGAAGTCAAACCATTCAATTTTTAAAGCAGCAAGACCAGTCAAATAAAACAGATGTAAAAAGTTTTGAAAATGAAGCTTCTCACTCCTTACCATGTCCTTACAGGATAAGTTTTTCCTCCAGTTTTCTTCCAATCCAGCAGCCACTATACCCTTTCCAGGTGTATAAATACTCCAACCTCCCCCTGGCCCCTGCCTCTTACCTGCCTGTCTCATAAGTCTCTCACTGTCCTAATTTTTTAATGCTTTAAAACCTAGCTGCCACAGCCTATAGCTTCCAGAAATGTGTCCCTCCTGAGAATGCTCTTGGGAAAGGAGCAATCTCCCTCTCTGGAGATTTCCATACAATTGCAAATATAAGTAGCCACAAGGCTGGAACCACACAAGCTATTAAACCAAACAAAACAGCATCTATGCAGTAAGCTGAGAGCAAATAAATAAAGCAGATATCAACCTTTGCAAGCAGAAAGATGACATGAGCAAACTACTCAGAGACAATGTAGAAATTATGCAGAGAAAGACAGAGAGTTTAATGACTTTTTATGTTAGTCTTCATGAAGGATATCTATTGGTGTCAAGTCGAATTAATAGCAACAAAAATCAAAGTTCCACTGAAAAAAAAAATTATTTTTTTCAAATTTAGGTGGCCTGACAAATACCAGCTAAGATATATAAAAAAAACCCCATCTGAACAGACATGAGAACTGACAGCAGCTCTGGGATGTTTCATGGAAGAGGGGGGAAAGCACAAGTGTGCTTAGAATGAGAAGAAAGAGGAGCTGGGAAACTGCTGGCAGCTCAAGCTGAACTTCAGATTTAAGAACATTTCTGGATACAGGAAAGCATTGTGTGCAGCAGTAGGATAACACAGGTGTGAGTAGGAATCAGGATAGATTTGTTAAGAACAAAGTAACTGAATAATCCCATTTCTTCCTGTGTGTGGCTAATAGGTCTTCTTAGCAGAAGAAGTAATTGTCATATACCTTGACTTCAGTAAATCATGAGGAAATTTGAAAATAGAAATTAAATAACTGTACCTATGAAGGACCAGTGTTTCACTGTCAAATACAAAGATGTACTGAGTGGTGCTTCAAAGGGCCTCTCCAGTCCTTTTCAGCATTTCTCTTAGGAGCCTAGGTGATAGAAAAAGATATTCCTGACAGTAAGAGGCATTGCAACTGTGTTGGAGGACTGGATAAAGATTCAAATAAGTTTTAACAAGCTAGAGAAGCAGTGATTACTCTGCCACAAATGTACAATAAGGAAGAGCTAGTTAGCAATGGTTTTGTTTAAAAAGCAACCAGAACTAGTATAGCTGGGAAATTTGAGCCACAAAATTGGAAAATAATCTGCTCTACATATTAGTGATTGATGAACACACAATAATAGCTGCAAATGCCAACCTGAAAGACCCAGAATAGACTATGAAAACCATTCCATTGAGAACAGTAATGAAGCACTGGAATGGATTAACAGTGGAAACTAAGGGTATTCCACCCCTGATGATCTACAAAACAGAAATTGTAATCTGATCCTTCTTGGGGCACAAGGATGGCTCTTCCAAGACAACATACTACTGTCTCCTCCCTCAAGGGCATCCTGTCACATATGTACATTGCCTCTGCATAAACATAATCTGTTGTACAATGGACACTGATTTAATGGTTTCCATTTTAAAAAAGTAAATTTATGAATGGAATGGTCCCACATACTGGCAAACACCACTGGCATCTTTAAAAACAAAAGCGGGGAGAAAAAAACCAGCCAAAAAAACCCCAAATACAAAGAAAAGAGACACATCCCAGTTCTGCTAAAAGCAGAATGGAACTTTTGCCTCATCCATTTTAGCCTTTCTAATTATGTGTTTTCTAGTGATGTTTCAGTTTTAACTGTTAAGTGTGGATCTCCAATATAATTCAGAGTTTCCAGCCTTGATATGGATGAATCATTAATAGACTTCACCCCAGAATTCTCCCTGATGGTGGCCTGTTGCTATGGAAGTCAGCGTCCAGAAAAAACCTAGAAGGAAGAAGTACTATAGCATTTATCACATCATTAATAGAGCCCTAATAAGCAAAGGTTCACAACCTCTGGATGCTGCTGAATTGGAGTCAGATAAACCTGCTCTGCCCAATGTTTTAATCAACTGCAGTGTCTGCTGGAGGCCATGGTAGCATAGCTTATAAATATATAGATGCTTTATTCACTTTACAAGCAAAAACACAAGCTAAAAAATGAACAAATTCAACACAGCAACTGTTACCTTCAATCCTTGGAATATATGAAAGCCAAAGGAGTGTCTAGACAAAGATCAAATGCTCCAGCAAAGATTCTTTATTTCATTACAATTGTTCTGAGATAATTTCGAAGTATCAGGGAGATACAGTACCATTCCTTGCTAAGCTTCAAGGCTTCTCTCCCCCAAAATTCCTAGTTGATGTCCAGTTAAATTAATTTAGCTGAGGTTTTGCACACCATTCTCTATTGTGGCATCCATATTGTGTACATCACAAGGAAGCAATAGCATGGCAGCTCAAAATAATGTGAGACAAGAAAAGATTGGAAAAATGAGTTGCAGATAAGACATGACAGGTGGAATGTAACCTCCAGTCAGAGATTCATAAAATAATTACACTCAATTATTTACCCATCAGCAGAAGTGCCTGCTGAAGGGCATAAGAGTCCTAAGTTAAAAGCATTGCTACTCAATATTTTATTGCATGGCCAGGAGGTTAAGGGACATTTCACCTCCATGACACTTTCAGTTTGATAAGCAGGTCAAGGGAGGTGATTCTGCCCATCAGCTCTTGTGAGATCCCACATGGAGTACTTTGTCCATTTCTGGAGCCTCCAACACAAGAAGGACATGGAGCTTTGGAGTGAGTGCAGAGGAGAGCCACAGAGATGATTAGAGGGCTGGAGCACCTCTCCAATGAGGACAGGCTGAGAGAGTCGGAATTGTTCAGCCTGGAGAAGAGAAGGGGAGACCTTAGAGAGAGGGGAGACTTTCAGCTCTGGGGAGACCTTAGAGCACCCTTCCAGTACCTGAATGGGGCCTACAGGAAAGCTGGGGAGAGACATTTCACAAGGGCATGTAGTGATAGGACCAGGGGGAATGGATTTAACTGGGGGAGGGTAGATTTAGGTTATATAATAGGAAGAAAATCCTCACATTGAAAGTTGCAAGGCACTGGAAGTGGTTGCCCAGGGAAGCTGCCCCATCCCTGGAAGTGTTCCAGGCAAGGTTGGATGGCACCTTGAGTAACCTAGTCTAGTGGAAACTGCCCTATCCATGGCAGGATGGTTGGAACTAGATGATCTTTAAGGTCCCTTCCAACCCAAACCATTCCGTGATTCTGATTATGTATCAGACCGGACCATACTCTGTCACAAGCACTCACCTATTTTCATACTAGCTTTTCCTCCACTGGTCTGAGTATCAAGCTGCCTTCAGGAAACTGTAACATTAGACACCAAGTCTTCATAATTTGCTGAAGGCAACTGACTTGTCTCTAGTTATCCTCTCTATGGTTTAAAACAGAGGACATGGAGGTTTTGGATGTAGTAAAAGTAATAACTTTAAAATGTCTTATTTAACTTATTTAAATAGAGAAGTGATTATATCACACTTGTAGTCTCAAAATCCTTTTCATACAGTGAATATCATTCAGTCCTTTTAAGGGACTGTGATGTACTATCAACAATCCTGAAAACTCTTAAGATGCAGCTTCACTCCAGCAAATAACTGCCAATATATCAAAAATTTTTCTCATCAAGCAGGCTATGTTTTCATATAGCAAGGTTTCTGTCTCTATTATCCTTAGCATCACAATGTAGCCTGGAAGTCAGCCTTTGATACAGATGTGTTAAGGAATAACAAAGATGATATAATCATAGAGTGTTTTATGAAGTTAATAACTGGTCCAGGAAACTATTACTCCTAGTCATCATCCAGAGTAAAAATGCAATTTAACTGCTACCAAAGTGCAACAAAACAATACACTAGGAGTCCAGTTTTTCCCCATAATTATATAAATCTGGCACAACTGAAAATGGGAAAAAACTAAACACAAAAAAACAGACAAAACCCCCCTCTATTGACCTAAGTATAAACATAAACAAACAATAAACAGAAGGAGCAAGAGGAGAAACAGTGCTGTATGAGGCCTCTTTGAACAAGAGCTGTATTCTGTCATTCCAAAACATAACTATACAGATTTTCCATAATAATTTTTGTTTATTAAGTATGCATGTTTATAAAAGTAGAAATTTTTGCTTTTATATCTCTGTCTCCTATTTAAATCTATTTTTGGTCTTAAATATCATGAACTAAAATCCCTAACACTGGAATCAATGGAGGTCTTCTCTGAGCTTCCCTCTCAAACCAAATGGATGTCTTTAAGTTCATTTGATTTCATGGATTCTGATCATACAACAGGTAACCTCAGTTCCTCAGTCATTCTATGTGTGATGAATAACAGGGCCCAGAGAGAAAAACATTATTTATCCCAGTGCAAATATAATGGAAGGATCCAGCCTGCAAATCTCCCCACATTCAACCATCCTAATATGCCTGGCTGCACTCAGGGTCAAAAGGAGGAAGCAAACTAAAGATGTCAAGAGATGTAGCTCTCATTCCCAAGCACCTGAGAAGTATATTGCTGGCCTGAATATGCTCTCTTCAGGTCTTACAGCAATATTAAACAGATCTAACACAACCAGTCTAACTATTCAACTTATTTTGTATTCAGTGTGTACTCTCCTAATTGTTTCCAATTACTGTGCTTTTTTCCTGGAAACAGATAGTGCCTGTCTTTGCTTGGAAGCTATTAAGATTGCTGCCACAGCCACTGGAAAGATAGCAGCTACATTTCTGTGCATGTATCTGTGGATGCAAAACCTGATTGCATTAAAAACGTGCTCAACTCGCTTGAAACTTGCACTTTCACTCTGCTCAATGAACAGGCCAACCTCGTTTTTTCCTAACAATGAAGAATCACCCTTGGTCGTTTTCCAATAGCATCATAGTGCTTTTCTCAAAATAAGCTGGTGGATGTTTTGACTTTGCTAATCAAGCTTTTTATGTATTGCCAGTTATTTTTATGACAGAGGCATCCAAGTGCATTTTTCAGATGTTAGCTACTTACAAATTCATCATGCTCCTAATCTGTGTGTTAAAAGAGATCCGTAGAATAACTGAAGTAACTTAAACCAAACCAGTATCAAAAGAACTGTTATTATTTTACAGAGTACTTTAAGACTACTATGAGGAAAATATCTGAAGAAAACTAATAAACTAAATACATTATTTTTCACGGAAATACATTTACCAAAACCTTTCATCTAAGGGAAAAAGACATATCTATTAAATTAGTGACAAATTTCCAGAGGCTAATGTATGAAATTTAATTTAGCTAGGAAAAAAAATAATATGAGACATTTTAAAGTGCTGACCACCTTAAAAGCAGGAGCCTGGTACTTAAGGTATACTGCTCTATTGTCAGTCTTTGTGGATATCAAAGAATTCTGTAAGACATCAACCCAGAACTACTTGTGTTCAAGTAACTAAAATCCTTTTCTTGCAAGAAAAGGAACCACATCCAGATCATTGTCTTATAATTAGTCAAGCAACTGAATTTATCTTGTCATTAATACTACTCACGGTTAGTAACAACATTGAGTTGTATTATTTTGTTCCACTTTCTGTGACTAGTTCTCTTTTTCAATGTCTTCTGATGAGCCATAAAAATTGCCACCTGTACACCTGCACAGTGCTTATCCTGCACTGTCAGACATGCCAGGGAGCTTTCACATACAGATTACTGCAGCAAGGTTGAAAAACAGATTACAGTGACAGAGTAATACAAATCACCACAGAGCAGCACAGCGGTCAGGGCAGTAACAAACGTGCAATTGCTTTCACTGCAACTCCAGTGGCCAAGAGAGGAGAGGCTGGGGAAGAAAAGGGGGAAATGTCTCTATTATCTAGCTGAAGATAGCCTCAGCTTGCTAAATCAGGAAATTTTACTTCTTTTTTCTTGCTTTGCCCAGTGTGGTACCTCAATATATTATTATATCTTTGCTAAAAACAACAACAACAAATGAAACAAAAGTGTCTGCCTTGACCACTAGCTTCAAGGGACATCATTCCTAATTCCTACACTTACTTACATAAACTCAGGCTCTACTACTAAGAATTACATATTGACAAATAAGCAGCCACTGTTCTGAAGCCTGAGAGCTGCCTAACAAGCACCGTGCCTCTCAGTAATGCAGCACATGCCAATATGCCACATGATCCACTCTTCAGTACCAATGTTGTTTTTCACTGTCTCAAGCAAACAGTTGCACTTTAGCAGGAGGTACTGCCTCACACAGAGATGGGATGAGCTGCTCAGCAGGTTTCAAAAAAGCCAGCAGCTCCCACCTCACATCCCTGCTTCAGAGGATCAGCCACCTGACACAGGAGTGAACTGATACCTTGCTGTCCTGGTTTGAGCCTGGGTGATGACAGAGGACCACGCGGCCACTCACTGCCCCTTCCCATTATGGGATGACGAGGAGGAAATCCACCCAGAACACAGTGGGTCAAGACAAGGGCTGTGAGGTTTTCATTCACCAATTATGCTCACGGGCAAAACAGACTCAACTTGAGGTAAAACAATTTAATTTATCATTAACCAAATCGAAACAGGGCAAAGAGAAAAAAAAAAAAACTCCAAAAACAGAGATTACACCCCACCTCTCCCTTCTTCCTGAGCCCAAAGTACTTTGTTCTCGGTATCTCTACCTTCTTCCCCCCAGCGGCACAGGGGACAGGGAGGGGGGTTACAGTCCGAATGTCACAGGTTGTTCTCTGCCGGTCCTTCCTCTTCAGAGAGAAGGATTCCTCACAGTCTTCACCTACTCCAGTGCAGGTGGCCCTCAGAGCCACAGACTACTTCAGGAGCAGTCACCTCCATGGCTGCAGGTCCACAACATCTGCTCCGTGATCCTCCCGAGGCTGCAGGTCCACAGCTGCTCTGCCAGGATTCCTCACGAGGCTGCAGGTCAGCAACACCCGCACCTCCATGGTCCTTCAGGATGTGCTCCACCGTGCTCCTCTCCATAGGTGCAAGGGACAGGCTGCCATCTCACCATGGGATGTAGGGAAAAATCTCTTCACAGGCACCTCCTCTCTCCTTCCTCACCAGCCTTGGTCTCTCTAGCTCCGGCACTGCTCTCCTCTCCTCTGGTGATGTTCTCTCCCTCCCAGTGTTTTCTTTCTCACACCTACCCCTTTTGCTCTGTCCTGCACTTACGTACCATGTATCTCCCCTTCTTGAATATGTTAATCACAGAGGCAAAAATCTTTTTGTTCACTGGTGGCCTAAGGTGGGGCCAGGCATCTTGGAGTAGGGAGATCTATTCCAGCTACTTAAATGAGCCATCCTTGGGGGAGGGCACCGCTTCCCTGCTTCCAAAAACAGCACCATATCAACCCAAGAACAATTGCCTTTGCATGATAAAGTAACTCCTACAGACGACAGCGCACTTCTTCCTTTTCCACCTCTTTGGCACTGGTTCCATCTCTGTCATGTACTAGATCCCACATGTTGGCTTTCACAGCAGCAAAACCAAGTGAAGTGCTCAATCTAGTGAGTTTCTGTTTACTAGTATTTAAAATGCATGGCTTCCTGCTCATCCAACCCCAGTTCACAAGGAAAACCTCTACAGTCATCCATGGGCTGCAACACCTTTAGAGGACAAGGTATTTTCCACATTCTTTTCAGAATTTCTTCTTTACTCCTTACCTCCCACTTTGACTGCTGGGTTGTTCATATCCCAGGCAAGTTATTGGAAAGGAGCCTCACTTAAATATCTTAGTTCTCTGGTATTGCATGTGAAATAGTTCTTCAAACACAGTGGTCTTCATTTGCAGGTACTGGCAGTTTAAATTAGGCAGAGTTTTATTTCCAATACATGGCCAACTGCGGTCTTCCAAAAGAATGCACATGATATTTAGTAACAGTCTGTCTCTCCTGTGTTAAGTGTTAGTTTTTTAATTGGTTAGTATAAACATTCAGGAGAAAACAACAGCTATTCCTCATTGGGTAAGAATTTACCTAGCTGCACATAACACTGTGTACAATGACTGCTCACCTTGCTTTCTGTTCCTGAAGTAATGTCAGCTGGAGCAAAAAGCTAAAGAACATGAAAATGCAACTGTAACTTTATTTATCCCATAAATTAATAGTCATATAAAAAGCCCCACATCACTATTTTACCACACAACCTGGATTCTACATCGAACCAATTGTTAAAAATGACAGAATGGGTTGGGTTGGGCCAGGCCTAACAGATCATCTGGTTCCAACCCCCTGGGACACATCCCACTAGACCAGGTTGCTCAAAGGTCTCATTGGACCTGGCCTTGATTGCTTCCAGAGAGGGTCATCCACAGCTTCCCTGAGCAACTTGTTACAGTGTCTCACCACCCTCACACTAAAGAATTTCTTACTAATGTCTAACCTAAATCTCCCCTCTTCCAGTTTAAAACCATTGTCCCTTGTACTGTCACTACATACCTGTGTAAGAAGTCCCTCCGTTGCTTTCCTATAGGCCCCCTTCAGGTACTGGAAAATGCACCTTCTTTTGAAATACAAACCCACTACCCTCAGCAGAGGTACCTCCTACCAATTCTGCCTCTCCAAGACATGTTTTTGTACATTCCAAAGAAACAGGAAAACCAAAGATAGCCCCCAGAATCAGCAATCATACGGAAAAATCCTAGCAAAAACTCTATCCGTTGACATGAAGAATGTATATGTAAGGCCATGTAAGCTTAACTTAAATGAAGATTTTACTTTGTATGGAGGAGAAATATGCAGGAAGATAAGCCAGCCTCTTTATACATATTGGCATAATAAAAATTGACCTGTGTTGTTTTAAAAAAAATTATTTTTGAGGTTTAAATTCTTGTGTTCAATTTTTAATATTTTCTGGTTTAGGTTTTACAAAAAACCCTAAAAATCAAAAATCTTGCTTTCATTTATGCAATTTTAATTCTGCACAGTATTATGGAAAAAATATCAGAACAAGGATATGGATCAGAATTTTCCCACACCCTCTTTTTGCAAAATAGAGGAAAGACTGAAACAATCTTAGAAAGCAATCAAATTTAAGTAGCGCTTTTTTCACAGAAAACTTCCCTATACCTTGTCTTATAAGCAAATTCAAAATCAATAACTAAGCTTCTACTTTAAGACTGACAATGACTGGCCTGGTATATCCCAGTTGGACCTGGAAGATCTGGGCTTCAGTTTGTTTGCTAGGTATTGGACCCAAAGTGCAGACACACTGCTTTCTCAACAGCTATAGTGTAACTCCTGCTACATAAGGCAGAACGTGCCAGTTTGTTTTGTATATCCATCCCTAGCTAGTGTCCCTTTTAACAGGGTATTTTCTGCTGTAGACTTGGCTCTGCCTCCTACAGGAACACCTTGAGAGCTGGAGTGGGGGAGGCTGGAGCAGGACCAAAGTGCTATTGCAAATGCAGAGCAGTGAGTATGGGGATCATGGTAAACCAAGAATCTGCAAAGCTCAGCACTGTATGAAGAACTGAACTTTGCCTTGCAAGCCTGATTTGCTGGTTACTGAGAGCTCCTGCTGTGAGCAAAAGAGGGGAGAAGGAAGAACTAATTGGAGAGAAGACCAAAAGCCTTAAGGAGCCTTAAGGAGTTGCTCTGCTCCCCTCTGGAAGCAGAAGTGGTGCAGGCCAGTGGCTCTACTTTGGGTAACATTGCCATCTGTTCTCTTAGTGGTAGCAGCCTTGCCTCAACTCAGGTCCTGCTACTGAGAGGAGATGCAGCAAGCCTGGTTTTCCAGGGACCAGGAGTCCACAAATCTGATTTGCCACCCTCAGCAAACATCTGCCCCAGACACTGCCTCAACAGCTAATGTGTCAAGAGCCAAGCCTTGGGACAGGACCTTGTGGAATTACCAGAGTTCAGATTTTAGCAGCCACATTCTGGAAGAGCAAACAAAAGGCTTACATCCCAGAAAAGTCAGTTACAGCCTCTACAGACTTATAAAGCTGGAACTGGAAGAGAGTTTTAATGTGAGCTGGAGCGAATCCTTCATCCTAGCTAGGGTATAATTATATCATTCTGCTTGACAATGTGACATAGAAGGGGCAATAAAATATCCATTTCACTGTGAGGCTGGTATGACATGGCTACTATGGATGGTTAGGCTACTTAATTTATATTTCAGAACTCATCTGAATTCATTAAGCATTTCCTACTATATTCACCCTTGCTATAGATAGCTGCTTATAAAGGGGATAAGAAATAAACACTTTAGGAATGGACAATTTGTTTCTTCCTTCAACCTAACTATTTTTTCTGAAATTGAGTGTTATAATAGCAATAACTACAGTATCTACAGAAAGCAGGAAAACCAAAGACTTCAAAATGTTGGAGAATGGTAGAGTTGCAAATATGCTCTAAGAAGAATGAAAACAAACAAATAAAAAGAAAACACTTAAGGCACTGAAGGTGTTCCAAACAGGGAAGATTAATGTTTTACATTGTTTATATATTTTTGAAGAATGCTTTCGAGAAAGCCACTTACCACTTTCTGTGCTTTTTGAATTTGACAAATAATTAACCATGGGTGGAATTTTTAAAGAAGACAACAAGGCAAACATTTCCTGAATCCTTAGGAAGTGAGAAGGTAAATATGTGAAGACTTTGCTGGAACGAAATAGAATCTTTCAACTCAGAGTGCATTGTTTGCTGTCCTTTAAAAACAGGCTAACCCAGTGTGAAGTTCATTAGTATTCTAATTGCCAAGTAGTGCTCAGTGGTTGTCTCAGGCTGTTTGATTAAAAATTAAACAAAATTAATTTTTTTCCATTGCCAGATGCACTGAACCCTTTTTTTAAAAAAAAAAAAAAAAAAAAAAAAAATTAAACTCCCTTCCTAACACTTAAGATTACATGCCATCGTAGTGGAGCAGTATCTACTCATACTTTGCAAGAGAATGTAATGAAAGAATAATTCTGAGTTATAGAGCAGAGGTTTTATTCTTATAATGGCTTGCCTTGTAATAGTCTTCTGTTCATTTCAGCTGATCTTTGTGTTCTCCAAGGGTGAAAGGAAAACTGATGGAACTGTGATCATAGAGCATGGCAAACAGCTCCATGACCTACAGCCAGCTATGGAGCACATGAGAAGCTTGTTCCATCTCTAAGCAGATACTGTGCTGTGGTAAGGACGTTTAATTCAGATATTTAAAAGTAACATCTGGGCACAAACTATTTCACTGCTCTATATACATTTATCAAAAATTAAAACTGTAACCAACAGGAATTTCCTTGAATCATGAGGCTAATAATAAGTATCAACAGAATGTAATGTTTCTATAACACTAAAAAGAAGGATCTAAAAATTGAGTTTCAGGACACAATCTCAAGACTCCAGAGTACATTTTCAGGCACACCCACAGACACTTTCTGTTCAATTTACCTAAGGAAACAACTTAAACCACCTTTGTGCCTTTGGTATTACAGCAAAGAACCTTCCTCCTCTCTGTTACAGTTGTGTATTATGCAAATAAAACTAATTGTGTTATATGTACAGACACTGTACTTGTGGAGGACAAAACAGATTCTATATTCAGAATAGTAAAATTAACAGAGCATTCACAAGCTACAAGAAAAATATACAGGCTTTTATCACTTGAAGCTGTGGCCAACCAGAAAAACATGCCAATCAGCTTGATCAAGGACAAGAGAAGAATGTTAGACTCAAGGTTTGTTGAAGATGAGACCATGCCCTCTTGTTTTATTTACGTTAAGTATTCCATCAGAGAGACTAACTATGGCGTTTGTAAAACCATCTTAAAAGATATCCGCAAAAGAAAAAGTAGTGAACACGCAAAAAAAGGTGTAGTGAACAGGCCAAGGTTGTATTAACAAATGTAACAAAAACTTCAGAAAAAAAAAACCTGTGCCAATCTCCATCAAGACAGAACTACTTCTTTTGTAAGCAGGCTCTTATGCTGGGGAACAATATACAAAAGCAAATACTGAATATTCCAATAATGTGACACCTCTTTTTGTATTTTGGAAATGTCATGGTTAAAAATTATTGGTGGCAGTGAACCAGAGATGAAGAACCCCAGAACAATTTTAATACAAATCAATTTATGTTCTCCTCCAGAAAAAATTGAGAGTTATCAAGTACTGCTATGATATTCAGCTTTCTTGCAATATTTCCATGTGGTTACTTCACTCTTTTAAGCAGTTGCAGGTACACAGCCAGAGATACTAGAGTTGGGTTCACTACCGTATTTTGGATTAGACTCAACTGAATTCTTTCCTCATTTGAAAAGTTATAAATTAAAGAACTTAAAGGCAAAGACTAGGGAATTAGATTAACCCCCAAATTTGTTCCTTTGTAACAGAAGTTATATTCTTATGAGAAGAGAACATGTGATCTTCCGTGATCAACTGGAGCAGATGGAAGGGAAAGGAAAAGAAAGAGCTAAAAGAAACAGGGAAATTTTTTCAAAGTCACTGAATCTATATAGATTTCCATCAGATGGGCCATGAGGCTGGGTAGCATGTTTGTTTCTTTTTTTTTAAAATAAATTTATTATCCTTTTAAAGCTGACCTGAAAACTGGCAGACCTTTCATATTTTATATTTCATTGTGAGCATCCTTCCTGTATGAACACAGAGTGCTCAGTGCTCAAAAGCTTCAGTGATAGTCCTCACAGTCAAGGAAAGAACAGGATCAGTAACAGGAGGTGGCAATAAAAAAATTTCCTACTTTTGACTGGAAAAGAATAACACTAATAATGGTGCTGCTTAGTAAAAAAAGCTTCTTTCTTCTCCTCCTCCTCCCACCCCAAGCATGAACAACCTTTGCTGATCATCTGGTTTTGAATAGAATCTCATGGCTCTGAATCAAATAGAGAATTTCTATCCCCCATGCTGTAGAAACTTTTGCCTTATGCTAAAAAAAAGATATATATTAAAAAATGAAATCTTGAACAAAATCTACTTTAAAAATTAATACTGAGAAAGATTGCCTTTTGGTTTATAGGATATTTAAGAATAATTTTCAAAATTTGGCAAGATACAACATTAAAATTTTTGTTTTGCAACATGCAGAAGAACAGGAAAAAAATAAGAACTCTGTCTTGCTATTGATATTGGTTTGGTATTCTTTTCTATTTAAACAGACAATGTTAATGATTAATCTCCAAAGACTTAAACTCAATCCTACCAAGTTTTATGGATTCATGGTCTGTATGAATGCAAAACTCAGATTTTAGTAGTCCAATATCTAACTCATCTATGCATATTATAATTACCCTAAAAACTTCTGCAGCCATAGCAAAGGTTTTATTGTAATTAATGAGCTTTGTATCAAGCTCACCTTTCCCTGCCTGTACATATATGGTTTTGTACATGCCACAGGCAGGGTTATACAGTTTAATGATTCAAATATACATATGCACACACATTTAATAAGCCTCACGAAAGGTATTTAAATATATAAATAAAATATTTAAAATGTGGAAAATGCTCATCTATACAAAAGAGATTTTTAATGCACCAGGTGCATTATGAGAAACACAGATGGAATCCTCACTGTCCATCTTAGTCCTCAGCCCCTATTTCTCTTAAAATAAATCTATTTTATGAACTATGTCTTATAGTTGCAGAGATAACAATGTTCCCAGATGTATATTAAGCCTGAAAAAGTTTTCTGGAAGTGTGTAGAGAGAATTCAAGTTTGATTCAGCTGTTCTTCCATTTATTCTACCTTCTCCCAAACTTTTCATATCCATTTCTTCTGAGAAATTACTATAATTTGGAAACAATAAGTTACAAATACCACCAATATGCAACCTGAATTACAGGTTTAAGTAATCTAAAAAACTGACTCAAATGCTCTGCCTCCTTTTGAAGTGTAGATGCCTCAGGTGAGCAGTGAGAGGAACATAAAACGTGAACAGAGCAGCTATGGACTTCAGCTGTGATCCAGTGACCATGTATATTTGGGTATCAGGTGCTTACAAAGCCTGATGTGTAAATTCCCACATATTTTTAAAGACTACCACTTGAGAGCCTTGAGAAGAGTTTCAGTTGGTGAAATATCAGGCTCAAAGTCGATATAATATTGAAAGTTAACTGAAAAGAGATTTTATTATGGAACTATTAGCAGCAACTCACACAGGATATTTAGTGGCAGTTAATACTTGTACTCTTACAAAATGCCTTAAGTAAGAATAGTTGTAAGTGAATTGTTTTAGTGTTTGAAGTTAAACACAGCTCTATGAGCTTCCATGCCTGAATGTAAAGAAGTTAGTTGTCTAAAATAGTGCTGGTTTTAAACAAAAAACATTATTTTCTAAAATGTAATAGTTTTTGGACCTTAAAAAAAAAAAACAAAAAAAAAACAACAACAACAACCAAACAAACAAAAACAACCAACAACAAAAAAACACTTTTAAGTTTCCCCAGTGTCACATACTATGCTTAAGCATTGTATGATCAACATATGAGTAATCCAAAAAAGCAGAACCCAACCATGCCAAGACTTAAACTTCACCAAGCTGTGACTTCATTCCCCAGGCTGTGACTTTGCAGATTCTTTTCCAGGAGGTGAACTGAAGAGAACAGTGCTGGATTTGTAGTAAAGGGCACCTCTCTAGCATTACCATTTTTCACCAGAAACACCTACAGCTTCCCATTCCACCTATAAAGGAAACTGCCTACACTGCGGAGGAAGAACCAAGAAATATTGGCCTGCCCTGATGTTAAATCATTATGGCTGTGACAGGCATTCCTACACATGATGCATGTGCAGCTGCAAATAAGGTCACTGTGTTGTTCTCCTTGGCAGTTAACACTATGTGCTGAACATCTCGACTTCCATTTAAAATTTACACTAGCTTCACTCCCTTAAAAATTAGATGAAAAATTTGCAAAGTAATTAGATTTCTGTGCCTAATTAGCAAAGACTTAATTCACTACTGATATATTTCACCTTTCTGTGAGCTACTTCAGCAATGACTTTCACATATTCAGAGATTTCCATACCACTGAGCTCAAAACTAATTTGCAAACTTTGGACATTATTATGTACTGTGACAGCAAATAATCGAATCCTCAAATTTAGAGGTATGATAGACCCAGGCTTCACTTAAAACATCCACATTTTCAGATAAAAATCAGAGCTGCTGTGGTCACCACAGGCATGGTGTGTGCACAAACCAGGTCAACACCGTCTGGTCGGTCAGTCCTCTGTTTCTCAGCACAGGGGCTTCAGCAGCAGCCTGGCACAGGTAATGTTCAAGTCCTTCCAAACCATTAAAGTATCTTGAAAGCACAGAGCCCCTGGCAGTGGATACACACACGATTCTGTCATCAGTTAGAATAAATCAGCGTGGCACTGATAAAAGCCAATGGCAATGAGGTTATTTAAAACAGGGACCCGTTCTTGAGGAAACTGCCTCTGCCAATGACATGAAATCATTTTAGTGAAGCAGTGCTGTACTCTCTAATAGGATTCTGTTAGTACAGGCTTAGCATTTGCCTGACTACATTTGGAAATTAGGATTCAATTCACTTGCTTCTTGCAGTTGTGTGGCCTAGCAAAGACAGGATTCACTAAGAACTACTGCCTAGTGAGAACATGCTGATAAAAAGTATTATTTAAATAATCTCACTACAAGACAGCATCTCTCATCATGGATGCTGGCCAAGAGCTTCCAATATTTTGTGAGTTAGTGCAGCCAGAGGCAAAAACAAACCAGACAGTCACCAAGAGGATTTGTGGGGCTTCCCCTGGTAGCTTCCCATCCAAGTACGATGCATGCTTTGTGAGATCTGATACTGCATGTGGCAGGGCTGCTGCTAAGGGGGTCACCATGGGATTATTTTAATGTTCACTGAAATGGAAGCAATTTATTACATACTGCAGTAGCATCACTTTCATTCAAATTATAAGAGATTGCAAGTAGCCTTTTGAATCTGCTTTGCCTTTCCCTCTGGTCCCAGCCTATCTTCAAGCTTCTTGGAAAGATGACACTCTGTGAAGCAGGCTTTGAAGGTTATACTGTGAACAAAGCATTCAGCAAGTACCCCGTTGACCTCCCAGAGCATGCAGGGTTAGAAACATACATCTGCATGTGTAAATTTGGTTTCCCCAATGGCCTAAGAATGGGATGCATCTGTGGAACAAGTTTTGCACTTACTTGACTATTATAATAAAACATTTACATGATTTAATTAGATTATGTAAATGCTTTACTCCAATTTGAAGCTTTGAAAATCATAATGTCATGCTCTAAATTATGCAAGTATTGAAAACACTTTTCAGAGCAGTGGAAGCAAAAACTCAAGTGAGACAGTGCTGCCGCTTGCCCTTCTGCTGTTCTCTGCTCACCAAAGACCACACAGAATGCATTACTGTAATCCTGACTTTTTCTATTAACATTTTCTGCACAGAGTGGAGTTATTTTGTGCCCTGATTTTATGCTAAGCCCCAAATCCAAATTTGATTTGGAAAAAGTTCTGTGGTTTATATCCATCTTGACTGAGCAGCATATTTTTCACAATGTCCTCCTCACCATTCTCTGACACAGCGTGCACTTCATGGCAAGGAGATTCAGGAAGAGTTATTCATGGATGCATCTTCCTAACTGCTGAGCAGTCAAAAAGGGAAGTTAGTAAAACCTTAGCAATATTTTTTTTCCTTCATTTAACTTCTGCTGTATTCCTAGATAGGATAGTGCTGCCACAATTATGAGCACGTCATTAAGAGTTCCTGCACCCCACAGGACACTCTTAAAACTATACAAAAGAGACATTTTTCCTATCTACAGAAATGAGTTAAAGAAGGTAGGGATGATACTAAATTATCTGGAGATGAAAGGAACTATCATTAGAGAGAAAAGAACCATCACAAATTAATTATAGGTATTAACATGTACTCACAGAAAAGTCACCAAACTCGAGAAGCTGAATTTTTGCAGGACTTTCTTATTCAAAATAACACTTATTTTCCAATACAAACTGAGTGCACCCGTTCCTTCTTCAATACAGATGCTTGATGTGTCTGAAACACTTAAGAGTCTGATCTCCTCACCACATAGGTTGCCATAATGAACTCAAAAGCCTGTACCACTTTTCATTAGGGCCATAAATCTTTCCATCAAGTCAGAATGCCTCAACCACAAATTCTACTGACTCCCCCATATTCCAAAACTCTTGACCCAAAACTGAAAATTATGGACAGAACAAAAAATTGAAAAAAAAAATTCAGGTTTATGTCTTACAATATTTGAGTTCCAAGGGCTGGGAAATTTAAGAATCACAGCTCAGAGAGAGATTTCTTTTTTCCTGTGCAAGTGTAGGGCTGTTCTTCACCACACAGTGAAAGGACCTACCCCACATCTCTTCAGCCATGGGTGACCAGAGGATAGTTTATACACAGGCCAGGTTATGTCACTTGATCATCAGTATACCCATGCTGCATGCTGATGCAAACTGTCTGGTGTAACATATCTCTAGTGGCAGGCTACATTCTTGGCTCACCACAGAATAAGCCTGTCCATTTTTATCTTACACAGATTAGGACTCTTGGGAGAGCTGCTCTCTTGGCAACCCTGTGTCATCTATGGCATGCTGCCCAGCTTTGGTTATGACTACTGAGAAAGCTGATTAGTTGTGAGAAAAGGCTGTAGGAAAGTCTATGGGGATCAGCTGCACGTGATAAACATGAAAATGCAGACAAGCATAATACAGTTTTGGTCAGAAACATTAGCAGCTCAAGGAACACTGAAAAGACATCAAAATGCAAAGGTGTAAAATCATAATGGGAGCTGGAAGATCACAGAACTGTGACAGTTGGAAAAGACATCTAAAACCACCAAGTTCAACCATCAGCCCAGAAAAAAACCACCATGCCCACTACAGCATGTCCAGAAGTGCCCCATGTACACAGTTTTTGAATGCCTCCATGGATGGTAACTCCACCAAGATGGAAAATACCACAGTGTTCCAAGAAACACAGAGGACAACCCTTCCGCAGTTTACCAACACATTTCTGGCCAGCAAAATCCATTTCAGGTATCTTACCAGGCATAGAGAACACACCCAGCAGCCTGTTAAATTTTTGCCTATATCAAGCTTGCAGAGTCTCTTCACACATTTCAAGATACCTGACGCATCACAGAGCCAGACACAAGCCACTATGCCTTTTCCCACATACTCTCACCAGCTTGCATCTCTCCAATTATTATAAACATCTTGTTCCTAACAACAGTAAGATATTTGTCTGCAATACACTTGTTCCACCTGCTTTCTAGGTTTTCTTTTTCTCCTGACCCCAGACACTCATCACAACACTGCAACCTGCTCAACTTCCTGTCTTACAGAGCCCTTCACATTCAGTATTCTTTCTAAGACAATCCATCCAAAACATCATTCCTTTTTGGCTATCTGGAAAAGTTACAGCAGACAAATGATAAACTGGTAGGAATAAATTTATTTTTAAAAGCTTCTGTAAAGACACTTCAGGTATCCATGGATTGTAAGGATGGAACTGATGCTGATTACTGCTCCAGAAAAATTCACAAAACCTGAAAGTGAAATATTCCTAAAACTTGGCGTCTGAAAATAGTTTGCTACAAACAAGTGTAAAGAACAGTGCCTTCCCAAGTGAACAGAAAAGTAATTTTCAAACAGTAAATAGTAAATCTTATATCCTTCCCAGTAGACTTTATCCCACAATGCAGAACTGACTCTGCCTCTGTCAAGGGAAATACCAGAGGAGCTCAAGGTACTTCCTCTCCAGATCTGGTGGTTCTTAAGTCAGCTCATAAGGCTGTCTTAGAGGCCTGGCAGCAAAATTAACTTGCTCTTATTCCAGGTTCCACAATGTCTTTTCCACGGTAGGAATCCTTGAGTTGAAGCTCCCAATCCAAAACTGCACCCTCCTGTGGTTATCAGAGGACATAAATTGAGCACAGCTGACTGAAATTATTCTGACTCAATTATTTTATGAACACTTCAACTAAGCACATTTATCAGCCTCCTAAACTCATAAATCACAGCAATCTCTATTGGGAAATTTGAAATTGATGCTGCCCCGCCTGAATCAGAGAAGGCAGTAGGCATCTGACAGCCTTGAGGAGCAGCCTTGTGTGAGTTGATTGGAATTTCTAGCAGTATTAATCTTAATAACCTCAGGTAGCTTCCTCCCTGCAGCCTCTGTCTTTCTGCACAAGCAGTCAGGGAGGGAGCACTCCAACAATTACTCCCTCATTCTCTCCAGCTGACTCTGTTTTCTGATGAATATGAACATGTCAGTCATGCTCAGCCTTCATCTGTAGCTCTTCTCAGCCTTCAGCAATGACCAGTCCACACCCTGCAGAATTTAAATTGTGATTTAAGCCTCGAGGTATAGGACACAGGAAGAGAAACCAGAATACCTCCTGATACAGCAGTGAGAAGACTTAAAAACAAAAGATGCTTTTCCCTCTGACCTACGAGAAGTGCCTGGGAACTGCAACAGAAAATAGTACAGCATTTATTCAAGTAATTCAAACAACAGGCTGAACATATTCAAACAGCATTAACACTGAAAATAGATGGTTAAAACCCAGACCAGAAATATGCATCTACCCAGGAAACCGAATCCAAGTAGCTGTCACTCATGTCTGACAGGATGGTCAGAACAGTTGTTGAAGCTCTCTGGTATTTGCTTTGTGAAGAATTAAACAGCTCCCATTGTGACGAAGCTTTCATTTGTGATTTTCCTAACAGACTTTCCAATAATAATTCATCTACCAGATTTTTCCCATTTTACCCAGATTGACTTAGAGACAAAAAGCAGCAGCATCAAAGTATCTAGGGCTCCATCTACCTACCAGCTGCTATCAACAGACATGTATGCACCCAAGCTGCAGTTGCAAACGTGTTACATACTTTCCTGAAGATAAGGAATCATTCTTAACAGTAGGAAGATGCTTTGCACTGGCGTATCATTAGCCTGAGTACCATGTTCCTTTTGTTGAAGTTGCAGACAGGCAACTTCTGTTTAAAATACCTTTACATGTATACTGAGACATGGCTGAAAGAATTCAAGAATTTTACCCCACCTGGAAAACAGAACATTGACCTTCACAGTCTCTGCAGAGTCATGTTCCAGGTCTTCTCACCCCTGCTCAACAGTCCGACCCAGTTCCCAAGCATGAGGTCCAAGGATGGTTCACTGTGTTCTTTAGCAGAAGCTTTCCCATCTTAAGAAACTAAGGGAGTATTTTTTGAGTTGTTTAGTTGTTTGTTGTTTTTTTTCTCATGTGTGTTTGAAGACAAGTTAATTTTACTATGTTCCACCTATCCTCTCTGGATAGCAGAGAGGTGTAAGGGAAAGCATACAAACATTTGGATTATAATTCTGGCAATTCTGTGGAAAACAATGGATAATCCACACTTCGTTGCAAAAATAAGATTACTTAATTTCTCATATTTTCTAATATTTTGACTGGTGTTTATTTAAATAAACCCACAAACAAACCACTCATGATTTGGCTAAAGCTCCCTCTGAAACACATCTCTCTCCCACTCTGTGCACTGCTGTTCCATATAGCTCCAAGTATCAATACCATTTCTGCTATTTTCCAGTCTTCCTTGTCTTCTCAGTCCTCAGCAAATTTTCCAAAACTGGCAGTGGTTCAGAGAACTTGTCTGCCAAGACTATTATGACCCCAGAATTCAGCTCATCTAGACTTGCCAATAGTATGTGGTATCTTTGGGTTTTAGAAGGTTTCCCATACTCTTCTAAATTCATTCTGTTTAAAAGCTTTTCGACAGTTTCTCCTGCCAAATTCCTGAACTCAGGGCAGCATCAGAATAAATGAACAATTTGCTGAGAAGGTACATCAGAAGTCCTCCTTGCTCAGCCCAGCTGCTTGGCAGCTGTTGCTATAGCTCCAGGGCAACAGCAACCCAGATATTTGCTATGCACCTCCACACAGGGAGCTTGGCTCCTGGATTTAGTAAAGTTCATTTGTGTCTTTCTCCCCAAAGCTATATTCTGTGCTGGAGCACTAAACCCCCTTTAAGAAGCTGAGGCTGCTGTAGCACAAAAAGACATGATATCAAATCAGGGAGATTTTTAATTTTTTTTTTTAAGGTAAGTCCATGTGGAAGGGAGGATGTGCCTCATGTACTTTATTAATCACATCTAGTATCTTGAGTTCTCACTAGGAACACTCCCCTGAAATCATAAACAGAGGGCTAAATAGTGTCTGTGATAAACAGATGCTTCTGCAGATCTTACTGGTGTGACTCAAGAAACATCCCACATGAAATTTTCTTCCTGCCTCTCAGGGTACTGCTCCCTCAGGTTGATTACTCAATCTGATAACACTGCACTGCAACTCCAAGTGCTCGCACATGCAGCTGCAACCTGATCTCTGAAAAGAGTAATGGCCACTGAAAATCCTAACCTCCAAAATCTAGGAGTTAGGACTAATAACTTAAGGATCACCAAGACCATGTTTCTTTATGCCAAACTTGGCAGCAACTGCTCTGCACGAAATATCTGCAACATCAGAACTTAAGTGCTGCAATGTAAACCAGCAATTCTCAGTTAACACGGGGAGAGTGAGTGGTCCTGGAAGATATACAGACCTTTAGTATTATAGCTTAAGCAAGCAAGTAAAAATTCTGCTCCAATTTTTTATTCTTTATCCCTGTATCTTTCTCTTCATTTACTGCCATTTTCTTCCATCTTTCCTATTTCTGTTTTCCAAACCAATCTTACCAATCTTTTCCTGATCTTGCCTTTTTCAATTCTCATTTCCCTCTGTATTTGTCAATCTTCCTTTCACTTTTCCTTCTGTCTTCTCCAAATTTGTGTCATTTTCTTCTCACTTCCCTAGTTCCTCACTGACCAAAGCGGCAGGTGGAATGAGAAGGAGCAATGTGCAAATTATTCTGGAGAGTATCCATAACTTCACACCCATCAGCTCCCTCTACGGGAAGGCCAGACTTCTCTAAAACTGATTTCCACTTTTCTCTCAGTCACTTCACTTGCTATTCCAGAAATCATACAAAGAGCAACACTCATACCACAGTCTTCACAACTAACTTTTAACCATCTTCCTCATAACCTCAAGAAAACAAACGCAAACCCCAGGCATCCTCTGAAGCCAAACAGTAGCTCTATAGCACCATGAGCTTATATCCAAATACCGATCTTAACAGTTATCATTACCTATTTTTCATTGCTTCAGTTATTTCAAAGGCATATCTACCTCACAGCATCTTACCAGGTCAGATGATACTGTTGAAGGCCACTGTAAACAGGTTGCAGAATTTCATTGTCAAATACTGCGAGAGGTGCCAGGTTTTAGAAGCGGGAATTATGAATGAAAAGGCAAATACAGAACCGATGTTTTCTGTTCACAGTTGGAAAATAAAATGGTAAGGCAGTTAATTCTTTATGAAGCACTCTTTTCAACTAATTTGAGTGTTGAGCATAATTCTGATCACATGGTTCATATTTCTACCCATCTTTGCAAAATGACATAGTATAAGGTAAGTAGAATTGCTTCAGAGCAAATGTCAAGTACCCACGCCATGTACTTCATTAGTTCCAATGTTGACAAACAGTTAATGAACTGTTTCATTAAGTTCAGTACAGGTCAAGTGATTTTTAGAGCTCACACCCCATGAAAAATCCAAGCTAGTACTGAGGGGATTTGCTTTTCTGTATTTGGTGTTTTGTGTTTTTTCCAGTTTGAAGATAGCACCATTTTTAGTTTGAGTGAAAATGATTGTCATTTCAAACTTCTCATTAAAAGGTCAAAACTTGTATGGACTTTGATTAGTTTCATTTAGAACATGCTCAAAATATATATATAAAAAAATAATTTACCAATTCCTTTCTCCTTCAATTCATTTTCCATGGAATAGAAACAGAACACCTGAAGCATTTTTGTAATTCCATACGAGACATATATATTAGATTGGTGACAAAGAAAAGACTCCCAGCATCCAATCTGGAATAAAACAAGCTTCTAGATGACAAAATCGGCAATGGGACAGTTTTAAGGAATACAACAATTCACTCTTTCAGAACCAAAACCTATTAAAGCTTCTTACCTGGACACAGTCTGCAAAGAAACAAAAATCATTTAAGAGGTGTTTGTTTGAACACACAACAATTATGTGCTCACCAATGCCAATATATGACTGTATAAACAGCATCCTCTAAGAGAAACTGAAAGAACCCAGCGCCAGGAGATCAGTTGACCATTCTCTGAATTTATGAAGCCATGATTGACTCCTTGCTTTGCAGCTTGCCTTCAAAGTCTTGCTGCCAAGGAACGTTTTGCAGCAAGGAGGTTTCAAGAAAAATACTGAGATTCCCTAAGAAAGTCACCTGAGACATGAGTCTTTTCTGAAACCCCCTAAAACAACTTACGTCCAAAGTAAGCAGTTGTGAGAGAAATATGCAGGAGCAACGTGCTACCTCAGCACTAGAGACAAAGCTTTAGAGAATAAGGTCTTATTTTTAACTTCTATTTTCTACCTTTACTAGAAAACACCACATGTCTAGGGAGGTAAGACTGGACAAGCAAACAGGGATTCTGTGCCACTGCTCTTTGTGTTGCCCAGTGATTCATGGTTCAAAAGGATTTTCTAAGCCAGAGCATTCCATCTTTATATTTAACAGACTTCAATGGATTCCTCTTTCAAATACTGGTTCAGTTACTTTAAAGTTATGTAAACTTTAACATTAAGGAGACATTTCTTTTGTTTTTAAGGTGTGATTTCATTTTGTTTTGGGGTTTTTTTTGTAGTGGGAAGGGGTTGTTAAAGGAGAGTGACATAGCTCACCTGTACACCTGTGGGGACCACCTCATTTTGTACGCTTTGAGCCACCACCTGCAGATTCCATTTAATAGTCTCTAGTTCTGGTATCAGGAGAGACAGTGAGCAATCACTTCCCTATTCATCCTCTCCCCCTGCCACTTGTGATTTTATGGACTTTCATCATTCCCTCTCAACCATCTGCCTTTTAGTCTATTTAGTTATCTTCATACAGGTGTTACATGCTATTCATCATTCCTGTCACCTTCCTCTCAAACCTTTCCCAGTGTTACTATGTTTGGTTTGAGATGGAAGAAACCAGAACTACACACAGTATTCAAGATGCACATACACCACAGATTTGTAAATATCTATTATTTGATGGATTAGCAATGCATTATTTTCTTCTCTATTTGCTTTCTAGTAATCCTGGTCATTTTAATTGAAAATGTAAAATTAACTTCTATTTAACTGACATTTTTAAGGAGCTATGAAAACTCTAAGATCTTCCAACTAGTAAAAGACATAATAAGCTGGTGGTCCCTGGTAGTTATGCAAAATTACTGTTTTCTGCCACATCCATTACTTTACATTTCCTGCATTGAATTTCATCTACCACTTTATTATCCACCACCAGTGAGGTAAAGCCCTTTCATAATTCTTCAGTCACTCATCCTTACTACTCTGAAGAGCATCTACAAACTGCTGTATTTCTAAGCAACCTCTCTTCCAAAAAGTTCACAAGTATACTGTAAAGCACAGCCCAAGGAACAGATTCGTGCAAAACTTCATTGGTAATGCCTTTTTTTTTTTTTTCACAAAATGAGATTATTTATTCCTTCTTCTTGTTTCCTATTAGTTATTTAACCACCTCTGGACCCCTCCTCTTACCCTAAAGAAGCCTGCTTTCTCTAACAGCCTGGGATGAAACCTTGTCAAAAGCCTTTTTCTTTCATATTGCTGCCAAGGCTGTACAGGTAGCTCAGATTCTGCTTTACAAACAGCTGAAAACAATTAAAACTCCACCCTTCCTGCTCCTGATTCTACGGCAACGCATTGCATTCAAATTCACCTGCTACTCCCTTCCTCCCCAGTGTTCATCCCTACTGAGTGATATTACACCCATTTAACAAAACTAAAATTATTTCTTGATATTATTTGCTTGCAAAGCTTTCCAGCTTGTATAAGCTTACAAAATTAAAGGAAATACAGCCACATCAAAATCAGTCTGAAATCTGTCCCACATTTATTACATGTTAAAAATCAAATCCCTGTGCTATTAAGAGACCTTTATTGCTACTGTGAAGAAAGTTTTAAAGAGTTCTGCTGCATATTAAAGATATACTGCAGGTTTTATACTGTACGGGGGAAAAAAAAACAGCCAACAAGGTTTTATGTTGAAGGCTGAAATCTTCACATATAAATCTGCAGCCCCACCAAGAATTTTGATACTCAGACAACTGAAGCACTCCTGATTTGAAAATGTAATTTTTCTTACAGTATACAGGTGAATAGCTCATGCCTAATTACAGGTTTGTACAATTTGAAATAGCACAAGTTTAAAATCTTAATGCAAAAAATCCGACCATCAGGATTTCCAGTGAAGCATTTGCTCTCAAGCAGACAGGCAGCATCAGAACACAAGTACAACAATAGAACAGTTGATTTAATTAAATTATTCATTCTTACGAATTCTTCCAAACAAGCTCTTGAAGAAAGACAGAAATAGAATTCAGCTTTCATCTTTTCTGGATGTTTTGGCCTGTAGCAGACAGTCATGCTCTTGAAGCATGTTCTTATAGAAGCAGCTGTGTATACACAACAAATTGCATTTGGACATGTTTCGATCGAAGAGCGAGTAAGGACAAGCAGAGGTGAGCAGCAGGCTGTCCCTTAAAACTAACACCAACAGTTGCCATAGCAACGGGACGAATCATGAGAAAAGGTTGGTATTGATCTTTCCATCCCGTGTTCTTGCCATTTCTTCAAAGTGATCTTACACAGTACTACCACAACCAACACCAGCATGCACACCCAAGTTCTGAAGTTAATGGGAAACAACAGTGATGAAAAGGCACCAGGGAACAATTACTTCTGCTGTTAGTCTGAAAACACAAAGTACAGCAGCATAATTTTCATTAAAAACAACATATGTAAAGGGCAGGGGCTGTGTCAGTACCTACAAGCATGTTACACCATGCCTTCCCTCTATACCTCAAATTTTCTATGCATTCTCCTGCAGGGCAGCATCTGCCTTTTCTCAGCAATTTTAATAAGAGAGTCACCAATGCCTAGGGTCAGGTATTACAAAGAGTAGGATACAGCAAAGCATGTTTTGTGCTCAGTTGAAAGCTTATCATGTCAGCACAGTGCACAATGGCACAGAGACAAAAGGATAAGAAAGAGAGACTAATTACAAATATTACAAGAGATTTTTCAGATTAACAGTGGCATAGCTCAAAAAATACCACAGCACAACTAAGTGATATAAACAGGGGTTAATATGTAACATGAGAATATTTTGCTAAAGACTGGTATAACAACATGGAGCTCAAAATTGCATTTAGTTTACAAATTAAAGGATGGTATTTTGTTGATGCGACCATAAGGCTTAAATGAAAAATGTATTTTTAAGATTTCACCTTCACAATTAACACTTCTTCTTAGGATATGAAAATGGGGGAAAAATTGTTTAAAATATCAGATGGAATTAAGAAAGCCTTTTAAAGCCATTCCCAACTGTATCTGTAAACACTGAAGAATGACCAGAATAGTTAGCAGAATATAGCTCTAGCTAAGAGCAGAAGGCTGCTTATATCAGAAAGATAAAATATCTTTGTAAACAAGCAGATAATTTCTGCTACATACAATCTACATTGTCCCAGTTTTACGCCAGCATAATAACACCTCTGTCATCCATTATATTTGCATAAAGTTTAAGTAATAAAGCAACAGTACGGGAAGTATCCAGTATCTCCAGAAACTTTATAATTCACCCACCCTAAAAAAAAAAACCAACCCAAATAACTAACATGACCTTCAGAAAATGCATCAATCTTCCAAGGCAAATACAAAAGGCAAATTAAAAGCATTTATATAAGTACAGATATTCTTAACAAAATTTTAATATTTATACTTAATAAAAACACATCCTGAAAAAAAATACCTGTCAATAGTGTACATTAAGGTAACAACTCCACCATAAACTAAACAAATTACAACAGTATGTGATATTTAAGAGCTCTAGGAACCCTGTTAATAACAAGTCTCCCATCATAACTTAAAGAGGCAAATAGCCATGGGTCAGCTGAGGACCATTCAACTGCATATACACTATCTTCATGTTCTTCATAGGTAGCTATTACACTGTCCTGAAGGGGCTCTTTAATCCTAAAATTGAAGAAAGAAAGAAAGAAAGAAAAAATAGTAAGAATCTGTGAACACACTTGATTTAAAAGGCAATATTAAATGTCACTAACATCTAGAAATGCAACCTCCTATTTAAAGTACAAAAATGCAGTAGTAGGCTCTAAGGGAATATTTAATACTGGGTATCTGCAAGTCTTAGATAACACAGCAGAGTCAAGTCAATGTTAAAGACACCATTTCAAGGGACAAAGTACCTATTATTCTCAACTTCAGTGCATTTCCAGGTCTCTCTGAACCCTCGATAATCTTATCTCTCTTTCTAAAGCAAGTGAAACTACAGAGTATGATCTAAATACACTTGAACACACATTTTTATCAACACTTGTTCTCTCATCATGCTCCATCCTTTCTTTACACCTTTGCTGTTAACTGAATTCTTAAAATAATATATAATCTTATCAGAGATGAGTAGGTTGGTAAGAAGTTGCAGTCCTTAGCTTTCAGTCTTCCCTGTGCTGCCATCATGGACCCCCATTTTCTTCAGAGTAATGGAAGGGAGATGGAGTCACCACTCTGCACATTTTAATTTTATCTCCCACTCCTAGAGGTGTAACTCCACTGTATTCTCATCTGTTATTGAGTCCCATACCTATCACTACAATACATAAGCTCCTGGTCACCTAAATCATGAAACACAGATTTTCTTTTGTATTGCAAATATTTAAGAATAGGTTCAGGCAATTCTCTGAAGTCCAAACCACCTGAGAGGCATTGATTATTCTCTGTTAGCTGAGAACAGCCCTTTTTCCCTCCACTCACAGAGCTAATACCTCCTCTCACAGAAAAACTACAGCACATTATTCTGTAGCTACAGGGTAGGTGAGTTTTCAGAGGATGACCTTAGAGCTCCTTCACCTGCAGTGGATCACCTCTGTCTGACAGGAATCAGTCAGCCTTTCAAAAGCATCCCCCTGCCTCCCAGAAACAACCTTGTATTACAGCTGCAGTCCTCCTAACAGAAAACAAAGCCAAAGAGCCTTGTGAATGCCACTCAATCATTTAAACAGATGCTGCTGCTACAGAAATGAAGTGCTGTAATTGGCTGTCTTTGCCCTTTACCGCTGCATCTCTGCACTCACACAGCATTCCCAGTATCACACTGGAATTGCTTGCAGGGTATTGCTGCTCCACCTAGACAGCCTAACCAGCTGTGAATCTAACATTGCAATTAAAATTCAACTGAATTTAATGAATAAACTAAAAGTAGCCTGACAGTGCAGAATAGCTGCAGATATTTAGTTTTAAGGACTTTTATCATCTTTTTATGCCACAGTTATGATCAACTAACAACAAAAAAAAGAACATCTTACAGCACAAACAACATGCAGCCCCTGGTTAATTGCAAAGAGCAGGCTTGTTTCACAGGTCTCCTGAATATGTGCTTTGATACAAACCATCTAACAGCAGAGGGATAATAAACACACACATACACACACACACACACAGACACTTTGTCTCCTGCAATGCGTTTTTCTCACTTCCTGTTAACTGCCATGCCTGGTTAAGTGAAAGTTGGTCATGTCCCCAGACAACAATGTGCTTCACACGGTGCTCACCCACTTACCCACAACTCCATTATTCTGAAGGTTTCAAATGTCTCTCTGGATAAGCAGGGGAGTAATGCACGGTGCACATGGCTGTCAGGGGACGTGACCGACTTTCAGTTAACCAGGAGCTTCAGTTAACCAAAGGTTGGATAAACAAGGACAAATAAGCTTCTAGATTATGCTATTTTCTGCATGCTCAGAGTCGCTTCAGTGTTTCATTTAAATAACACAGTTCATCTAATTTAATTTACAGAAATCATAGGGGAATGAGTGTTCAGGAAAGAAGCCTGTAGATGAACTTCTGTTTGGCATTTCCATTTATAACTACAATGTTTAACTGTGATTATTGTCTATACAACAAATTTCTTCTTGGGTATGAAATTATTTTTTATGCCTTTCCAGAAAAAGAAAGCATGCTATCCCATGTTGTTTTTTAGGCTACATGAGTTTTTGGTGTTTTGCTCTGCTTTGTTTTAAGTAGCGTAGATCTATGTTAACATTATGTTATAGATAACCATCTAAAAGGAAGCTGTAGTGAGATGGGTGTCTGTTTCTTCTCCCAAGTAACAAGAGATAGGAAAACAGGAATGGCCTCAAGTTGTGCCAGAACAGGTTTAGATTGGACAAAAGAACAAAAACTTTTCTTCACCAAAACTGGTACAGGGTGCCCAGAGAAGTGGTTGCGTCCATCATCTCCAGAGGTATTTAAGAGATGTGTAAATACAGTTCTCAGGGACATGGTTTATTGGTGGATTTGCCAGTGACAGTTTAATGGTTGGACTTGATGACCTTAAAGATCTTTTCCAACCTAAATGATTATACAATTCTACGGATAGACTACTTGTGCATAAGAATGGCACAGCCTTGAGAGAGTTATTGAGAACCTAAGAAAGAGCTGGATAATATACAAGATAATCAGGGTGGAAAAAAATCATCTCAGAATGACATGTGCCTCAGGAACAACAGAGAAAATCCAGAAGAAACTGTCAATGATCATCTTTCACAAATGCTCTGAATGAAAACAGATTAGCTTTTAATTATGTAATGGGTAATGAGCCCAGAAAGATTTCTGCTAGTGGAATAAAGAGCGAACTTTTTTTCATGTACGTGAAAGATCATTCAAAACCCTAACAAAAAAAAACCAAACAAAAAAAATGAGAGCAAGGCTGCTTGTGGTGGGTTTCTTTCCTCACAACAGGAACCAGCTGGAGACAGTCCAAGAATAGGCTAAGAATACTATTTTTTTCAAATCCATATGAATATAGTATAATTAAAATTGTTCAATTTCTGAGTTCCATGACAATTTACTCTCTACTCTCAATGAATTTTTTATACAGCTTTTACATATTTTTTACTTAAAGAATAAGCTCAGACTCTCTTAACTCCCCAGATATTAAATGCAATTTTGTTAACAGCTTTGACACTCACTGACTTTCTAAAACATATATAAGCGGAGTATAAGAAAAAAGATTATTTTGGTCACAGCACTTACTAGTGGAGCAAATACAAACAACTTGTTTTTCTTAAGATGGGTTTAGATACTTAGATAATATTTAAATATTTTAATTATCCTACTGTTTTTATCAGTTGCTGCAATTTTATTTCTTCTTACCATACAGTAGGTAATTTCAGAGCCTAACATTTTATAGCACTGACAAGTATATTTTTTCTAATACTCTATTAGAATGTAGCAATGACTCAATGAATACTGCTATACTTTTAAGTGCACTATTCTTACCTCAGAAACTTCCAGTTTCATAATTACCAAATCACGATGTCAATGCCCAGGTTATTTGCTTTGCCTTCTTGGATTAAATGCATAACACCAGGCACAGAAAGGGAGTGTGTCTGAAGTTAACTTAATACTGGCATAAAGTCAGGAGGTCTCTGGCAGACTTTGGGACAGAGAGGAGAGTTTAGGAGCCTGAACTTCTTCCCAGTTAGAGAAGTTCAGAAACAGGAAGACTACCTGTACAGAGGCAGATATGAAGTAAACTTTTTTCTATGCTATTTTAATATGTATAATTCAGGTTGTTGTCAAGAGAGATTTTGTTTTTTACATAGAAGCTGTTGCTTATGGGTGTAAAAATGCAGTTGCTATGTTATAGCTAGTTTAGTGTATAGGTGCTTAGCCTACAGATCCCTTGATAAAGCAGTCTGACTAGACTATATTTGATAAGCATACTTGGTAATCAACAGTTATGCCAGGGAAGCTTGGTGAGCTATTTTTCTTTGTTGTTCTAAATCTCCCTGCCCTTTAGAAAGTTCCTTTAGCTTCTTATTTTCCTGTATTATTTAAAAGACTTTTTACGGCTAGACTAAAATAACTTTTTCTCTTCTTGTATATATTCCTTCATTGCATCAACTGACAAGGTATCAAACTCTTATGTCATCAAGAACTCATAGCAAGAAATGTGTCATCTCTATCTACATCCTCCATAAATTAAAAACCTGTGCCACACAGACCTGCAAATGGACTGTTTTCTCTTTGTAATCTTATTCACGTGACACAACCCCTACCAGCTTCTCCTATGCAAGGAGACAAACTTTCATTTTACTGGACAACTTTGAGGTTAATTGTCTTACAGACTTGAGAGGGAAGTCTGTTAAGCCTTGGATAATTGTTTTCATGTAGAGGGCTGTTATTTCCAATTACTTCTCATTCTAACAACTACTTAACTTTGCAGTGCTTGTGATTCTGTTTTGTCATCACAATGTTCAATAAAATATTTTTTTCAGAGTCACCAAAAATCATTAAGTCTGTATCACAGTCAAAATTAAATCCTCTTTAATCTAAAAATTACTATGAAGTAGATGAGATTCAATATAGCACCAACATGGTGCAGCATTCAAAATGAATCCTAACAAGCATGCCATTGGACTTTAGAACAAGGCCCATGGATAACTTTTCCTTTCACTTGTGGGAGAAAATTTAGTAAGGTTTTGTTTCTGGTAAGCTTAGAAAACACACTCCTTTCTTTTTCACCAGTTAAGAACTACTTAATTTAGGGTTGTTTATACTGAAACACTATTTTTATACATAGTAGTTGGCCTTCCATACTATTGTAAGCATTATAACAGAATCCCAGAATGGTAAGGAATTGGAAAGGACCTCTGAGGATCATCTAAGTCCAACCCTCTGCTAGAGCAGGATGTCCTGGAGCTGGTTTGAGAGGAATTCATCCAGGAGGGTCTTGAACATCTCCAGGGATGGAGATTCCACAACCTCCCTGGGCAATCTACCCCAGTGTTGCGTTACCCTCAGAGTGAAGAAATATTTTCTCATACTTAATTTAAATCTCATGTGCCAGTTTGTGTCCATTACCTTCTGTTCTGTCACTGGACACCACGGAGAAGAGTCTGGACCCATCCTCCTTGACACCCACCCTTTAGATATTTATAAACATAGAGAATAGGAGGATGAGGGGGAATCTTATTAAAGCTAAACAACCTAAGCTCTCTTAGCCCTTCCTCATAGGGCAGATGCTCTGTTGAGGTTTTTTTTACTCCAAAACACCCATCCTTCTGAACTGCTTCTATAAGAAAAGGGTATTTTTACAAACAGGAAATATGATTCAATACTACAGGTTTCCTAGGTCTCCTACTATTCAAAACAAATTAAGGCAGGTAAATCTACCAGTGAAGATTAAAGAAAGAAATAGTAGGGAAAAAATACATGATTTGGATTAGACAATACAAAATTGTCTAGGAATTGGAACATGCTGCTGCACTAGATTTGGAAGAACTTCTGACATATCCAACCAATTAAAGCCCTGAATAATGGCATTCCCCAAACCAGAAACTATTTAAACTCTTTTAATTTAATTTAATTCAATTTAATTAAATTAAAATGTCTGTCAGACTGGTTTAATACAACCAAATATAGACTCACTCAGTAACAAGGATTTTGGATGACTAAGGAATGAAGATGTGATGTAGGATCTCCTCTTTGGAGGAAGACATTTCTCAGTGCAGATGTCTAAAAGGGAACTGGCAGACACCTACAGAAGCTTTAGAATGAAGGCAAGTGCAGTGCTACTAGGAGGAAACCCTTGTAACACCAGAGTGCAAAACCATTAAGGAAAGAAAGGCCAAGCAGGAAACTTCCTTAAATGTTTGCATCCACAGATGTGGAGCACTACAGTGTTTTAAACCCTTTGTTCAAACTGAGGCATTCAAAGAACCTGTGTTCTTACCCAGGAACACCAGCTTTGTTTAGGAACTAAAAGCTAAATGCACTAAAAGTACCTCATTTGATCTGTTTTCATTTGGCGTGTACACTTTTTTCTACCTCTGGATACAGGTACCAGACACTAAGCTCGGAGTACAGCATTTCATTTCTTATTTCTCAGCTAGCTTTTTGCTATACTTCAACTACATTACATTATCCAGACTAGGAACTTGACAAGAAAACACCATAGTTCTCCTCTGGCCACATGCCTGTACCTCCTCTCTGCGGACAGCTCAATCCTCTTTCTAGACTACCCACTTTCAACAGAGGCTTTGGGTTTCCCAAACAAACCACCAAAGCCTTCCCTTATTAAGTGCAAGAAAATAAATACAGTTGGCATTACTCTCCTAGACATGTTTCACAAAGGCACTGCATGCACAGCCAGCATGTTTTGGAACAAATTAAAAAAACATAGTGAGAAGAATTACCCCAAGATTATGGCTAATCACAAAAGAAAATCCTAAAGGGAAGAATCAGAAGTCTCCAAAGATTATTCAGAAGGCAGTAAAGGTCCTTGAACTTCAAATAGCCAGGGCCTAGAAGTGTACCTAGAGAAACCTTCAACTCCTTCTCCTGTTTATACAAAATTTCCTCTTGGCCACTATCAGAGACATGATCCAGGCTAGGGAGACCTTTGATATGATACAGGGAGGCTGCTCTTACATTTCTGTGATTGATGAAACAATAGCAGCAGTAAAAAAAAAAAAAAAACAGGGCAGAGACAGCAAACTAGTCACTCTGATCTGAATCAGCAGTTAAGAGGAACTGAAGGTCACTGGACTAAAACAAGAGACAGATTGCATGCAATAGCCCTATTCACATTGCACATGCAAGTGTGCTCTGGTCTCCAAGATGGAACCATATATACTACCAAGATGTCAACAAATACATGGACAAACACCCAAAGGAACTAAAAATAATAATAAAAAATAGTTCCTCAGTAATAACAAAACACATCAACTTTCAGTTTGTTGCCTCTTCATTACCCAGTGAACCTGCATGCTTTTCTTAAAAAGAATAAACTACTTCCAAATGATTTTTCAGTTGTGAACCTTAAAAACTAGGCATTTACCACAGAAAATCTGGCAAGAAAAAACAAGTAGGCTGGCTCATGCATAGTTTGACACGGTTGAACAATGAAGGGTTAAAACTGACAGATTAGTCAGTACTTTCTCCAGCCAAGAAATTCAATAAAAATGAGAAAGTTTACTCAAAAATATATAAAAAATTAACATAAGTCTTAAAGATCTCAGAAATCTTAACTCAGACTAGTATTACAGGTCAACTTTTTTAAAATACAAGAATTTTTGCTAAGTAGAAAAAATCATTAAGATACAACTGGTACATACTTGTTATTTTCATATTCAATCCAAATAATATTTTTACAGGCTATTTTATTAAGGACATGGAAAACAGATAGCCCAAGAGGATAGAGCCTTTTTCTTTCTTTTCACTTGATATTTCATCCTGATTGATTGGTGACAATTGCTATTTCTGATATATGTAAAGATACACCCAAAAGAAATTTCTTCAAGAACAGTTCCCACCACACACACAGAGGAAATCAGTCTAACTTCCATTATTTCTGCTATTCATCTTCCATCCAGAACAGAATAAATTGTATTCTCTAGCCAAGACAAAGAACCAAAAGGCTTTTCATATTTAAAATGCTGTAGTTTAGTTACATTCTAGAAAGTATGTGTGTACTATTGATGTAGCTTTTTCGGTACTTAATTTGATACCTTGATTTTCCAGAGACTTCCACCACCTATTGTTTCTAGAGACAATCTGTACATCTAAAATATATGGGATAGCTTACTCATTTAATATTTAAACAATGGTTTTCCAAACCCTTTATGTGAAGCCAAAATATCAAATCCATTTGGAGCAAAACTACTTTACTAATAAAATAATGGTGCAAGAGCAACCTTAAAATGCAGCTAGAGAAGTAACCTAGACTTTGCTAGGTATTTCAGTTAAAATTCTAAATAAACACAGCTGAGTAACTAGAGTATCTTTTATGTAATTTACTTGTTCCTCATCCCATATGACTGTTCTTCCAGTTCAGAAGGTAATCTGGCTATTTCATTGCAGACAGCTTTGAGTATTAAGCTAAATTAACAAATGTTACAAAACAATTGCTCATGCATATTCACTCTTGCAAAGACTAGAAAAATATAGACTAATGCCTGTTGGTCTCAAAGCATTTTACATGAGTTTCAGTATCATTATTGCCTTTTTGTAAAGGGAGAGTTTGCTGAAGGTCACCATGTAGGCTCACTGCAGAATTGGAAAGCCTCAGTCCACACTAGATCTACAGAATTCCCTACGCATATATATTTTTTTTCCTAAAGAAGTGGAGAGAGGAAAATAAGAGTCATACATTGCACAATGAAAAACTACAAGACTCCTCACGCACCCAAGTGGAGTGGTGTTTACAAATGTTTGGGATATCATGCATTATTTTCCTCCAAGAGAGTTGAAAACAAACTTATTTTATTTGAAGAAGGTCTAATGATTAATTTTCAGCAATCTTAAGGCAACATTTTTTTAAAATTCATGTGTTTATATTTCTTTTTTCAGTCTGTGCTGAAGTTCACCATTAGACTGGCAGCATTTCCTAAAGGTTAGAAAACATACACGGAAAATGCAAAAAGCAGATTTTCAACTCTCACTTAACCCAGGATTATTGTACATGCTTGATTAAATCCAGAGCTTAAAGTGAATCTTTTCATTGATACAGTGGGCTTTAGGACTGATCCTCAGCAGTACCATCCCCTCTCTACCAGTGAACATACAGTGTCTGTGCCAAGCAGATTCAAAGAGTAGATTCCACCCAAGACTCTGAGTAAAGAAGAACCAGGTAGGAATCAGAACTACTTACCTGAAAGGCCTGTACACAAAAATCCTAGTCAGCAAAGAAAGAGCATGTTAACCTTTACAATGAAAAGAAGAACTATAAGCATCTGCATAAAACTCAAGAAATTTCATACTTCTCTTCTTGATGCTGGTCCTCCTGGTCACTTAGTTCCTCATCATCTACCATATGCCCAAATGGTTCAGAAGAAATTGATACCATATTAGATAGGATAACTCTGCTATCACTGCTTCCTGTAAGGATCAGCTGATCATGAGAATGATTGTATCTGACATTCCACACCCTAAAAAATTAAATCAGAAAGAACAATAAGGTATTCATGGGAGGTTAACACTGGCATCAATGTTAAATGTTTTGAGGCTTTTTTTGGTGTTTTTTTTAAAAAAAAAAACAACCTGCAGTAAATTGATCTTTGAATTAAATGGTTAAGTATGAAAAGAAGTATGCCTCATTCCAAAAATTGTGTTTTGCCAATCTCATTTGGCTTTCAGTTTCTATGACATCTGTTTTCTTATGAGGTGTCTTTAAAATTCTACAAATAAGTTTTGAAAAAAGAAAAAAAAATCCAAAGAACACACCTATCAGTGGTATCATTCCTTTAGAGTACATACCAATTCATGGTTTAGTAGGTCAGAGAAATATATTTACTAACTATAAAAATTTTCCCAAAGCAAAGCGAAGATTAGAAATAACCTGTTAAACAAAAATCTCGCAATATTCTTACAATAAAGTTTAAGATAGACCCTAAAACAAAAGTAGGATTATCTTTCTCTTTGATTTTTACATTTTACATATCAAGTTAATACCAAATGTCTCATGGTTCTTGTTTTATTCTATTCTCTCTCTTTTAATCTTCTGGAAAAAAAGAAAGTATAAACTCTGCTTCTGTTAATTCACATCTTCATTTCCCTCAAAGTAGCTTCAGGGTCCAGATTTCTTTTGCAAGAATTACTCCAACCCATATTTTGTAAACATGAACTGCTCATCTTTTCATAACTAGTGAAGTCTGTGAACATCAGACAAGATTCTTCCCTTGCTCCAGCCACAGGCCAGAGTGGTAGATACGAGCTCTAAATGTTATCTCAGAGAATCAAATGATTCACTTGTATATTCTGGCTTAAGGGATGCAGAGAGCATGAAAAACGTGAACTGAGCATTTCTACCACTTGACAACAGAAGGATAAATGGCAGCTGCTGCAACCAAAACAGCTCAAGGGCTTTTCTGCATGCCAGGTGCAGCAGATCAGGATCAGTTTGGGAAGGCACACCTGTGTCCCAGCTGGCCCCTACAAGCCAAGTTCTATGCTGGGTTTCTCAGAGGTGTACCCTATCTCCTAACAACTTCAGCAAGTTTCTTGCCAATTAGACTAACATTGTCTAAATTCTTAATTTACAATCACACAAGGAACATTCGCATGTTCAAACTTTCCCTCTGTGCAGAAAAATGACTATTCACAACTGCACAAGCATAGTTAGCTTGCTTCGTTCCTAAACAGTAAAATAATTAGCTGAATAAATTACATAAGACATACACCCACAAAACAGCATGCAGATAATTTGTTTTACCAGTGGGAATGCTCTTCTAGTGTCTTCACTGGTTCAGTGACATTTCTTGTGTCCCAGAATTTCACCTTGCAGTCATCTCCACAGCTAGCCAGGTAGTACTGTTTATTGGGATTAAAGTCTAGGTCTCGTACCAGCTGTCCGTGTGCATTTTCTATGCAATATATCTGTCTGTAAGACACATTAAAAAAATTAAATGGTCTATAAAAAGCTAACTGCGCTCTGCTGACAGGAATCTGTTTCCCTGGAAACTTGCATAATCCCCTTAGCACCCGCAGACCTAGACTTCCCATTGCTAGTACATTTTTTAGGGAAATCCCAGCTGTTAATAGTGACTTGTATAGATTTCTCAGCTTGCATTGAAGCTTGCTCTTTCCTTTTTTGCATAAGAATCACCTGGAACTAAGAGGAACTGTAGTTCCAGATGATTCTAGCACAGCTCTCTTAACAATTCTTATGAAATGTCTGCTACTAAAACACAGTATTTTGACATAAGATCTTGTCCACCCCTGAACAGTTGTACCAATTCTGTATTAATGACATCCAGTTCTCCCTATATGAAAAGCTGGCATGCAAGGTACTCAACATATATGAACAACAGCATTTTATTATTGCTCTATTTTGAACTTACCTTCTTGAACTCTGGACTTTATCACTAATTTCCCTGTGGCCCTTAAACTACTCAGCCATGCTCATACTCATGCATGTGGAATACCATTTGTATTTCTGCTAAAAACATAGCATGTTTATTCCAGACATCAAGTTCTATCAGTTTGTCTCCACACCTTGCCTCTTAAAGTTAGAGGTGTTCTTTTGGTTTCTGCTATTGCATTACCAGTTTTATGAAAAGGCTATACCTCTCCCCATGTCCATTCCCAAAGCCAACATTTACTCAAGTTCTGCTTACATTTAACAGTCTTCTACTATCCTGATAAGAACTTGTCATCACTTTGTGAGCTTTTTTCTTTTTTAAAATTAAAAATGTTTCTCCTCAGAAAAAAATAGACTAGCCAAAACTTTGATCTTTCAACATTGTATATATGTTCTCCTTTTAAGAGAAGTCTCTTGCTGTTAATGCTTAACTACCAAAACAAAGCAAAATAACTCCCTAAGGTAGTTAAGCAATTCAAAGTATACCAGGCCTATACTATACCCAATTCCTGACAGCTGCAGCAGTCACTCTAGGTAAAGCCTATCACATAGATACCCAACTTCAACATGGCTCAGAGGTTGAGAGGTTAAGGATATCACTCAAATATGCCGTTCTACTAGGTCTAAATTCAGCATTTCCGCTTAATTTCTTGAAACATGCTTAAGGGAAGTTTTTTAAATCTCGAGCATGCTTGCAGCAATAAAATACTTCTTTCCCCCTTTACCTTTTACTTCTTTCCTGCACTTCTTGCATTGCTCATGGAGATGTGTGCAATGGCTTAAAAAGAAATTCCACTGTACATTCAGTGGCACTTACCATGAAAGCCTTTAGCCCAACTTAACTATTATTCTGACCATTATTCTTTTAGAGGGCAAAGAACAGGACTTTCAAACCTGATGAAAAGCATGTAGGAAGTGACTTAATTATTATATTTGTATTTTTAGCTTGTGTTTATTAAATTAGATAAACCTTTTTGACAAAAACACACAAGGCTGGTAAAACATGGGGATTTATTGCTACACCCATGAGCTGGCAGGAACCATAGAACTAAATTTAAAGTCATCCCCCTTTGAGGCAAAAAAAGTTATTACAAGACATCAGTCTTCTTGGTTTAGTGATAGATTACTATGTGCTAAGGGGATAAAGCGTATCTTAAAAAAGCTTGCACAGGCTTTAGTAGTCATGGCAACAGATGTGAAAAACAGCACTCCTCTGCTTATCAAATCACAAATGCGCAGGGGGGAAACATTTTATTAAGTATATTTAAAACCTTGATTGATTTGATTGTGATTTTGATAGATTCAGGAGTTTCCTATAACTAGCATGCCACAGTCTTTTATATAGTATAGTATACTGTTCGTTAAAATCAGAGAAGAGTGAACTTACCCTGAAATACCTTCAGAGATGAAAGTTACCTTTAAATAATATGCTGTGAAGACAGTTCACAGCATAGTCAGGACTGATGTTAAACCATTTTCAGGTTGAATCACAGAAAAGCTTCATTCAAGTAATGCCTACCTATTAAACAAATAATTTTCAGACTAGTACATAAGTTCAGTAAAACTCAATATATACAGTAAAATTGAAGCTTAAGGGAAAAAGGAGAGAAACCTCAGACATACAAGCCAAATCATTCCTTCTATAAGTGACAGTGCTGCCACATTTCTAACCTTTGGAAAAAAAAATATTAAAAATTGTGTTAGGTGCAATGAAAAATCCTTCTCCAGAGGAGATTGTCTTTTTTTTAGAGAACAAAACTGCTGTGTCTCATTACCTCATGCTTCGTGTGTCCCATCCTCGAACAGTGGTATCATTGGCTGTTGCAATCTGTGTACAATTGTGGTGTGGACTCCATCTTCCAGAAGTAAATTTTAATTGCCCTTTCCCTTCCAAGGCTGTAGAACTAGAAAGCTAAAATAACAAAACAATGCTGAGAATGGTTCTAGATGTAAAGTTAAAATTAAAATAGCTCCACTGAAGACAAAACCTGCACAATAGCCTAAAGAGGTAAGGAAGGGAAACATTCACCCATAAGAAGGAATCCCTATGTAACAGAAGGAAGACTGCAAATTGTCTTCCTGGAAATCCAAAAACCAAATTTAATGCAAACAAAGCTGGTAGTTCAGAATCACTAACACAAGTTAAAAAAACCTGTTAGCTTTATTTTTAATTCATACATAAATATATGCACAGGTAGACAAGCTTTCTCTTTGTCTTGAACTCTTCTTCCCTCTGCTTCTTTAAAGGCAGAGAAGTTGAATTCAGAAGAAAAGGAAAACACCATAAAGGCGTATTTTAAAACACTAATCTCACTTAAGGATTTGGATTTGCACTGCCCAGAAGAAAAAGACAGATATGAGGAATTTCCACAGTGGATACTGAAGAAAAACAATAAAGGAAGTAAGATCCAGCATCTACTTTTAAACAACAGAATTAGCTACTTATTAGCTGTTCTTGAGTTGTACAAGGATTACACATTGACTTTAGTAAAAATTCTGGACAAAATGAAATCTTGAACAGTGTAAAATGGTTATCAGAATACGGATGGATTTAGTTCATAAGTGCTCTAAGAGGATCAGTGCCTAAAGCGGGTACTTAGAAACAATAAAAGAGAAGTATGATATTATGTTGTAATTGCATGAGAGCAATGCTTTGATTTCAAAATAAAAAGTTCTGGAAAAAATTAAGCCATACAATATGATTGGAACAAAACTGTAAATGTTCCTCAGTGAAGGAAGGAGATTTACAAAAAAAAAAAAAGTATCTTAAATATGAAAAATTCTATCGTAGTTTGAAGTACTGATTTCTGTGCATTCAAATGAAAACATCTATTGCTCCAACTTTTTTATCAAAACATCCATAAGGACTGAATGTCCTCCTTTTCTGCTTCAAGTTTTGACCCCATAAGGACTGATTCGGAAAGAGAAAAGAATAGGCAGTTATCTTTAAAAATCACAAAACCATGCATTAACTTCTAGACAGTAAAGAAATGATCTAGAAAAATCACAAGCAGCACAGAGACAGTGAAGCAATTGTTCATGCTCTCTTCCAAAAAAGAGTGACTGGCCACAGAATGAAGCTTGTTGAAGTCAGATTCAACAATAAATGAAAGAAAATTGTTTTCCAAGTGACGGACTTTGAATAAAAGACACTTGAATGGAAAAAGCTTACTTAGGTTAACACAATATTAAGTACTTGGAAGAAAAATAGATTGAGGTTTATACTAAGTAGACAAACCCAATCAGGCTCAGAAAAATTCTTGGATTACAAGAGTAATCTTAGAGCATCCAATACACTGGCTGCACTGAACTTTTCCTTAGAGTCTGCTATGGCCACTGTTTCAAGCAGAATACTAGGGCTGGATGGCCTGGGGTACAGATCAGCATTACCAGCCTTTGAACTGAGCAGTATGAAGCAGACAAACAGCAGAATTTAACTTTTCTACTGAGGGTGGCTGAGGAGGCTCTCACAACATATGAAAAATAATGTGAGAAGACCAGTTCTAAAGTTGAGTAAACTTTCTGGACTTCTATAAACTTATTTTTTTATTTTTTAACAAATAGAATGACTAAAAAATAGTAATTGTATTATGGATTTGGAAGGTCAGTTGTTTCCCTCAAACAGACTGACACAGAAGCAAAATATTTAGAAAACAGAGAATGTTCTCATGCTCTAGTTTGATTAATTTAGAAATCCATACGGCATCTTTCTGCATAACAATGTATCAAATTAAAGTAAATACTACATTTCTTACTATGTATAAATGGTTACCAATGACACTCAAGCAATGTTCTTATAAGAAAAGAAAGGCTGGCATAAAAATCTCAAAAATGCTGAATTTTCTTCTCTGTTAATTAAAATCAATCTGGTAGAGTGTGCAATGTTGGAACACATTAGTATTGTAGTTTCAGAATTTTCTCATTTGAAATAAATGGATTCTTGGTCATTAAGTATATAGAGAAAAAGATGCAAATTTCTATATAAACTTTCAACAACTAAAGCAATCTACTAAATAGTTATCAAGTCATTGACATCCTGCATTTCCTTTAAGGAAATTACCTTGTTTTCCTTTCTTGACAAAAATGGTTGTATAAATTATTCCAAAGATTAAAAAATTGGCATTTTTTACTTGATAAGTGAGAAAAATGCTGTTTGACTTCTGGATGCCTCTTTTTTACATAAATATTTCTTTAATAATCTGGTTTTCTTACCTGTGCAGAAGCAGCTGTGTTTTGAACAGAATAAAACACAAAAAACCCCCATTAAGTGAATGCTAAGGAACTCCCACATCTTACCCAAAATTCTCTAAGACTAAAAATCTGCTGGATGTCCAAGTGCATTCTAGGCAAGACCAATAAGGAAGACATTATTCCTTTTATGAAATGTTCATAGGCTCACATTGCACATGCTTATCGGATCCTGACTGCTTTCTCAGTGAAGACAGGTTAGCAAAGATATGTTAAACAATCAAGTCATAATTACTTGGAATTTCTAAAGTATATCAACTGAAAGAAGTTAATTCATGATAGTGATACTAAACTCATTGAGATATATCACACACACTACTTATTTTGCTTTCTAACCATACCCTCATGGACTGGAAACAGGCTACAAGTCTCTGCATGCTGGAGGTTGTGTGGAGGTCAAGACGGCCTCAAGGAGATGTCCTTGTAATAAACCACAGTAGCAAAGCCATTAAAAGACTATTTTGGGATCCAGAGTAAGGGATGAGTGTTCTTTGAGCTTGTTATTGACAGAAACAAATAGCGATGAGGACCTGAAATTCATTGAGTTCATTGCAGGCAACCATGCCATTTAGTCCTTTGTTTAATTCCTGAACCATCTTAGAATCATTTGCCTCTTCAAACAGCCTCATCATACTGGCAGCTCTCAGTCCTTCTTGGAATAGGTAAGTAACAGAACCTATATGTGTTTAAGTGCTGCACAGAGAGAAAACATTTTTATTCCTTAAATACAAGTTCTCTGCTTCATTATACAAAAATTAACCATCAAAAGCAGCTAGTTCACCCTCTGAAATATAGTGACTCCTGTATATACTGATGATGCAAGTTTGTTATCAGCAATTTTCACCATTTCACTCCTCAATCTATGCTGTCATCAAGGAAACCATTAAAGGAAAGTGGTGCCAACACCAACTCTTAAGAACTGGTCTGCCAGCCTCTTTCTGATCTACTAATTACTCTTTCATTTTCTTCAGACAGTTTTGCCCTCTTTTAATTTATCTATGCTTGTTCTAGTAATTTTGTGGCACTCTACAATGTTTTGCACTGAAGACCCCAATGTGTTTCCTCACTTGAGGACCAGCAGCCATCTCACCAACAAAGCATCTCACACTTACTCCTAACACCCTCCAGTATTTGGTATGTTTCTTTTATCCAGACAGACCATGAAATCTTCACCACAAGATCTTCCTTCCAGTCTGGAATGTCACTGCCAGATATTTTTTGGTTTTCTGAAATAAGATCACCTAATAAGGTAAATGCTACTTAAGAATCCAGAAGGGACAAGTAATGTAAAAGCAATCTAATTAATAACTTGCATTAAAAAACACAAAACAAAACCGAAACAAATCAACTAAACCAAACCAACAAAAAACAAAACACAAAACCCACACCTCTACTGCTCTCCTTTGTGAAAACATAAGGGAAAGAGAAAAATATCTATATTTTACTATCTCTATTTCATTCTGTTGCACTCGCATCTTCCATTCCAAACATCCTGCGCTCACCCAAGGAAAAGTTCTAGTGATCTAGTGACTCCTGACCTAAAGTCTGTACACAGAAATATTAACTGTCATCTTTCCAGCAGAACCTACCCAGACCTTGTGGATTGGTTGGGCTTCCCTTGGGTTCCACTAATGATTATAGATGGCAAAGAATTGCTAATTTAATTGCAAAAGGTAATGATGCAGTGAGCAGAAGATTAGTTTCATCCCAGAAGGTAATGTCCTCAAAACAATAATAAAGGGAGTGATCTAGAGGACAGAAGAAGCTTGTCTCAATGCAAACACAGGCAAATATTCCTGTATGAAATACTGTCACAAAGAAAAAAAAAGTTAAAAAAGCAACACTGAAACAGAAAGAAAAAAGAGAAACCCACAGAACTCTATAGTAAGTTATGGTTAATAAATTTTTCCTATGACAGGTTGACCAGATATTTCAAAGAATGAACACACCAGTAATGCAGCTCTGGTTCTGTTTACCAGCCTCCTATGGATTCTAATAGGGAGAGGCAGGCAATCTATTAGGAGGCAGGCAATCTTCAAAGATTTCAGGAACATAGAGCAGTTGATTTTAGGCCTGAAAAAGCCTATGGTACTGGACTTTAGGTTGCCATTACTTTAATTACTGGAAAGTCTTCAATAGCTATTTTAAAGAGACGCTCATGGTTTCCTCAGCATCTTGTCCAGCTGGACTCTGGTCAACCCAGGATACCACTCACATTTGCAAGAAATTTGTTGCAGACAAAAAGTAAACGGGAATGCAAGAGTATCAGTCATCTTAGAAGAGATGAACCTGGCTCAACGTTTAAATGCCTGGAGATACGATTCCTGAGAGACAAGGTTCCATGGACTTTTAACAACTAAACTTCACTTTAAGAGTGGTCATTGATTCAGTGATGAAGCAAATACTGTCTAAGAGTAACTCAAAATCACTGGGAAGAAGACTGAAACGGTAAACAGTTACTTCAGGGTAAAGTTTTAATCACAAGCAACTCTAATTTAAAGTGCAGTCCCATAAGATACCAGAATATTTTAGACAGAAATATAATCAGTCAATACCTATATCTAAAGTGTGACCATAAAATCTAAATTACACTCCTAATTTCTGCAAGCTAAGGTTTTTAACAGACATTTCGAAATGCTCCTATCTGGAGATGTCATTCAAGTGTTCAACTATCTACATTCATAGTCTTAGCTTCATAACTTGAAGCAGGTTTTTGGATGCTAAATTTCACTTTCAGTTTTTCTTGTTTTCTTTTACCAAATAGTCTTTAGTTTGCCTTCTGGAGTCATTATTTTGCCATCAATATTTGATGCAGAACAGACATATTTAAAAAGTAACATACAGGCAAGGAACACTAACTGAAATACTGAAGAGATTAGTAAGGTAAATAGTGCTTTGAGGACAGAAACATTGATTTTAAAAAAATGTCAAAATTACATTGTTTGTGGTGAAGACCCTAGTCCCCTCCAAAATTATGCTGATCCAAATTCTAGCAATGGAAAGGAGAGGAAACAAAAATCAACTTTACAAGCACAAATAACTGTATTACAGTGTGAGAAGGTTAGTTTTGAGAAAAGTAATAGTAAAAGGAGGACACAACATGCAGAATTTTAATAAGTCAGTCCCAAGAAAAATAAATTGGGGGGCGAGGGGGGAAAGGGGGCGTGGAAAAAAATAATACAGTGTACCAAAGGAAATAAAAATCATATTTCAGATACATTAGGATTAGGAAGAAAATTGACACTGATCTGATAAAGTGGTTGGGACAGTGAAAATAATAATTAATTAATATTCAAAAGAAGTTTTGCAAGACAGGACAGAGCTGCCCAAAGAGAAAAAGGAGAAAGGAAAAATGCCAAGGAGTCTACCGTTCCCAACACTTCAAAGAGACACGAAGAGCTATCTACAACATTGAAGCAGTAGATTGCACCCCCAAAAGCAGCTTTTCAACAGGTTTAAAGAAGATATTCCTAAAAAAGTTGATGTGTTGTGAAGGCATTAGAAAAGAACTACTGACTAATGTAGGAGTAATGCAAATCCAGTGAATGCAATGCTACCGACCAGCTCCTGGAGGCAGCCTTCAAAAACTCTCAGCATCATTTTCACAAAAACTTCAAATTGGAAGCAACCTAACACTGAACTTCCAGGTGAAATAAAAGCTGAAGTTTGCTCATTTAATGAAGGCCCTCCAAGGGCTTACTAATGAATATAAAGTATTAAACTGTATTACATTATGCTGATACTACACAAAATCTACCAAAAGAATAACAACTCAAGACTCCAACTCTTTGCACACAGTCAGATGGTACCACAGGGAAGAGTTTAGGGTCATCTCTTTGACTCCTTAAGCAACTGCCAGTTGACAAATCTGATTCCGTAGCATACAACAAAAGAAGCTAACCCTGAAAAATGATGATTTAGTTCAAGAAATGGCAGGAGATCAATCGAATAATAATGCTCTTGACATAACCAGTTTCCATTTTTAAGAACCGGCATAGGCCTAAATTACTCTATACAGAAACATCTGAACTCTTCTATATACAATCTATGTCATTATACTTAAGTGGACTTCTTTTTTATCTATAAGAGGTGGCATAACCAGACAGAAATCAACGCCAATTACATCTTTTTATATATATCCTGAATAAGAAGGTTTTAACAATGAGTGAAATAATCTGAATGGGCAGTATGATACTAGATTAAATTAATACTGAGAACTCAAAGCAGCACACAGTAAACAGAGAAATTTATATTATGCTTATACATAAAACAAGGACTGTAAATTGAATCAAGCTGCATGGTGTTAACCGTTATTAACATGAGCTAATATACTATTATCTGATTTCAAAAACTTTTGGCTTTATCAATCAACTTTTTTTTTCATACGCATTTTATCAAATTATCATTGCTTTACTCTAGATTTTTCACTACAAAGCCAGTAGGAAAGCAAGAGCAGCTCTGGGAAAGGGAAAATAACAACCAGCAGCAGACACAAAAATACCAAGTTGCTTTCTTTTAAACACATTTTATTCAAGAAAACCAACAGAGTATTCATTTCCCCCACCAGCATTAAAGGGCAAGAAGATAATTCTCACTCACTTTCCTAATATTTCGATTGGGAAATCTTGGCCTAGGGAATGTTGTTTGTTCTATATTCAAGTATATAATATTTAAAAAAAAAACAAACAAACCAAAACCAAAAAGAATTCTTACCCCAGCTTTGTTTGAACTTTCTTGCAAATCCCACAATAATATGTTATTATCAGCCAGTGAAATAATCTTTTTACCATCTCCCATTGGTTCCCACATAACGCTGTAAAACAGAAACAAAAAACCACAACCTAACATTAAAACCAGTCAGATTTTGCACTACAAAACCATTTTAATTCTGTGGATCTAGTATATTCCAAAACATATTAAACCATGTTCCTTATGGGTTTCTTCAGATGAAATACTTTGCATATTTTAAGTGTAAAGTCTGCCATTAACTAGTAACCTAGCAGTTTTTACACATACTCGATTAACATTGTTGCAGCATTGGTTACCTAAAAGCTGTGTCATACCACACTTAGGTTAGCTGATGGAATCTTTCAGACAGTGCTAATGTACACATTATTTTCTTTCTGAGTGCCCTTTGCTATCCCCTCCAAATCTGTCAGAAAAAGGAATGCCATCCATCTTGCCTAGCTGTAAGACTGAACATGAAGAGAGCTTTTCCACATCCTTATTCTATTTATCATCCATTCTGCATATTGAACCATACAGTAATCATGCAAAATGAACAGTTATTAAGTCATTGCAGCAGTCATTCTGCAAACATACACAGAAAAAGAACAGACTGTGGCATACACTGAGTGCTTTAGCTTGGAATCTCAAAGTTCTTAGTAAGCAATGTGCATCCTTTTTAAAGACACACCAAGAACTGTAAGCCTCAGAGCTTTGATGCAAACCTCTTCCAGTTCAGCACCTGTCACCATGACTCTATCAACGTGTACATTTTCCCTGTGATTCACCAGTTTCTTGCTAGGAATGCAAGAAATCAGTCCTCATCTCTAGTTCTGCCTGTAAGAAGCAGCATATTCAAGCCAGTCAATATGGGCAGCACAGCTAAGTATATGCACTATAAGCCAAATAAAATTGGGGGGGGATAACAGTAAAATTAAAAGAATAATACTTATAATTTGGTGATGATAGACTGCCCTACCCAACAACTTAAAAATAAAGTTGTGCATCCTTCCAGTCATCTTTCTTATGGTGACAAAGTATAGCTGAAGGCAGAATATCAATAGATACATGGATAAACTTCTTTCCATATGTATACAAAAACTTAAAGTTATTCAAAGGCACTTGATGGGTTGGTCTTATCCTCAGTGCATATATGAAGGTGAGGTTTGTCAAGAATCACTCTCTAGACATATGTTTTCTAGGGTTTTTTAGGATTTTGGATGAATCAATTGAGTATCTGGATTGGAGAGATAAAAGAATGTTGCATGTGTAGATGCAGCCTTGGGCAACTCACCCCACCATTAGACAGCCACTAATTACCTTCTTAACTCAGTGCTGCACACTACACATGCTCCTATTTTATCCAGAATTTTTCATTACTCTTACTACCACTCCTACCAGTTGGTATGACCTGGCTGGCCCAAGATCTCAGCCATGGAACTCCATCTAATCTATGGTATAAAACACAAGGGATAGAAAATAGGAGACTGCAGGTAACAGAAAGAAGTGACACAATGTCATTTTTTTATACCATAAGTGAAACAAAACTCATTTATTCTCAGCTGATATCTTTCTCTCAAAATCCTCTTCCTTCTTTTGTCACGGTGTCATTGCTTTTCACTCTACACCTTTAGTAAAGCAAGCATTAGCACACAGGCAGGTGACTGCACATGTTTGCTGTTAAAGAGAAGACAGACTGTGCAGAGAAAACAGATGCCAAAAAAGAAAATTAGCACCAAGAAAAAAGATGAAACTATACCTAACAGGGTGTGTTGGCTGACTCCTCAACTCTAAACTTTTCCATATGGCTGTAGAGCAGATCAAAGAAAGGACCAGCTTCTGCTGGAACCATGACCTGCATCCTTCTTATGTTGTCAATTCAAGGAAATTAACTACTTTGAAAACTTCATTTGTAATGTAATGTATTAGGACAAAATAACTTCATTTAGCACATTAAGCTACTGTCATGTTTTTAAATGTGGAAATGTTTAAATCCAAGGACATGGATCAAGAACAACTCCATTATTTCCTTTACATTAGTCTGTTTTGTCTGTACTATTGCCACTTTTGTTTTCAGAAGTATTTCTTGTTTAAGTTGCATGGTACAACTTGGAAGAACTTATGAGCAACTGAAAATAAGTGTAGATAATAAAAAATACAAAGCAGTTTCAATTACACATTCAGCCATCATTCACACATTCATTCTGAGTCAAATAATGAGAAGGAACCAACTGGCACTGGTACAGGTATTTCAGAATTTCATATAGTTCTGCTACACAGGTGTATGAATTAGATCTTTCAAAGAGACAAAAATATTTTATCAATATACATATAACAGGATAAAAAAAAAATAATTAATGCACCATAATCTGCATTTAATCACAGCTAACCTTCCACAATCCTGTTTTCCAAAATGAAATTAATATCAGGATCATCACACAACTGAATGGGTAACTAGACAATCCTCAAGTTGATTCTGATCACATTTATTGAAGTCCACCATTTTTCTCACTTATTACTGAAAATACATCTGGCATTTGGTGTTGATATACGGAGACATTTTTTAATTGTAGGCAATGAAATCTGATTCAAACAATTAACTCTTAAAGGGCTCTTCCAGCCAGAGATCAACATTCTTTATGCCTGCTCATGTATTTATCCTTATCTTGCACTGATCACTAAACTTTCAGTTGTAAAAGCTAGACTGGAAGCACTTTCTTTGATGTTTTCAAAGGTAGAAAGAAATTTCACATCTTTGAGCATCACTGAGCTTCAAGGTAAAGAATTTTTACAGCTGAATACAGCGTGCTAATTAGAGACAATTATAATCCAGCTGACATACCCTGCAATAAAAAAAAAATCTCTCCATGTTCACTCTGTCCTTGTGAGATGCCCATTTTCCTTCAATTTAATTTTTTCTTTTATGGAACTTTATTGTTTTATGGGTGTGGCTGTAATGATCATTCAGATTTCATAATCCAAGCACAGGTTACTCAAATCACAGGTTTTTAACATATACAGCTGTATGCTGAAGTCATGACTAAATGCTAAACATGAAATATAACGTAGAAAGGGGAAAAAATACCAGTGAGTGAACAACACTGGCTTTTCAAGTTACAAATTTTACAATTTATTTTCATTTAGAACAATTTTCAGATACAGCAGAGGTTGCAATAATCTTTTAAAAAGAAAACAGATAGACCAGGCAATACAATTTTCCTGAGTTACAACAGTTGCTGATGCTTACAGTTTTTGGAAATGGACAAGATGATTGTCAAATTCCCAGCTGCCACTCAGAAACTGAGTGGCAACTTCACCTTTGCTCTTTGAAAAATCTATAAATTGCACAGAAGCAATTATGGTTGTTGCCTTTTACTCTATTGTGTTATCATCTCACTTCTGATACCTCAAATTAGCTTCTATCTAGCAGTTTTGGTAAAAAAAATTAAATCATACAGAGAATACTTTCCTAGGAAAGAAAAAAAGATGATTTAAAATATTCAGTCATATGCACACACAAAAGGACCACTATCTGTGTTTCATGCTGAAAAGATAGTTAACACCAGTTATTAATACAGGGAGCATTTACAAATGAACGACTCAAAGTTCTCCATTATAGACTGAATAAGAATAAAGCAATGTGGAAACACTTCCATACATGAGAGATGCAGTCAGTTTCAATGTGCTGGACAAACCCATAACTACACACGATACAACCATCTATTTCTGTAAGTGTTCTGCGAGCGGCAAAATTTTTCTAAACTGAAAATCCTCATGCACTGCATAATGGAATATATACCCAAACACTTGGTACCTCAGCAAAACATCCTTTGGCCACAATGTAGTCCCTCAGAAAAACCCATGTTATGTGTTGATACACATCACTGAATGTCTTCATACACATTCAAATGCAAAGGCAACTATGCTAATCTGGTGATTAGGATATTATTTTAAGAGAGAGGAGATCAGACAGAGGACAGCTTGCATACCCACAATTCTTACTCCTTAGCCAAGTGCTCTACAGAGTGGCCACATGTCTGAATGGAAAGAGTTCTGATTATTTTGTAGCATACTGGAGGCAACACTGCTAGAAGCACATGTAAGCTGTGCTGGGTCTTCTAATTCTCAGATACATTTTGCTGTCCCACTCCTCCAGACACAGTGAAACAAGAACCACAGTTTCCTAGAAAACATGAATGTTAAGACGAGGTGAGTTTCTTTTAAAATAAAAGGTGCCTTTTTGTGGAAGAGACTGCTGAGAAGAACGAGAAGATAAAGATTACTTTGGACAAGAAACCTAGAGATACCTGGGCTTTATTCTGGCTCTTAAAAGTATTATAATGGTGATTTCCATCAGACTGGAAGTTTCAGCACTGGTTTGGTTTGACCAGAGTAGTATTGTTTAAGACTAATGTGCCTTTAGTTTATTAAGACCAAAAAGGCACTGTCATTGCAATATTTTCATAATGTCTCTACTACATAAAAGACAGCTTACTAGCAACATATCTTCCAGTATAGCTTTTGTGGTTTTTATAGCTGTTTTTTTGTTTGTTTTTAATGAAACCTGGGAGTCAGTTTTATTCTATTTTAGAGGAGAGAAGAGTTTTTCTATGGGTTGGTTTAATTAAAAAGGTTTCTGTGATTCTATGGACCCTCAAATACAGTCCAAAGAACTCAACAGATTAAGAAAGTTACTATTTCCTCAAAGTGGTAAATATTGAATTATTTACAACACATGTTTAAGTGTTACAGCAGAAACAAATAACAGTGAGACAAATATGCAAAACCCTTCTAGCTTCATTATTTTTCACCCGTGCCTTCTCACACTGCTCAAGTCTACATGTCTACATACAGGACAGCTCACAAGGCAGAAATAGAAAAGCCTGCTCTAGAACAAGAACCTCTAACTCAGCTGTTACTTGGCATGGTACTAATGCCAAGTATTTCATTATACCTTTTCTCTCTCTGTAACACATTTTCAAATCTTTATACCTATATCATGGAATCACTGAACTGTCATAGCTATGTAGCTAAAAGAAAGAAATTTTTCTGCAACCAGATTTTGAAAAGGAACTGAGACTTATTTTAAGTATTTTTCCCTCTTGATATAATTTAAAATTACTCCTACTAGAATATACTTAAGTATAATGAGATTATGATGGATACCTTACACAGGTGGTGTTTGAGAACAGAAACTAAAGAGGCCCTTTCTGCTCTTATACTTACAGAACTACCTGACACTGATGCTGCATTATCCTTGTCTGACTGCAGTTCAGAGTTGTCACATTTCATTTACAAAAATCTGCTGTGTTATTACACACTTTTTTCTTAAAAATCTCTGATAATTGTAAAAGGGACTGTGCAGGTTACATGATCACGTAATACTATGTATTCCTTCTGACAGACAGACATTTGAGACCACAGCAGACCATATTCTCAGTTTCAACTGTTCCTGCCAGTGGAAGAAGGTCAGGTAATCCCAAAATTACATCAGACAACATAAAATAGCTAGAAAACTGCAGACTGAGTGTATTAACATCTCTTTGTCCTGCTTCTGCTCAAGGAACAGTGGGAACATCTCATCTACATACCCATTAAACAAAGAACTTGCAAATAAACAATACACAAATTTAACTTTCTTTTAAGTAACAGAAAGAAAAGGGAAACAAACCACTGTAATACCTTCTGCAGTAACACAGCTCTCCTTGCTTTTTCTTAAGCAGCAAAAACGAGTAGTTAAACAGGCACCATATAATACAATAAAATCTTATTCCTAAAAAGCAATAAATTACTTGCATTCATGCCAAATTGGTTAGGTGAAGACTGAAAAACAAAGACTGAAGTGCAATATCAAATTATATTCCATAAAAGAGTGAAATGCTAAGTATTATACCTCTCTGCAACAAAGGTTTTAGATGGGGGCAGGTGGGGAGAAACACATTAAAACAGTACACAGGCTGTTACTCCATATGTGTTTGCAGGACTATAATAAATGTTTTTAATCTAATGAACATCTGGGACTAAAAATCCAATTTGTACCGTTGCTTTTTTTGTTGTTGTTGTTGTTTTGGTTTTGTTTTTAAGATGGAATAGTTTTAAAGTGTATAGCTTAGCTTCTACAATGTAAATCTGCACAACACTAATAGCACAGGTCTATCCTTTAGGCTTTTTTCTAGCAGTATAAAATATGCAGAAACCTACCAGGCCATATTGCCATGGGCTGTGTTGTCAAGGTGACAGAGTAGCTCCAGGGTTTGAGCGTTGCTTGATGAATCATCAGGGGATTCATGACTGCCTGATTCCAATTCCTTCGGCATCCTCCAAACAGCAGCACATGTCATGACTTTACTGTCTGAAGCTAAGCAACAGAGAATAATGTCAACAGATCACTGTATGGGAGACATATTTTGTATACAGTGCATCAACATTTACACAAATCTACACCCAGCGCACATCTGCTGTTTAAAATATTTAAAAATATTATACCAAGATGAATTCAAAGAATGCAGAATGTGGATACAGACACAGACCTCAAGTTAGCAGTCAAGTTGCTGCAAAACTCCAAATTAGTATGCATTTAATGTCCTTCTGCTTGTATAAAGGCAAAATTCAGTGCTCATGAAAACATCACTCTTTGGGAGGCAAGTTCTTTCCCCATATTGATGTTGATCCAAATGACCTGCAAGTTACATTACTCGATTCCTTAACAATAAGGACTATGACATTGTTAACATTTTCCTTTAAAGGGCTATCTTTAGCTGAATCTATAGCACTGGGTTGTATCTGCTACAAATATTGCAAAGTTAAGTTTTCCATGTAACTACACCCTCAATTCTAGGAAACAGAAACAGCTTCCAAAAGACAAACTGAACTTAGATGCATATAGCAAAATACTACAATGCAAAAGGAACAAGCCAACTGCAGATTGAGGAGAAAATACCATATGGTCTACGCACATATGGCATTGCCCATCATCCAATATAGCAACTTGTAGCAGTGCAAAATAGGAGATCAGAGCAGCATTGCATATGTTCATGTTGTCCCAGCACTGGTCCAGGGTTCATGGAAGACAAGTATGTCTGCACGACCCACTACAGCAGGAACAAAATCCAGGCACAGAGAGGTCAGGAAAAGCAGGGGGGTGGCTACTGGCTGGGTAATGGGTTAAATGAGAAGTCCCGAGGATAAGCAGCAAGGAACGACATGTTTTCTGTTCTGAGGTCATTCTGCATGCCTTTCTTACAGTTCTGTCTCCAAGTACATTTTAGGTGATTTTAGTGCAGTGACTGATAACAGAGCCATGAGCAGATGTGACCAACTTAAATCAGTGGGAAGGAAAAAAAGAACAATTGTAATGACAGTGTTTTCAAGAGGAAGGATGGTAATTCTAAAAAAGGCCGTCTTAGGCTAAAATTATATTATAAGGGGGGAAAAGTCTCTATTAAATGTTGCCAGTCTGGACATTCTGTATGCAAAAAAGGCACCCAAACAACTAAAAACAGGAAAAAAAAAAAGGAATCAAAACAGCCCAAAACATAAGGATGCAGGTGTCTTTGAAAATTAGCCATATGAAATAAAGACCATTAAAGTAGTTAGGTCAAACCAGTAAGAGAAAAAGTCCATTTCTGAGAGAAGGAAATCAGAGGAAGAAAACTAGAAGTTCAAGTACAGAAATTAAAATATGCAAGTACTGAGTATTCCCTTGATTGTATGGAATATAAAATACAAGTATGATGCACATAATTGTTCTAAATTAATATGGCACATACAAGTTGCATACTTGTATGCACATACAAGTATCAGAGGACCATACACCTAAAGTTGATGGGTATATATTAAGACTTACTTGAACATTTCCTAATGCTAGTGCATGTTAACTGAACAGCTATTTCCAAAATATCTGAGGCATATCCTTCACTCTAAATCCACATACCCCTAAACAAAGGGGAGGAAGCAGCAGCAGATGGCTACCTTGCTTTAGCAAAGGGCAAATCAACACACAGCATGCATTCTAAACCCTACAATAATAAATAATCTAAACTGAAACTGCAATATAGCTAGCTCAAGAAGGGGAAATTTATTAAATATTTCATCTTGATGCTGAATATGTAGCAGAACGTTTAAGAACACCACAGAGAAGTTTCTGGTCAATTATAATTACTGAAAGGTCTGTAACACACATAAAGCATTAGCTTTTCCACCATCATGAAGATCTATGCAGAGAACCAGAAAAGCAAATCATAGAAAACAAACAACACGTTCCTCAAACCATCATTCCTCTCAGCACAGCACCATGAGTCTTAAGACAGCCTTGAAATGTGATTTTAACTTCTTATATAAACTGGAATACTGGAATTGGAATGGTGCATTCCTAAGAATAACTTTTTTTAAAAAGACTGAACTGAACAAGCACTTACTGGAAGACTGCACAAAGACCAAGGAAAAAAAAAAATCCCCCTGAAACTTGAAGTTTCTCTAAAATTTTGGTATTTTGAAAATTGTCAAAAGCCACCAATGAATTGAATCTGAACTTTAATCTGTCCAGCAGCTCTACACAGATTTCATATTTGTTTTCAAACTATTGCTACAGATGCTGCTACGGAGCAAGACTGAAATATAACTTAATACCCGAAGCAGAAGAGATTTGATTGAATAGTGAAAAAAATTTATCAGATTTCCACATATTGCAGACCTGTGTCATTCCTTGCAGTCCAGCATAAAGTGTCCCCCCTGTAAATCAGCTCAGCTGCTATGATGATATAATGTGGATCAGATGCCATCTCCTCTTCCAGAAAGCAAGAGAAGCTTATCTTTTTGAAATGTAAGTTGACCACAGTACATTTTTGTATTAATGGCTATTATCTAGTATGTCAGGCAAATTCTTTCAATATTAATTTTTAGCATTAAAAAATTGGTATAAGTCTTTTCTATTAGCAGGTATTTTTAAAATGCATTCCAAAAATAAGGATATCTGTCAAACTTACAACAGATCCCAACAGCATAGTCAAATAATGGAATTTGTTATTTTCTTCTATCCAGGTTTACAGAAATAAAATTTTTTAAAAAATCTATTGTTATATAACATTAAAAATATCTCAGTGAGGTAGCTGTCACTTCTTTTTTGCTATAAATAGAAAAATTTTACTTCCTTCTCATGACTACATTATTTACATTTTGGTACTTACTTGAAGTTTCTTCTCACATTACCTGATACACATATAAAAGAAGCTTATTACCTCCACTTCCTCTTATAACATAGATATTCCTGTAAAAAACTGGTAACAGTAAAAGGGCCTGAAGTACAGGTTGGCACAGAATTTCACATGCAGAGTTACGTGCCATTCTATGCCTATTTTACTCCATCAGGACTAGTGGTAAAAGGTAAAATTCACTGTGCATGAGAAAGGGACAACACTAAAAACTGACATAAAAAAACCCTAAACACTCAGCATAGACATTATCCTCCACTTTCAGCTGGATTTGAAGATGCTTATGAAAAATGACAGGTCACTTTCCAGCTACTGAATGACCATCTATCATTAACAACTGCATGTGCACTGAAAATCTTCATATGTTTATTTTGATCCTTGGACCAATTCTGGAATTATATACATGGCTGAAATCTGTTGAGAGGATACTTGATTCAGAGCACTATTCATTTCTCTATACACTTTTTATCTACAGCTCTGACCCATTATTAATTCCCAGATGGGCAAAACCAAAATGGAATTGCCATTGCTTCCCATAGAGGTAATTATAGATACTGCTGGCCTTAATCAAGGTTTATTTCTCTTTCTATAAGGAACTTTTTAAAAGATACTATTTTCTGCCTGGAAAAAGAGAGAGCAAACACTAGTGCTAGTGCTGAATGAAAAGCATCACCCCATTATGACAGAGGAAGTGGAGGCTTTTTTGGTGGGTCATGAATCCTCTTAATAAATAACCACTAGGAAGAAACCTGGAGGAACCCACAGAAACAAGATAACTCTCATTGCACAGAAACACAAGTCCCACAACAAGCTTCTCAGGGCTGTATGACAAGCTTGCTAGCAGTATACACTATTTGTGGAATTCCCCAGGTAGCCTTATTTCCCACGTGATAATATTAAAATTAAAAACCCTGATACTATTATGTGATTTCACTACACCTCTGTAGTGCCATTGTTTCCCTAGAATACCTACATCCAAAAAGAAACTCTGGATTTTCCCTTTTACTATCTTCACCTCACCCTATTGCACATATACATACATACAAAACCCCCAAATTTTTATCTACCACTTCTCATATTATTTCTTAAAAACATTAAGAGGACAATATGAATGTAATATTCAAATAAGAAAGACAGGTATTCCGTAAAAGAAAAAACCAAGCAAAACACCTAGTACTTCAGTTATGCTTCTACACTTTGCTTAAAGTTTCCTAAAAGCAACCGTAGTTGGAACCCACTTTTTCATCCCAAACTCATATTGAAACTAGAAATGTCACAGAACCAATGCAGAACAGAATGGATAAGGTTAAGATAGTTTGTTATCTTTTCACTGAGCATATTATGAAAAACATTATTGGATTTAACTAAGCACTACTGAAAGTGTCTTGAGAACTTGGAAGTTACACTGTGATAGAGAACCAGTGAAAGTTTGGCAGAAGGGAGTCCCACGGTCTTCCTAAAACACTGTTCATACAAAATGATCCAGGAATGAGACAGTGATCTTTGTCACACTTGGTCCTTCACACTCAAGAGAAAGCTCTTGTCTAATTCATTGTGCATCTTCAGTATATCTTTTGCCAAGTATATCTAAAGGTGGAGATAGATGTGCTGTTCCAACTGCAACAATACCTAGTTAAGCACTCTCACCCCAAGTTCATCAATACTATCCCCTGTGCAGAGGATACCATCTGCTAGAGTGACTGAGCACATTTCCACCTCTCTGGTTCTGTTCAATGTGATGTAGGCTTAAAAACAGGAAATCAAGGAATAAGCAAATAATCCCACATTTTTAAAGCACTGAGTTGGGTAGCAACTACATGATTATGCTGGCATAAATGAAGGTACAGTAACCAACTGCAGGAAACAAGTCAGAGCCTAAGAAAGATAACCACAGTTACAGAGCACGAGGCCATCTTTAGATGCCTACTTTACAAGTTGAGCAAGTGAGAACTCTGCATGCAGACTGTGCAATTTGCAAAGGGTCACAACGTGGTCAAATCAATACCAATTTTCACTGCAGCACTCAAAAGGACTTCTCAATGAGGGCTATTTCCATGACAATTTTCAGCTTTCCACTACCAGCTGTTTTGACAAAGAAAAAAACGTAAAAGTAGCAGACAGGTGAAGCATCCCGTTCATCTTCCTCCAAACACTCTTCCCCTTGGAGAGCTGCTCCAACTTAATAGTAACAACCTCTGAGAAAGAAATAAATGTAGGAAAAAGAATCTGCCTGAAAGGAATCTATTAATGAAAGTTTGAAAAGAAACACATATGTAACATTAACTACAAGTATTTGTTACTGCTTCCCAGAGTCACGTCACACACAACAGATCCAGTCACTCTAACACTGCTGCAGGAACACAGTATAATCACCGAATCACAGAATGGTTAGGGTTGGAAGGGACCTTAAAGATCACCCAGTTCAAAGCCCCCTGCATGGGCAAGGACACCTGCCACTAGACCAGGTTGCTCAAGGCTCCATCCAACCTGGCCTTGAACATCCCCAGGGAGGGGGCAGCCACTTCCCTGGGCAGCCTGTGCCAGCATCTCACTACTCTCACATGAAATAATTTTTTCCTAATGTCTAACCTAAATCTCACATCTTCAGGTTTAAACCATTTCCCCTTGTCTTCTCACTACACACCCGTATAAAAAGCTCTATTCCAGCTTTCTTGTAGGCCCCCTTCAGATATTGGGAAGTTGCTATAAGATCACCTTGGAGCCTCCTTTCCTCCAGGATGAACAACCCCAACTTCCTGGCTTCATAGGGGAGGTGCTCCAGCCCCTGATCATTTAAATGGCTCTCCTCTGGTCATGTGCCAGGGGCTCAGCAGACATAGACTTCACAGATGTCTGCTCTTGGATGGCAGACATTTCGTAACAACTAAACAATCATTTCAAAACTAGATACAAAAAGAAAAATGTGGATATAAGAAGATAGACTGCTGACTGCAAACAAAATTTTCTCAGAACTCTGAAAGTAATTCCTGCCCTGTGGAAAATTACAATTTTTAATGAATTTGAAGGGGTTTTTTAAGCTAGAAGGGTTTGCCTGTGCCCTTCGCACACTCCTTAATTTTCCACAGTTAAAGACATAATGAAAGAATGATTCTTTATCATTCTTAGTGCTGGTTTCTCCATTAGGGAGCATCAGCAAAGAAGAGGTCTGAGCACATACCTAAACCCACAAGCTCTATTTGCTTTCCTCGTTCAGGAGGGAATTGAAAGCACACTCAGTGAGTGAGTAATATTGCTTACCCATGTTTTGCCTGCAACCAGCTCACCTACTGGAGTTGTCATTTCTCAAAAAGTAAACTGAGCATCTTTTATACACAATAAATAGTCAAATTAATAATAATTTAAAAAAGAAACTTATTTTAATAGACATGACTAAAAATAATATAAATCTGTATTATTTGATAACAAAGTTTAAAACATGATTTTAAGAAGGTAACGCCCCTCTTAAGCAGACCATTAAGTAGGTGTTGCCATAATATAAAGGAAGATGTTTAAGAAAAGTTAAATTGACATATAAGATTTTCTGCTACCTGTCCCACCCCCTATCCAACAAGTGTATTTTGATCCCAATTATCCAGGTCCACATCAGCCAACATTACAGTTCACTGGTGTTCAGTCACCTACCTTTCATTCTTGCACCATTTGCTGAATAAAACCTACCATGCCACTGAAGTATGCACTGAAATACAGACCAGCTACAGCCTTAACCTGTCAGAATCTTGGAGCAGTCACCCAAAGCAGACCAGATCCAGGCCTGCTCAGTCCTCCCTAGTTATATCATGTTAGAAAGCATTCTAATCTTTGTGTTCAATCATTCTTTATAGTCTTTCTTAACTAGAAAGATGATAAATCCCCCTTAATTGTTTCTCCTCCCCAAAGAATATATTCAAGCCAGCTGCTGGCCTCCTGTTATCTTTTTTATATATAAAATGTGCTTTGAAAATATGCAATTTTATTTCCAAATTAATTTTCTATAATCAAAAGCTATACACATCAGATGGCAGTATTTACAGGCACGGTATTTTCATTTTACTTTCTGCTGTCATTCTACTTCATTTCCCGGTGTTTAACCTTGAAACCCGAATGACAATGCTTCCTACATCACTGCCTGCAGACATTCCCACTGAAGCTGGAGGAGCTGAAGTATCAGTGCCTGACAGGGTGTGCTCTTTGATCAGCTCAGGTGGTGCAAAGCCAGCTGGCTGCAGCTCTTCTGTTGCCCCGGGAACAACAACTGAAGTGTGTACTTCCCAACTCTGCACAGGAGGCCCTTCTGCAGCACTGCCACAGCAGCTCTTGCTGTGCAAGGCTGAAGTGGTGGAGCTGCTATAGCTACAGCCCAGCTGGTGCCCATTAATGCTCTCGCTATGATAGGAACAAGCAGCCAGTGGTCTGAAACCTCCTTCTTACCATTGACAGAGTTATCACTCTTCCTTACTATGAATGTAAACATCCGTCTCCTAGTTTAATAAAATGAAGAAATAAAACCCAAAGCGATTGAAGTACACATCTTTTTGAAAAGAATAACCTTGTAGCCTTTTTAGTAAATTCTAAATATAAACCATATTCCATTTATTCTACATGTCCTTCAGAGGAAAAGTAAGAGGGGGGAAAAAAGCACACCATTCTTTTTCTGGGTTAACATTTCATCTTTTGTGCTAAAAGCCTGAGTAGTCTTGAATTTTATATTTTTCTGAAACACAAGGCGACATATACGTAGCAATAAAGAACTGCAGGCAGTTTAATTTTTCTTCTCATCATTTGGATGCACTTTTTAGTTACCAAATGGCTGTCTGATTTTTGAAAAACACAGACACAGAAACGGGGCAGAAACATAACACAGCAACTCGCTGTATATGCTCGTACAAGTATGTTTTCAAGTGGAGCTGAAAGCAAAAATAATTAGTAGAAAAACAGGGAGATGCAACAATCTGACACACTCATAGACAGGGCATCTCCCATACTCCATGCTTAGCTGTTTTCCCAATTACTAAACCACGTTGTATGGAAACGGCAGAAAGAACCTGCAGAAAGCAGGCAGTTATCAGGCTGAAAAACTGGAGGAGGCACAAACTGCACTTATTTTTAAAGTTTGAGGATACTTAAGCTATCCAGAGACGATTTGAGACAATGTTCCAGCACATCACGTTTTTGGGAATATGCACTGCAATTACATATCTATATGAGGGAGTTCAAAATTTAGTGACTGCATGCTTGGAACTGCACCACATGGGGACAGCCCAAGTTAAGAACTGCAGCCACTGCTAAACTGATGAGCTGAACTTTGCTCTTCAGGCAGATTTTGGCTGCAACCCTGTATACGTTTCTAAGCAGCACAAATGGGAAAGTTTTCTTTCTTACTCTTCCTGTGGCCAGATCTCTTAAGTCACAACAATGACTTATGGCTTCTTTGATACCTCACACATCTCGCTATATGGGTATCCTAACAACGCATAAAAGAATGGAGAAACCAGCACTAACTCCATGCTTTTGTTTGCAATTATACTTCTGTTATTGTTACCACCATCACACCTTAACTGCAACAGCAGGAGCCATACAAGCAAAGAAGCAAGCTATCAGCTGGCCTCATAAAAAACTGTGAGATTTAACCCTCTGCTGAGGAAAGCAGCACAATACACCAATAAAAGCCAATGAATGATATTACATGTTGGCTTCCATCATCACTAAGGCTAGAGAAACTGAACACTATTGTCAATACTGCTACTTATACACACACACAAGGGCCCTCATTTCCATCACCAACAAAGCCCTGGCAGCTGTCAGTTAAGTGGGGCCAGACGATCACAGTGCACTAAGGTTGCCACTTGGTGTTTCATGAGCTATTAAAACACTCTAGTTCTTAACAATTAATGGGAGCTGCAAACCTCCCACAAACAGAATGTGAGCTTATTCCCAAGCTGAATCAGCCCCCTCACTAGAGAGATGCACATTCAATGTTCTGTTTAAGAAGCTTTCAGCATTTCCATTCTACTTTATAGGAGTGCCTAAGACAAATATAATGTCTTGACAGTTCATGGAAATCTCCTTTAAACAGGACAAATGTCACTATAGTCAATGTGAGCAGTTTATGTGGCTGTCCCAAGTTTGCTGGATCAAGTTGTAACCACTGGTTTGATTTGAAAAGGTGGGTTCACTACCTCTTACACCAGCCTTCTGCAATCTCCACTTCTCACTTTACTTCACAGGACACATAGACCTGTGGCCACTGTATTGACCAACACAAACTTTCTCCAAGCAATGACTTGTGATTCAGAGTTTATTTTATCAAATCTTTCCTGTGTCCTGTCCGTTTGGATAGGAAATTTTCAGATGTGCTCATACATCACATACAAATATGTAATTGAAGAAAACAATAATTATAAACAAACAGTAAATAGATATAGTACTGTTTGATGTTCTCTTCATTAAGTCAGTTACAAATGCTATGATAAGAAAGCTGGGTTTAGTAATATGAGAAACGTAAAAAAAACCCACGCAAGTAAATTAAGTTGCTTTCCATTTACCTGACACCTCAAGATATCAACAGCATTTTCATACAGCATCCAAAAAGCCCAGTTTGGATGACTGGAATGTGACTAAGGATAGTCAGCACAGACTTTTTAAGGGGACATCAGGCCATATAACTGCATTCTGCAATGAAAATTAAATTGAAAACACAGACTCAATGAGCATGGGGAGAGTAGTTGATATTGTTTATCTTCACTGGAACAAGCTTTTGGTACAGAGTACTAGACTGAACTCCAGATTTGCTATTTTATCTAAAAATTATTAAACAGCTGAATGTTTAAGTCACAGTTAGGACTTGAACTGTCATGTTGATTTAAGTCAACAGGAGAAGAAAAAGGGAAAGAAGTAATTAAAAATAACTTTATTATTCTCTTAAGAGTCCATCAAGCAAATGACCATCCTTCAGCCTCTATAGTTTTCCAAGATGGGGTTTGGGGAAGCTAAAGCAGACTATTTTTCTGTGTGAGAAAGAAGGCACAGAAAACAGAATGGTAAAAAGGTGAAGTCACAAAATGTCTTAAGGTTTACTGGAAGAAACTTCCATGGTATATTTGGTTTCATTTGCATGAGTCACGAATAACTGAAGACTAATACAAGCCTGAGAAAATCAAGCTTCTAAATCTAACTATTTAACAAGCTAGTTGGACAAGAAAACCTAAAAACATACTGTAATATTTTATGCCTATCTGCAAACTGTTATTTTCTGCAACAAAAGCACTGACTGCAGATAAAGCATGTATTTGCGTCCTGTTTATTATACTAATTCAGTTAAATACTTGAAAATTGAGTCAAAAAGCATTTGAAATTGGAGAAGAAAAATTGTTTTTCTCATTCTAATTAAAAAAAACAAAAAACAAAAAACAAACAAACAAAAAACTAGTGCTTAAGGATAGAGCAGCCAGATCCTCTCCCAGTGACAGTTCTAATTCGGAAGAATCCACTTTCTGCATTTTAGAAGCACTCTTTTCAATATTATGACCACCCTGTAATACTTCAATTTCAGTTATTTTTTCTCCTTCTCCTTTCTGACAGTAGTTCTACTTTGCTTCATAGCAAAAATGTTACAGTTATCCTAACAGTTGTCAAATAAAATGAAATCCTAAGTGAATCCCTAAATGAAGGGATAGCACACATCTGTGATGCCAATTAATTATCTATGCTCCCCAATTTTTTTAGTCTCCCATATGTATCTACTCTCACAAACTAGCTAAGACTTAGATAAAAGACTGTAGCGCCAACCAAGATAATGCAACTATTTTACTTGTCATTTGGACTGAACTCAACCTGCAGAGTTCAGAGGCCTTCAAAATTGAAGGGCAACTAACATGGAACAATTTTGCAAGCCCTGAACCACTTCCGCAGTGGCTTTCCATCACATGGATCTGATTGTCAATCATTTCACTTAAAACCTTATTGAAGAGTTCTTGGAAAGGAACACTACAAATTACGAAACAGCTAGAGTCTCCAGAAAAAAACAGGTGTAGCCTACAAAGAGCACTACGAGAATTGCAAGCACATTTACTTCTTCTCTCAAATGATGGGAATAAACTTCCTTCTTTACACCCTGCCAGCATTGCTGAGAAAAGCACTGGGGAATATTCAGAGACATGCATGCAGTGTCCATCCCCATTCTAATGACCGTAGCATGTCACATGGCTGTGCCAGTGGTTTCCCTACATGAAGGGTTTTCAGAGCAGCAGGGGAAAGCCAACCCTTTGTCACTTGCTGTCTTCAATACTAAGCAGCTGAGAGCATCACCAGCAGCATTATTTCCAATACCCTTACTGATGAATTTTCTCTGCAGGAATTTTTTTTTAATACATAAGTTTACTGTGGGATAAGTGCAATGCACCAGACAACCATAACTCATAGCAGATTTATGAAAAGGAAAATAAAGTTGGCATTTAACATCAATTATTTTAAAATAAAAAAAAATAAACTAAAGTTTAGTGTCTCTACATATGTATGTTATGGTTCTACATACATTTTAAGCTATTTATAGTAAGTTTTCATAACTACTGCACAGTGGCGCCCCTCACATTTGGAAAAAGAAAACAAAAAAGCAAGAAGTGCTTGCACACTTGTCTGCCTGCATGTGTAAAGTTGCACAGAACTGCCTTCTCCATCTGCACTTGCTTTTGCCCTCTGGTGGCTTTTTATATCCCTACAAATAACGGAGGGGCAGAATCTCTTTCTGTAGGAGCTGAAAACCACATTTGCACTGGGAACATAAATCGGTTTCCACATATATTTCAATGGATTTGAACAAGAAATTTAATTCTTAAGGGAAGCAAGAAAACTTGGTAAAGAAACTTATTTTTCAAGGACATAATTTTAAAATGGCCTGAGAAAGGTTTTTAACCAAGTTTAAGAGTGCTTCTTTCTTTCATCACTACTTTGTACACAGAATCTAATTTTATTGTAGTGGTAACAACCTGACTTAAAAAAATACCCTCTATATTTTTAAGCATAAATTTTGTTTTTCTTCTTCCTAGTGAGAGGAATTAATCTAGCTTTATCCCACAGATTTAAAACTAGGATTTTATCTGAAAGGCTAAAGGTAAAAACAAAAGAGGCATTCCCCAAATAGTGTTATCAGTGTCACAGTGTCAACTCCTAGTCTTTACAAGAGTTCACAGTTTCCATGCCATGAAGGACCCCAGAAAACTTGATGGTCAAACAGTGAAAAATGAGCTTCTCTGTACAGAAAAATCAGATAATACATGGAGAGAAAAATAATTTGAACCATCGCAACATGATCACAAAAATCACAGAATGTTAGGGGTTTGGAAGGGACCTCAAGAGATCATGAAGTCCAACCCGCCTGCCAGAGCAGGACCACCTAGTGTAGGTCACACAGGAACTTGGCCAGGTGGGTTCTGAATGTGTCCAGACAAGGAGACTCCACAACCTCACTGGGCAGCCTGTGCCAGTGTTTTGTCACTCTCAGAGTGAAAAAATTTTTACTTAAGTTTACACAGAACCTCCCATGCTCCAGCTTCCATCAATTACCCCATGTCCTATCATTGGTCATCACTGAGAGGAACCTGGCTCCATCCTCCTGACATTCACCCTTTACATATTTGTAAACACTAACGAGGTCACCCCTCAGTCTCCTCTTAGCTCCTCAGCTAAAGAGACCCAGCTTCCTCAGCCTTTCCTCATAAGGGAGATGCTTCACTCATGAATTCACATGATGCTGTACTTGGAACCAGTAGTTATAACTCAGAAAAAAACACTTTGTGTCATGACTGACTGTTCTCTTGACCTAATGCACAGCAGTAGCTACAGAAGACAGCAAAACATTGGCCATCCTTACAAGGGGCACTGAGAATAAAACAGAACGGATCCTTTTACAGCCCCATAAAAGCTTGATATGTCCTTATCTCACAAGGGCAGTGCAATTCTGGTGTTTGCATTTAAAGACAAGCATAGCGGAGTTGGAGAAGGGCAACATAAATAAAGACTAACAGACTGGGACTATTTCATTTGGAAGGTTAATATGTTGGTAAGAGCATGACCTAAGTTTATGAAAAAAAAAATAATAAATAATCCCACAACACTATTACAGGCCACATCTTGCAGCCTTAGAACTGTGTGGCACTCACTGAAATAGCCCAAGATAAGTTTAAAAAGAAATGGTGAGTTTGGCCACTAAGTAGCAGAAAATTAATGTTACAGAATTTCATAGCAGAGGGATGTCTGAACTAGTTCAAAAAGGGATTAGAGACCTGTCTATAAACCTGTCATTTGTTTAATTGCCAGCCCAGTGTTGAATTGTGACACCCATCTATGCTGTTCTACACAGGATTTCCTATTGTTGCTACAGGAGTCACGACACTGGTACAGTTCCTGGTGTTGGCACTGTTCCATCGGGCACAAAAAGCTAAAGGTAGTTCTTACATACTTAAAGTTGATTTCAAAGAAACAGTAGCATGAAGGTAAAATGCCTTGCTGCACCTCACCAATCCACTCCATACCGAAAGTAGCTCACACTAACAAATGAGACTTTGTTCAGCCTGGAGAGAAGGCGGCTCCAGGCAGGCCTAATAGTGAGCTTCTAGGAGTTCGCAGCCTACAGGAAGGCTGGAGATAAACTGTTTGTAAGGGTTTGTAGTGACAGGATGAGGGGCAATGGCTTCAAATTACATTGGATTTGATTTAAATTAAATTGGATTTAGACTGGCTATTAGGAAAAAATTCTTTACCATGAGGGTCGTGGAAAAATGGAACAGGTTGGCCGGGGAGGTAGTTGAGGCCTCAGCCCTGGAGATATTCAAGGTGAGGCTTGACAAAGCTCTGAGCAACCTGACATACTTGAGGGTGCCCCTGCATACTGCAAGGGGGGTGGACTAGATGACCTTTAGAGGTCACTTCCAACCCAAATTATTCTATGATTCTAAAACAGTCATGCAGTCACGTCATTGCTTTTTCTTCCCCACCTCTGTAGGTTTTCTGCCAAAATCGATACTTACGTCCAACTTTTTTTTAATGTACACAGGCAAAGTTTATCCTGAAATATCAAATCAGGATAACGAGGTTCTGTTGCCTCCTGATCTCTCTGGAAGGTAAGTAGTAATGGTTTCTCAGCAGCTCTTCATGTGCTATGCTCAGTTCCCAAAGTACAAGAGGATGTGGATTACTACTAGGTTTTCTGATAACCAATTCTTAAATCAGCCACATTTCAAAACAAAACTAAGGTACAGACAGGGAATAACACACACATGGATTAATTCACAGCACCATAGACATTCTTACTTTTCCAACAGTTCAAGTAACGTCATTACTACATTCAGGTGAACTTCAAATAGCCCATAAAGTGCAAGATGGAGAATAGTGCCCACGCACCACAATTTTTTATGGATAAGTGTATTTTATTTAAAATACCTTCAAGTTTTTCTTAGTCATTGAAACTAAATAGCTGAACATGAATGCCTCATAGGTCTAGACACTGTACAAATGCTATAGAGAAAGGACAAGTGTTCCAAGCCATCCTCTTCTCTAATACTGTCAAATTATCTCTAAAATTATTTCTTTTAAATTTATGAAATAAGCTGCACAACAGAATCACCACACCATTGTAAATTTGACCCTATCTTCATACCTTATTTCATATACACTTTGCCATTACTTTTGTCTAATTTCTGAAGTACTTGCATATTTCCCTGAAACAGCCTCCAGAACAAACAATCTTTGTATTTTCTAACAATCTGCAATGGAGAACCATGACATAAATTTTATCTTTTGCCAACTCACTTGAAGCCAGGTACAGCTGAGGCCAGCTAGCACAGTTAAGCTCAGCTTTTTTTAGAGGGTAAGCTGGAAGAAGGAGTTTACATTCAAACTGCTCGTGATGTTCTTGGACTACCTCTGGGCATCACTGCCTGAAAGGGTTAGGTGGCCCACACCAAAACTGCACAGGGATCATCTTAATAGCTTAACTGTGTGCAGCATTGTAACTCAGTCCCTATGTAAAAACTGTGGCTCTGTTTAATTTACTGGAATACACACATGACCTTAAAAATCCCAGTCTAAATAGTCTCCAAGACCATTTTACTCTACAGGCTACACTTTCTAGAAAATATTTGTATAGCAGTATGATGCAATCAGTAAAACCAAGAGCAGCCATCTGTCTGATATCAATAACTGATTACTCAATGCTGAGATTCTTGCAGCCAGCAGGTTTCATCCCTCACAATCTAGCAGGTAAAGGTTGTTTTGTTGTTAAATCATTTTCAGTGTTGATATAACTCAGGCACACACATTTTCCACACCTGCTGCCACCCTGCTTAAACACCATTAGAGTAAATCATTCCAAACATCAGAATTTAATGCTGTTATTTTTGTGGCCCATTATGTTCTAATTTTCAAGTTTTCAGTTACATAAAGGTACTCTCCTGGCTGACAAAACATTCTTGCAGCCCAATTCACAACTGCATAAACAATCAACACAAACATCTTGTTTTAGTTTGCCAGCAGAGTTTGAAACAGTAAAAGGAGAAAGTGAAGTCTCCAGGCTCTGTTCATGTTACAGGATCATCAAAGCCTAAAGGGGACAAGGTGAAACTGACTTTCTACAGCACTTTCTAAATCCTTAGGAAGTACTCTGCCTTCCTTTTAACAGTACCCTAAAATGGCAGGTGAGACACAGTAGAGGGGGGGGTGCAGTCTATAAGCAGGAGAGCAGATTAAATAGTTATATATGGAACAATGCATATGCAAGACACACACACACACACACACACACACACACACAAACAGAGAACCTGTATCCACTCCTGTGCATCCACCACATTGTAAATTTTTCAAAGCCTCTATGACAGTATATGATAAACTGGATTGACAAAAAGGGCATCATTCAGGAGCCAACATATTTCTGAGTATTTCTTGGGATCCCATTTTTTCAGCCAACCTTAGATCTAAGGATTCCATTACCTACTCTGCATACAAAAATGACACTAGACACACTCCAGCCTGTTGGTATTTCTCCCTGCCTCAGAAGGCCATTCAATTGGCTTTTTTGTTTCCCTTCTCGTAGTTTTAAACTTCAGCAACACTGAGACCATACATGGTATTCCAGCAGGGCCTAGGGGTGTGTTAGGTTTTCACTGCTCTGCTTCCCAAGTGACTCCACTCCAGCATGAGCTAGCATGATGCTTTTAGCATTTCACCTCATCACAATGAAACATTTGTCCTGGCGTAGGCTGGGATGCTCTTTTAACAAACCTTCTTTCAAACTTCAGTGACACACATGTGAGATGACTTTGCCCTTAGCAGATGAACCGATGGCTACCAATTTCTTTCATATTTGAAGATTAATTTCACTTAGTTTTTAAAATTATTATATTCAGTGTATCATTAATCTTACTGGTTTATATCATTATCTGGAGGGTGTATTCTTGACCCTCACCCCACCCTTATTCTTTTCTGCTATTTAAAACAGTTTTTCTTTTAAGATACTAGAATCTGCTTAATTACTTTGTTACCTTTCTTATTCACATTTTTAGAAGTGTCACTCCTGTCACATTTTAAAGAAAGTAAAAACTAATAGTCAGTTGACTACAGGCTAGTCAGAACAGTAAAAAAGCAGCAAAGTATAAAGTTCCTAAAACTGTTCCGACAGGGATTTTCCAATAAATACAGCATTCTCCTTTTTATACCTGAGCCCACTGTGAAACAAATTTTTCTGCTTTGGTGAACATAAATTTAAGATAGTAATAAATACCAGAAGAAAACAATCTTAGGTAACTTTTCAGAGATTAAGCAGTAACCAACTAAAATGCAACTGTAGAACTCCAGCTTATTGACACTATTATCATAACCCAACCCCTCTGTACCGCTCTCAACAAGACATCCCTTTTTAGCTTTTTTTTTTCCAAGCCTAATCTGTACCATACTGAACTTCAGCAATGTAATTTAACTTCTAAAGCTAGACTACCAAATTCATCTTTCCCCTTAATTCTTACCTACTTTAAAGCTGTCAGTAGCAATCTTATCTTGTTCAAGAAGAAAACACACTCCATACTTTAATTCTTTAAATGGTTTTGGTTCCTTCATTTTGACTTGCCACAACAGAGGGGGGGAAAATTATGCATTAATGTGCCACAAAACTAACAATGCATAAATTCATCTAGATATCTCAAGTATGAATTTTACAGAGCCTTCTTGCCCTGCCTCCATTATATTAATTTTTTAACCATTTTTTTCCTCTCTTTTAGAGCTAGCTTCTCTCACATTTTTATTCAGCTTTCTCACTTCAGTTATGGAACCTGGGATAAACCACAACATTTCTGATTCTAACAATGCTCACAGCATCAAAGAGCTGTCAAGCCCCCCTGCAAAAAAGTTATTGCTCAGTATGACTGCCTGAAATAAGTAGCTCATGTGCCAAGGATTTTCACTTACTTTCAAATGTAGATCTGAAGGATCTGATTATGTTTTAAAACATAGAAAAAGCAGCAGGTTCACAGTTGTTGTGCTGGTATCTCCCTCTCCACCACTGTTGGGTTGTTTAAAAATTCTAGGAAATCATATTTATTTCTTAAAACACATGCATAATTAAACTTAAAAAATGTTAACTGTTACTAAATCGACTTAAATGTTTTCATGCTTTGGCTACAATCAGTCTACCATTTGAATACAAGACAATTTTGATGTCAAAGATGGCAAAGGCCAAAAAGCAGAAAGCCAACATCACCTCTGATCAATTAATAGATCTGCCAACTACACATTCTGTTTATTAGCAACACGAGTTACACAGGAATGGTGTTAAAAACATTTGTTGCATCCAGTATCACAGAGGGCATTAGAATTGTGTAGTACAGGTGAATGCTATGCCTCCAGCATAGCAAATTTCTGATGTTTGCTCAAAGTTAGGCAAGGTTGCACATAACTAGTAAGCCTACCAGTTGATAATAAAATCACCTTCCTGTAACATCAGTAGTAGTAGTATAAAATCTTCTAAGTGAGATATCTATCACTGGTAGGAGGGAAGCTCAGCATAATAATTGAGATAGGAGCTGAGTAGAGGAAGTTTTCCTTCTGTGATTGTACAATATTTATATACCAAGATTTTTTATGTGTGTGGGGGGAGGAGTGGAGAGCCAGTTGCATAGTTAGTTGTCTATGTTCAGACAAAATAGCCTACAATATAGAATTGCTGTTTAATATCCAAAGAAGTATTTGTTGCAATGCTATTGCAACCAGTGTAACTCTAGAAAGTATCACCATTCAGAAAGAGAAGACTCAAGGCTTTATTATTTTATGCAACATCAAAATTAGGAATCAAAATAGTCAATACTAACCAGAAAATAAGTTTTCCTGGGTTTTGACTGAAGAAAAAGGAAATTTTTTTTCGTTTTAAAAATTGACTTGTATAACAATGCCTTAGTAAAATATCTTCAGCAAAAGAATAAAGAGCAACTTTTAAATCAACTTTATACTTTGTTTAGAGAACATAGTTGCCAAACTGCATATTTGACAAGAATTCAGAATTACCTAAGGCAGCTTATTTTACTTTTTAGGGAAGTTACTTTTCTTGAAAGAACAAAAATTTAGAGATTGCAGAATCACTATGCCAGTAAACAGTCCAGCAGGCTTTATGTAAAAAGGCAGTAACCATTATTTGACTTGTCTGCCAAAAAAAAGAGCGGAGAATCTGCCTCCGATTGTTGAAATAGGCTCTATTTCACACTCCTGACATTTTTCCTCAAAAATAAAAGTTCATTTCAAAAGGATGACTGCATTGTGGTCACTTGCAAGTGTTTCAGCCACTCATGAGAAATAAACCCAGAATTTATCAGAAGCTGACTCTTAATATAGTCTAGTGAACAACAAGGAAAATAGTTTTCATTGACATGGAAGTCTAGTTATTATGTTCCACTTTTTCACATTACTCTTCAGGAAATCTATCAATATTAATAATAATCTACATTCTAAATTCTACCTCTTTTTGCCTCTAACTTTTAAGGGTAAAGGGCATATATGTGTGTATATATATTTATACACGCACACACATATATATATCCACATACATGAAAAAAGCTTCAGATCTGTAAAATCCAATGTCATCAGGCTTAGAAGCTAAAATGCCTTCTCTAAAGAAAAACAAAAAAATTAAAACAAATGTGAACTTCCCTATCCAACTGGATCTTTCAATTTTTGATTAAGAGCCCTGTTACATTGATGAAAGGCCTCTCTCAATCAGTAAAAACTTCCAAATAATTGTATCAGCATCTTTCTCAAACACACAGAGAAACTTTACTTCGATGAGCTATGAAATACAAATCTATTCCACTTTTCTTCAATGCCACATTTTGTCACTTATTCAAGCAACTTTTAAAAATATGTTTTAATAAAGGAAACAAATCACATTTCTTCCATCTCCCAGTTCCAACAACAGCCAAGATTTGCCAGAAATACTGGGCTCAGACACAAAAGTTGGTCACAACACCTAGAACTGCTTCAGGCACCATCATCCCATTTGCCTGGTACTTCAATAAGGAAAATAGCTAAGAGGATTTTTAAAATACCAAAACAAATGTAATACATAAAAGCTTCATGAAGGTTTTGACTGCTTAATTTGGTTGCACTACTAGAAAAAAGCTGTCTGATAGAAATCAATATTCCTTATTACTAAAACCCTGTGCAGGGCTTTTCGATACATTGCTATTTAGATTCATCAATAACTACCAGGAATCAGATCTTGGTTTCTGCAAAAATTTTATGGCTGATGATTCTAAATGAAGATGTATGTATACATATATATATATATATACACACACACACACACACATATGTGTGTATACAAACAATAAGGCTTAATGTTTAGAAACTAGGTAAACTAAATCTAGAACACAAAGAAGCTAGAGTAGAAAGCATGAATATGAATTAATAAATCCAACAAGAGATATAAGTAAATGTCACAGAAATTTAGTGTTCAGATAGAAGCTCAATCCTAGCAATTCCAATACATTCTCTCCCAAGAGAATTTACAGTAGGCATACAGCTATAACATGCTATAAGGAACATAAAACTTAAATGTGGGCCTTTTTGGGAAAGCATAAAATTCCTCATTTTCACCATACTTTCTAGACCAATACTTGATCTTAGAAATAGGTACAAATCAAATAAATTAAGACTGAAACTAGCCAGAAAATTACTAAAATGACTAGAGCTTCAGGTCTGATTACTGCTTTCTCATTTTCTCCACTAGCAAGCTGAAGAAGTTATGTCCAGCAAACCAGAGAGTAAAAAAATAATAATAAAAAAAAAGTCCAATAGCACTTCAGTCCTCTTAGTCAAGACACCCACAATCATTTTCAGATTAGAAAATAAAAAATGCTCTTTCTTACTCTACATACCTTCTATAATTGTCTTTAAAAGATTCATATAAGAATTGTGAAAGAAAATAAAATTTGAGCACTTATTTCAATCTAAAAGAATTAGGCGAACCAAGTAATCCTGGAACCTTCTCTCTAAATCAGCAGGAATTTGTATCTCTACAGCTGTCCAGAGATGCAGGAATAGGTAAAGGTACAGATTTTTTTTTTTAAAAATGTGTTGATTACTCTAATTTGAAGTGCTTACACATAGCAAAATATCCTGGGTTTGGCTGAGATAGAATTAACTTTCTTAATGGTAGCTCCTGCACAGGTAAGTTTCCCATTTGTGTTGAAAACAGTGTTGCTATGCAAAAATAGTATCCTTTCTGCTGAGCAGAATTTACACAGAGCCAGGGCATTTTCTGCTCCTCAAACAAGAAGTTGGGAGGGGACACAGCTGGGACAGATGACCCAACTGACCAAAGGGATATTCCATATCAGATGACGTCATGTTTAGCAATAAAAGCTGAAAAAAGAAAGAAGGGGGGAGTTTACATGTGACAGAGCCCTCCCTTCCTGGAGATGGCTGAACACCTGCCTGCTGGTGGGAAGCAATGAGTAAATTCCTTGTAAATTGCTTGTACACATGGATTTTGCTTTACCTATTTCTTTATCTCTTGTCCTTATCTCAACCCAGAAATTTTCTCACTTTTACTCTTCTGACTCCCACATCCCATCAGGGGAAGTGAGTGAGCAGCTGCATGGTGCTTAGTCACCAGCTGGGGTTAAATCGTGATACTAGGTGTTCAGTCCTACTCAAAAATACAAAAAACACTTGAACAAGCTTAACGTGGTTAGAAAGGACTTACTTTTATTATAGCAGGTTGCTAGTACACCTTTATCTGCAGGACTGGTACTAATGTGCCAAATTTCACCCACTTGATGAAGGAGAACATTTTTGTTTATAATGTTATTTTCATCATCAAAGTCTATGATGTGAATCTGCAAATACAATAAAAGAGAACATTAGTGTTTCAAAGGTTTTCCTGTGGGTCTTAATTATACACAATGACTGCACAGAAGAATTTAATGAGAATTTTATAACCAATATCTACTTTAATTAATTGTTATACTAGCAATTTAGTCTATCGTTGGCTTCATGCAGGATAGACTTTTTCTAGAAAAACACAAGCAATTTCCCTGTTTTTGAGGTAATATGTTTATTCTTCTCAATTTTGTAACTTGAAGCTTGAAGGTGATTTTTCCTTTTTATGGCTAATAGTAAATAGGCTACGTGTATGGCAATTGAACACTTAGAGAAATAAACAGACACAACAACCTTGCAATCTTTAGTCTAAATGTCTCCATCGATACTGTATCCAAACCATCAAATTCAAACATACTAAAAAAAAAAAAAACAAAAAAACAGGGAAGAGAGAGAAAGGCCTTTAACTCCAAATATAGTTAGTATGTAAATACAATTAACAAATTATGAGATTTCACTTGAGCAATCACACTATCTGTATCAATACATAAATCTGTAATACTTTTTATACTGTATGGAAAAATGAAGTGTTGAACTGAAGCATGAGGACAAATGTTTGAGTTTTAAAAGACATACAGCTAGGCTTACTGTTTGCGATTTTTATTTTTGTTTACTGCAGGCTTTTTGTTTTTTTCTGCTTTTTTCAATAGGTCTATGTTACTCTGATTTTTTCCTCCGCATTTTAGTTGTTTTGCTATATTTGCCTCAAAAGTAGAAGAAACTGAAATAGACTCTAGCCTGAAACAACATACACAAGTAACTTTAGTCATTGGACTACCTTCACTCAGCTCAATAGTAAACAAATAAATTTCAGAAGACCCACAAGTTTTAGAGAACTGTATGATCATTAAAAATTTCACTGGCCAAGTTGGATCAATAATGAAGAGGAAAAAAATGTGACATTCCATTCTTATGACTGAATTCTGTCCAGTGAATTTACTACTGAATCGCTGCAAAAAAATCTTAGCTACACAGCATTACAGATTTTTTTTTTTAAATACAGAGGCTGCTAACTAGGTCTCAAACTTAGTCTGAATGGGCAATATTACACTTTTTGTTTTTTAAAGCGCTGTATTTACCCATCACCTTTTTCTTTCTCTAACATTGTCACCATCAACTTCAAATATAATGCTGAACCCTCGTCACCTGCAATGCTTTTACCCTCTCTCATCCAAGGCATATAAAAGCACCTCTGATGTTGGTGTGCAAGTTTTCTTTTCATAATTCATTATTTTGCCCCAAACCCAGAAATATATTTGGGATTCAGGATTCTATCCATCTACCTCAACAACTGCACAACCACCTTCTTGTCAAACTTCTTGCTTAAAACTTCGAGTAGCCTGCTTGCTTTTCAAAATTCTCAAGAGTAATATCACTTAAACTTCTCTATTGTTTCACTTTATGTTGGCTTGCCTTACACCCCCCTATCTGATCTGTTCCCTGTATCATCATTCAAGAGCTTCTGTCTATACAGAAAGCACTTGATCATTTAATCATTAAAGATCAGTTTAATCTCATCTCTCAGGGTTTTTTTTTTGTTTGCTTGTTTTATTGGAGGGGCGTTGTTTTTTTATTTTTTAAATAAAAAATGAAAGGCATCACTCAGCTTTCTATGTTGGTAAGCTTTTCACATTCTGAACAAACTTACAAGTCAAACTGTTGACAAACCAAACAGCTACTTCATAAGAAATGGAAGGCAAAGAATAGCAATATATTCACAACTCTACTGTAAAACATTTTCAACAGGCTCACAGCAAGAAGTGAAACTCCTGCTGTTAATTTTGCACAGCAAAATACTGATAACTGGCTTTAGCATGACAGAAAGAAGGGGATCCCTGAAATTTATTGAATTAGGTATTTAAAAGAGAAAGACCATGAAATATGTGAAGTTCTGTCATAGTTCAAAAATTAACAGTTATTTTAGTTTCCCACATAAGGCGCCATCTGATCCACAGGGCAGCTTTCCATTGAACACCTTTGGCAGCTCAACCCAAGTCCCCAAAGGAGAACCAACATTTGCTACAGTAACACTCTCTCCCTACACTAGTCAGTCTTACTCAAAACATCTCTTCTGGTCATGTACAGCTGTTATGCAAACAAAAGAACAGTAGTTGTACAGCTGGCATGGTAACTTCTTCCTCACTGGGGTTTATTGCTGTATGAAGCAGTTTAGGCATCCATAGAAAATGTGAAAGCAGACACTGGTCATTACTGGTTGCAAACCAACTCCTAAGTTCAGTTTGGCAACTGTTTTAAAGCAACTCAAGAGAGCCTAGCACTGAATTAAGCAATAATACCTTAAGGCCTAGGGCACTTCTTAGGATTAGCAACTAGCTGAGCAGAGTGGATGGCCTGAGGCACAGCTGAAGGCCAATAACCCCAAAACATTTGTTAATACCCTAGGAAGTGTCCTGCATTTCTATTAATTTTATTCATTGGAAACAGAAAACCACATTCAAAGTTGAAATACATGTAAATATTCCTAAAATATATAGTATACACCAAATCAACTTACCTAAATCAGAACGTTTTAATTATTAAGGATCTGCTGGATAGCAGCTAAGTGAGAATCATTCTCCAGCTACAGTTTAGTACCAGGATTTAGTTAGTTAAACCAAGAAGTAAAAAAGCACATAGAAATCACAATAGGAAACCACATGATAATCAGTGTCCAAAGAATATTTGAGACAGTACAATCAAAAATATTGGGGTTTTTTTTTGCCACCTCTGTTTTTACTGGGTTCACAAGTATTACCTGAAATGTGAAGAAACAGAATACTCCACCCCCCTCATGCCTCTGAATGGTTTTTTTGGGGGGGCAGGGAGGGTTGGTTTTTTTATTTCTTGCCTCACCCAATATTATCATTGAGTAACAAACTCAAAACCTCACTGGGAACTGTAACAGTTCTAGGGGCCCTCTGTGATTTACTGTTAGCCTTGGCTAACAGCCAGATTTCCACTCAGCCACTTGCCCCCTCCAAGGAGCACAGGGGGAGAAAATAAGAAGAATGGGAATGAGAAAGCTCATGGATGAAATTAAAGACAGGAAGATTGCTTACTAGCTACTGTTGAGAGCAAAACAGACTTGACTTGGGAAAATTAATGAAATTATAACCAATTTAACAAACAATAATAATTTATTTGGGTAGTGAAGTAAAAAAACAAAACAAAACAAACAAACAAAAAACCAAAATAAAACCACACAAAAAACTACTTTTAAATCATCACCTTTTCTTTCCCATTTCCCAGTCTTAGCTTTGCTCCAGACTCCTCTAAACCGTCCAACAGGTGCAGTGGGGTATGGAACAGTGATGGTTATAGTCAGTACATAGTGTTTTTCTCTGTGACAGTCTTTCCATCTTACTCTTTTCCTTTGCTCCAGAGCAGGGTCTTCATGGCCCACAGTTCCTTCAGGCATATCCACCTGCTTTGGCACAGGTGCCCCACAAGCTTCAACAGATACCTGCTCTACCACAGAGCTTCTGTTCTTCTTGACCTTACCTTTGTCATTTCTTCTAATGTTTCACTGTCTTTGTTGCCTCCTCCTCTTTCCATCCATCATTTTTGGCCCTTTCTTAAATATGTTCAGAGAGGTGCCACCAGGCTGTGTCCTGTGGTGGGTTCACCAGAACCACTCATGTCTGGCATAGGCACCCCATAGGACTCTTCTGACAAAGGTCACAACTGCAGCCCTCCCACCTCCAAAGCCTTGCCATCTCAGTTTTCTAATTCTTTTGTCCTCAACATCTTCTCTCAGTATGAAGGGGATTTACTGAAATTTAGTCACAAATATTAATATCTCTGTGCAATTAACCACAGAAGAAACAGCCCAATAGAAACAGTCACAGAAGTCACTGAAATTTTAGTTTAAATGATTCTGCCCTATCAGAAAGGACATAGATGATTAACAATAACTAATAAAGAAAAATGCAGTTTATGAAGCTTCACATACACAGAACTCTGCACGTACCAGGAGTCCTATTAGAGGCAATCAAGACTTAAAGACTTTTGTTTTACTTTGCATCTCTTCTGAGGTTTAGGAATGCCTCCAGAGAATCTATAGATTTAAATTAACAAAAATATAGCAGTTCCTTTACTAAAACAATCTGATTTAGTCATGCAGTTTAGAAGACTAATTTAATTTTCAGATAATACGCACAGTCTTCATTCATCTATATTTCTTATGGATTTCTTTACATTCTACTCACAGAAGTCTTTGACTACCATTTTGTGTCCAAATGATAGTAGGAAGTATATCAGACAATGTTTTAAAAATTTTTGTTGGTGGTGGTTTGTTGTTTTTAAGAAAGGAAAAAAAAATTACAACTGACATTTGACAGAAAAATTACCTGATTATCGTATCTAAGAGACTGAGTTCCAACCAAAAATCTTATTGCATCCGTTTCTGCTGTCTGAGGTGTTAAAGCTCGTGCCTAGGGAAGAAGAAAACCATCAGAAATGTCCACTTAATACAGTCCATTAATTTCAGCAAAAATGTTGAAGCTTAGGAATCAATGATCATTTTAAGCATTATATTCCTACAATCTTCCTGCCCATTATGTCTCATTTGTTTAACACATACTTTGTGCTGTTTCTTAGTATTGTGGGCTATGTGAAACATATGGGTGCTAAACACACCATCTAGCCCTCATTATAGCAATTATAATATTAAATATTAGAACACTTCTTCCAAACTAATTCTTAATTAACTAAAAAACTCCACAGAAAAATTCTTAATTACGTAGCTGAAATATCCAAGAAAGAGGCTGTTCTTGCAGAAGTTTTCAAACCATTTCAACTGAAGATGCCTACATGAAAAATTATTTTTCTCACTGCTAACCACCAAGTTTAGAAGAAAATTAAAAAACAAAGCCCTTCTTTTCCACTATGGGACATTAAAGATAAGAATTTTCTAAATGATAGAGAAATAATTTGTTATTTATCTATAAAATTTTCTCATAATCTTATTATTGTTAATGAGAGTGCTAAACTCTTTGCCTTCCTTCTTCAGTTTGCACCAAACACAATCTTGGAAGAAGCAAAATAAACTAGTTGAGAGCCAAGGGAGAAGACATTAAGAAATGAAGTATAGCTTAAACAAAAAACACAATTGCTGCTTGGCACTAGTCATTAGTAGAGACTCTTAGCTAATTTTGAGTAAATGGTGGTAAACCAAAACTCTAGGCCACTTTTAGTAAGTGTGAGGAATATCCAGTACTTCCCCATGCAAAAGATACCCTAATAATATTGCTCAATATGAATTTTTATCAAAACAGAGAAATAAACCTTTGCAATTCACATCCTGTTTGGCATAAAATAATCTGGATCTCTTCAGACACTAAAACCTCAACTGCAAGCCAACACTTCAGAAGGTTGCAGGTAACTGTTGAACTGGTAACTTCTTATTGCCACCCCGGAGTGCACCTACCTGATGACCACCTACTGGATTCAGGGACATTTAGTTCGAAACGTGTTTCTAAGTTAATATCAGAAAGATGCCACTAAGCTTGGAAAAGAATATTTGAAATATGTTATATCACAGTATCAGGCATAAAACCCAGGAAGCCTGCACGGATGAAAAAGGAGCTCCTGGACACACTCAGACACAAAAGGAAGGCTAAAGAGGGTGGAAGCAATGACAGGGTAGGCTTGGAAGAATACACAGAGATTGTCCAAACAGCCAGGGATCAGGTTAGGAAAGCTTAAGTCCTGATAAATCTATCAAGCAAGTCTGGACAGGGATGTCAAAGGCAATAAGAATTTTCTACAGGTACATCACTGGTGAAGATTTGGGAAAATGTGGGCCCTCCCGGGAAGGAAACAGGAGACCTGGTGACCTGGGATATGGAGAAGGCTCAGGTACTCAATGTTTTTTCTGTCTTCACAGACAAGTGTGAAGGACCAAGTGGTAGGAACAAAGACAGGGACTGGGAGAATGAAGAACAACCCACAGCAGAGGGCAGATCACATTCAACACCAACCTGAAGATGCATATGACCATGAGGCCTGAGGGAACTGGCAGATGAAGTTGCTTCTCCATTATATTTGAGAAGTTGAGGCAGTCTGCTAGAGTTCCCACTGACTGGAAAAGGAGAAGCATAACCCCCATCTCTTAAAAGGGAATAAAGGAAAACCCAGGGAACTACAGGCCAGTCTCACCTCCATGCCCAGCAAGATCATGAAGGAAATCTTACTGGAAATTACATAAGGTGTATGGAAAATAAGGAGGTGATTGGTGACAGACAGCATGGCTTCCCTAAGGGCAAACTGTCTGACAAATTTGGTGGCCTTCTTTGACAGGGTTGCAGTGTTGGTGGATAATAAAAGAGCAACTGATGTCACCCTCCTGGACTTGAGCAAAGCATTTGATGCTGTCCCAGATGACATCCTCATCTCTAAGCTGGAGAGACATGGACTTGACAGATGGACTACTCAGTGGACAAGGAAACTGCTGGATGGTGGCACTCAAAGTTGTTCAATGGCTTGATGTATAGGGGGAGATCATCGACTAGTAGCATTCCTCAAGAGTCAGGACTAGCACTGTTTCTCATCTTTATCAACAACATGGATTGTCAGATTGAGTACAGCATCAGCAAGTTCGTGGATACCACCAAGCTCTGTGTACCTGCATCTGAAATGTGTGATATGTAATATTTTTCTTAAGATTGACCATAAAAACCCTTAGAAATGCAATGAGCATAGTAAGTATAGGCTATTAGAATAACATTTTTATAGAAAAAAAAAAAAGCATTAGAGAACATTAATCAAAAAGTCGTTTGTGTTCAAAACCTACTCATATGCAGATTAGATATCAGTGTGAATCCATAGATATTTATACTCTCCTATTTATGCAGCACTTACCTACAACAAGCCTATACAGTATTACTGATAGACAGAAACAACTAAAGTTCACCAGTAAGATTGCAGAGAAGTTTTTCTTTTGTCTTGAACAGAGTTTACACTTGCACATCTTTGGCAAGAGCTTTCAGTTATTTTAAGGACAACACTAGAAATAAGCCAACAGCTATGTATCTCTTTCAGTCAATGAAGCTTCTGTTGTTTCTCTAGGTCAAACAGAACAAGATACCTCCAGTATCTTCAACAAAATAAAGAAATAAAGGTGGTTTCCACACCTATGAGACCCTTCTGAGGTCTTATAATTCTGCTTTTGAAAAATGCATCACATTAGACACAAAGTTCCTAAAACAAAATAAAATCAGGTCAATGCATGGTGACCTTTTATCATCAGCTTCTCTATCCCTTTGTTAAAATATTTGAAGTTATTTTGATTATAAAAAAAAAAAAAAGCCCCAGAAAAATATTTAAACACATTTCACAGCAAGAAGCACGCTACTGTTTATTCTCCATCATAAAAGACCGCAACATCCATAGTATACGAGGTTCAAACTCATCAAGCATTAATAAATTAGGATTATCTGATTCATAACAGATATAACAGTACAACGGACTTTCAGTTGTCTCCTGCATAACAATAGGTCTAATTTTTATCTACTTTGAGTTACTTTTAGAGAAACAGAAGTTATTCCAACAGATGACAAAGATACCAAGTAACCCTTGTGCCGAACAACAGTAACTGAATTTAGGGTGCTGACAAGATCAAGAAAAGTGCCTGAAGTTTGTCATCTTGCACTGTAACCTGTCAGTGCAGGTTGCCAATAACATCTTTCACAAAGCAACCTGCCTCATGACTGTAGCTGCTGGATAGAAAACAAACAAAAAGCACGGTATAACGAATAGATTCATGTAGACCAATAGACATTATTATTTTTAATATGTCAGTATCAAAAAAAAAACTGAGCTGCATATAGCTCCCAAAAGAACTTACTACCTAAGACAATAAAGTATTATGTACGAAAAGAATTGCTGTGATGCATAGAAAATACTCAGAAATAAGAAAGATGCAAACAGTGGGAAAACAATTCATCCTTACACACAGTGTCACAGCAAAGCCCCACTTAACTGATGCTTCTAGAGAATGCATGCAACAACATATACAATCAGATAATTTCATTTTTAAGAAAGGCCTAGGATGTGGAAAAAATCATTCGCAAACAAATATTACAACATCATGAACCACAAAGAACCTTCTGGTTACATGTTCAAATTTCATATTCACCAACAGCTCTAGGAGAAAACCTGCATGGTTTACATTAGGTAGTTTTACAAACCAGTGGTGATGCAAAGGCAACTTCATTGTGATGGATGCTCTAACCAAATATTTTAACAGTCTAGAAGAAAGTTTATAAATACAGAGCCAAAATTCCACTAGGTAACACAAAGTAATTCCTGTCTTTGGAAAGGAAATACCAAAAACTTCCCAAAGCCATGCAAGCCTCATCATCATCAATACAGCTGTACAGAGATGTAAGGACTGTTGTGACAGCTCCTTTTGATGGGAGTTGACACAAAAGATTTCTGCCCATATCTCCAGCAGTTATGAGCTCACTGGATGAGTACACCTTACTTCCCCACCTCTTTGAATACAATAGTTTGAGTCGAAACAGTGCTGACATACTGCTGATATTTACCTCAGAGTGGTGACACCACAGTTGAAAACTTAATATCCCTTTATGATCTTAGTTGAATCTGTGCCATAGAATTCAGTAATTTGCTAATTCACAACAGAAAAGAGAGTACCCCTCCAAAAAAAAAGCGCAAAAAACCAAAACCCAAATCTACTCATCAGGAGAAACCCAGCCTCTCAGAAGTAATTCCTGTCAGAAACACATCTTAACAGATCCTCAACCATTTAGTTATTATGGTTTAAAAAATAACAGGCTCACACAGAATGAAGACCCAGCTTGGACACCACGTGAGCTAGTTGCTTTCTTGTCTTAGAACCAGATCCTGGAATGCATCACACAAAGGAAAAGGACAAAGACTTCACTGAAAAAATAGACACGGCTGCAATGCAAAGGGCATGCAAAACTCTAGAATACAAGTGTGACAGCAGTATCAAGATAAAGCAGAAGAAACAACAGTCATTGTGCCAGAATGCTAGAAAGACTAACTGGAACAGGACATCACATCCATGCACCAAGCCCAGTGTGCAAAGATGATGATGTTGTGCAAAGAGCACCTTCCACCTCACCCTGACAATTCTGACCACCTGCAGGATAATAAAACCCTCTAAGACAAAAGACAGAGCCTGCAGGTTCTTAACAGCAAGAGATGATCCAGAGAAGTACAAGGACAAAAAGATAAAGAAGGTTGGTTTAATGGTGAGTGCACTATGGAACTGGAATGCACTGAATTTCCACACTTTGTAAATTCTCCTGAAACTTTTCCTTCCCCGATGTCTTTTGAAATACCAACCATCACTTTTTAAATTAGACTGTTACTACCTAGGGCATTAATAGGCAAAGAAAAAAAGGATCAGTATTTCATCAATGCATATTTTGTCTTGCTGATGCATTGCACTGGTTTGGTATCAGCAAACAAGAAAACACACACTGACCCAAACATTTTAATATATGTATTACATTTAAAACAATCAGAAGAATTTCTGCAACATCTATAATTTGAAATTCATACAATCAGTCTGTATTAACAACCAGTGAACTTGCAATACAAACTGTAAAGGACACAGTATTTGGCTTGCAGTTCCCAAACCTGAATTTAAAGTTATCTGACCATCTGCTTATGCTGAAAACCAAAGCTAGTATACTGCTATTTTGAGGAGGGGAAGGGATGGCTTTGCTGATGCCTCATTCTGAAGGCAAAATGCAAGTTCCCTGCCCTCCCACAGAATCCCCAGGCTGCTAATGTCAAATTATTTTTGCCTTCTGGCATAACTTCAATTTTGAAGTAGTCACACTTTGCTCTTTACTGAAGTAGGACAGCCTTGTTTCTCCCATCACAGTAGGTGACCCTGTAACACTGACTCTAATAAGTTGCAGTGACTCTATCAGTGAAGAGGCTGGCAGCACACATGCCCAGGTGACCTCCAGTGCTCTCAGACAGCTGGTTTCCCCAAATCTTTCACAGCACAAGAATTCCCACCACTGACCCTATTGAAAAGGCTGACAGATTCTATAAAACCTTACAGCAACAAAAGCAACCCTCACATAAAGCCTTGCATAGCACAATCATCCTTAGAAACCCTGTTTTCACACTATCACTGTTCATTTGTCATGAGCCAAAATGGTAACAATCATCTTTAGTATTTACTTCAAGCCCACATAACTGTATCTTCATATTTTCATTACTCTGTACCATACATGTTACCACTATCCTGCTAATTGCTTGAGGGTCCTAAATAAAATAGTTTCCATCTGATCCACTTCACCCACTATGAAAATCTTGGAGGTATTAGGTAAGAGAGTTTGGCCCCTTATCTACCTTTTTCTCCCCTAGTAAAACTTCAAGCCCAACAGTATGTTAAAATGAAATTCCACAAGAAGTTCTCCCAACTGAAATGGTGCCCTCAAGATGGGTCCTGAAGAGAGAGCCAGATAGGAAAACACAGAGAACACTCAGCCTGGATTAAAATACACAGGATTGTCATTCATGGGGCAAGTAATCTTAGAAGATAAAGAAGACTGAGACAAAACTAGGAATTTCACTAAGACATTATCATGCTCTTTCTTCAACTGATTGAATTTTCAAAATAAATCCTCCAAAGACATCTCTACAGCTGCATCAAAATTATTTCTGCTTTCTGTTTGGGCAATTCTCAACGCATAAGAGCTCTTCCAGGTAACAGAAATCCACTGCCAATAGGAGCTATAGGCTCTGCACCTGCTCCACTCCTGTACTGGGAGCAGAGCTGAGCCTGAGGGGCAGCACAGGTTTCCCTAGGAACTGTACAAGTGACACACATCTTCCTAAAAAGTCCCCTTTGCCCCTTTCTTCTAACAAATCTATACCTGCCTTCCACTCCATCAAAGGCAGGTGACTGAGCTATTCTCAATACACACTGATATTATACACATACACACACTGTAGGAGACTTGTGACCAATCTATTTCAGTTGGTATTTTGCACTGCTTTAAGGTTCCTATTCTAGGAAGTCACATTTGGCTTTGGGGAAATTAAGTTTCACCTTACCCTTGCAAACAGTCATTAAAAAGTCCTAAAAATCAATAACCTCTGTTAAGATTCATAAAACCTGTTAACAACTAACTGACAATACAATATCAGCCAAGCACTGCTTATTCAAGAAGCAAGACATGACTGCAATGCTGTATACAAACTCTGACAAAGAAATAGTGCAATTTTTTAAAACTTGCTTCAGCCAGACCACATCTCAGGGTGCAGCTGGAGCTGCTCTTGGGTAGTACAGCCCCTGCAGTCAGTCAGCAGGCTTCCTACTCTCCTTCCCTCCTGCTTGTCATGGTGGTCCCTTGCAAGTCTATGTACTTTCACATGTAATATGTCTGGCATGCTCAGTAGTATCCTCAAAACTGTAGTATCCTCAAAATCCATTACATTTGCCAAACACATGTTCCATAATAACATTCCCTCTCCCTGCCCCATGATGCTGTCAAGCTTCTGTTCACTTTTAAGCAAGTGAGATGCAGGTTGTCCCATACCTCTCCTGGAAAGCACTTCTTCACACAGCTCATTTCCAAAGATACACATATCATCCAGTCAGCATTAAACTAAGGCATTTCCAGACACTCAGGAGTGCTTGGGCACCTGTTCAAAACATCATTATTCCAACACTCAAAGGATATGATAGGAAGCATTGGGAATCCTTGAAAATGGAGCCTATTCAATACAGGGTAAAGAGACTGTGGACTCCAGGTTTCATAGTAAATACAGGTGAACACTACACTGGACAACTAAGCAGCATTATCATCTCACTGACAAAAAACCAGCACTTATCTATACCTTTGGGGTTCCATTTACCACATTCTCATAACTCAGAATACTCAAGTCTACCCAGGTTCCTTTTAGAAGGATAATATTTTTATTATTTTTATATTTTTATATTGAAATGTTCCACAGCTACTGCTGTTGCCCTGTATTCAGCATTCCAGTCCACAGTCACATCACTCAGTCCTCAATTCAAGTAAGATTTCACATTTTTCACTCATCTCCCATTCCTCAAAAAACAAAAAAAAACCAACATCCCCTAAAATTCATACACATTTTGTATGCCCACAAATATTCATATAGCTCACAGACACAAACTGATGAAAAACTCCCTCCAAGAAACCATATTTTTTGGCATTATCTGAACACAATCAACAGTTGCAACTGTCCAGTAAAACAGAGGATACTAATCAGGTTGAAGAAACAACTCAGCACATAGAAAACAGAATTAACCACTGTTTTTAATACTGTTTTGCTCTTAGATGTTTAGCTTCCCTCTCCACCCCAGAAAACAAACAAACAAAACAACTGTTCCTTACTCTTAACCGATAAAAACTTTTGCACAGGACTTACACACACTAAGCAACTATACATGATTGTATAAGGGCTCAGCATTTGTATCTTTAATTTCTCACGTGTCGGGTCTATGAGTGATATAATTCTTCCAAGTAAGACTTCCCTGTAATAATAAGCCTTTTTTTGGATGGAAACTGGATTCATAAAAGAGAAATATGTATTTGTTCATTATTCTAAGTTACCTTACTTATGCAAATACATCAAAACACATTTTGAACAAAAATTAACAGAAATAGCACAGAAGTAATTTAAAGTTAGTTGGTGGATTGTACCCTATGAGGAATCAGCTTTATGTTCTTATACCTCACCACACTGGATCAGATGAAAGGCATATTTGAGACATTCTTGTTGACTGCTAGAGCCACGTGAAACTTCTTAGTCTGCAGTCCCTCATGTAGCTTCTTAGATGTCATGTTTTCATGACACAATTTTATGTATAACAGGAGCAAGAGGATCCGTCCCTCTTCATAAACATTTTATCATTCAAACCTCAACTTTGAATAAACTTATAATAGAGGGGAAGTAATGATTGGAAATAACAAAAAACCAAACCAAAACAAAAAACCCAAAACCAAACACCAAAACTATTTAAAAAAAAGAAAAAAAAAAGGAAAAATAATAAAATTATTCAAACCAGGCTGAAAAATCCCTCTGAAGAGATGTTTTCAGTCACAGTGCTTTTGATACTGGAAATAAGCAGCAGTTCTGATGATGAAGCTCACCATTATTGTCTAACAACACAGAAGAAACCAGGCTTAAAAGGATAATCACCTTTCTAATTAAATACAGAGATGGAAGGTGAAAAAAAACGGATGAGATTTAGGTTTAAGTCTCTCTACCAGAGCCTGTTTCAGAAAGCACAAAGATGCTATTTGTTTTAAAGCCACACTGGCAGTTAATGGAGTTCAGAAATGCGACCTTCATGCTCCTTTTCCAACTTAGCCATAAACCACCTTTTCCTTCCCTGCCTTCTCTAAAGGGTCTGTATTAACTGTAATTCCCTTTGATTAGAGCCACTGCCCTAGTCCTTCTGCTTCATACACCCCCGGCAGACAGATGTGTTACATGTTTTGCTGAAGACAAGAGGACACAGTCTTAAGTTGTGCCAGGGGAGATTTAGGTTAGATATTAGAAAGAATTTCTTTATGGAGAGGGTGATCAGGCATTGGAATGGGCTGCCCAGTGAGGTGGCAGATTCTCCGTCCCTGGAGACATTTAAAAAGAGACTGGATGTGGCACTCAGTGCCATGGTCTGGTAACTGCACCGGTGGATCAAGGGTTGGACTTGATGATCTCTGAGGTCCCTTCCAACCCGCCTCTATAATTTTATGATTCTATGAAGAGCTCTGTAGGTGATGGATGATTTGAGGAGCTGGGGGCACAGGTCTGTGGATGTCCCAGAAAACACACAGGTCAGCTTTCTAGTTTCTGGAAGACTTAATATATGAGACCTACTAAAATGAAGCTATGAATTTTACCAGGTACTGGATAGATGTATTCTGTTATGCAAAAGAGATTTAATTATAAGTTTAAGAAAACAAGTATGAGTGAAAGTGTGAGCTATAGTATAACATACAACTAAGATCTGAAACTTATCAGAAACAGCTTCATGCTCTCTCTTCACAAAAGATTTGAGTTTTAAAAAGAAAGAAACAACTGTAAGAATCCCTTTGAGGATGCTGGCACCTCCCTACCACCAGAGACAAAGACTTCTCCAGAGTCGGACGAACGGGAGGTGGGGAGAGAGCGGGGCCGGTGCCCCCGCCCCGCCGGGCTGTGCTGCCCATCGGGGACACAGCCCCAGCCCTCACCGCACTCCTGCCCTGGAAGCAGCAAGTTTTGGATCAGGGACCAACTCCTGGCACGTGCTCAGCCACTTTTAGAAACCCCAACCCGACCGGCAGGTACCAGAACCCCCAGAGCCCCGTGGTGCCACCGGTACCTGCATAGGGAGGCGAAGGGACGCGGGACGCCGGCCCCCACAGAGCCCACCCCGGCACTCCCCNCAGCCGCCTCACGCTCCCCGGCAGCCGCGGAGCGTGAGGCGGCTGAAGCCGCAGGGGGTGGGAAGCGGCACTGCCGGTCCGCAGCCTCCGCGGGTGCTGCTCGGGGCCCGGCAGCCTGCGTGGTGTGAGAACCCTGAGCACCCCCTGAGCTGGGGGACAGAGCTGGCCCTCTTGAGCAGAAGAGCGAATATCGATTTGTCTGTGTTTGGGGGGAGGCATTCGCTCTTCAGTCCCAATATTTTTGCGAATTGTAAAAAGGATAAAGAGGAAACCTTTTGCAGAATTTTTTTTTAAAATTAGAGCTGTTAAATGAAAAATGTCAAAATAGGGAAATCACTCTATTTTTTAAGCAATAAGTCCAGTATTTGTGTGATAGGAGTTTCAGGGTGGCACCTGAGTAAGAAAAATTAAAACTTGTTTTGGTGTGATTTTTTTCCCTCCTCAGCCACCATGGAGAATAATGAAAGTAATGGAAAAGATGCAAAGAGCACATTGGATGAAGATGACAGTGGAGACATAGTTCAGCAGAAAACTCAGGAAGAAATTCTCTTTCATGAGGAAACCATTGATCTTGGTGGAGATGAGTTTGAGTCTGAAGGGAATGAAACTGTATCAGAAGATTCTAGTAATTTTGTAGATAAACTTAATGAACAAATGATGGAGAGTGTCATTATTTCAGATTCTCCAAACAACAGTGAAGATGACACAGGTGAACTTGGTTGTCTCCAGGAGATGGTAGAACAAATGGAAACTAAAGATAATCAAAAAGTGCAAGCAGAAAGGGATAAAGAAGAGTTTTTAAATAATGAGAGTGAAACTAAACATGAAGAAACACCCAAAGACATTCCTGAGATTAGAAAGGATGATCAGGCATCTTTAAAGGAAGAGTCAGTTCAGGAAGCAGTGAAGGAGCAACCGAGCTTGGGAAACAATGTTGCTGCTGAAACAAAATCAACTGATACTGAGGAAAGCAAACCTAAAGAACAGATTTCATCACCCAGTACTAGCAAATCATCTTCTGAGGCTGAGCCTATTCCTGTGTGTACCATCTTCAGCCAAGCAAACAACACCAATACTCAGCCACAGTTGTTCCTACCTGATGGTTTTGAGCCTCAGATGGTAAAATCTCCCAGTTTTAGTAGTATAATTGAGACTCCAGTGAAGTCTAACCCCCAGGTGGTTCAGCCAAGCCCTAGTCTGAGCAAGTTCTTTGGCGATACTGCAAATACTAATACTTTAGCTTCTGATTTTTTTGATTCATTTACCACATCCACTTTTATTTCTGTTAGTAATCCCAATGCAGGCTCTTCAGTTCCAGAGCAAATGTCTCCTCTTTCTAAAGGTGGTGGTGGTGGTTCTTGTGCTTCACCTAATTCCGCTTTATCTGTGCGAAATGGGAGACCTGAATCAGGTGGTCCTCCATCATCTCTAGAAGTAACTCAGTCTCCCAAGCCCTTCTCACAAATCCAAGCTGTTTTTGCTGGAAGTGATGACCCTTTTGCCACAGCCTTAAATATGAGTGAACTAGATAGAAGGAATGACGCTTGGCTTCCTAGTGAGGAAACCAGAAATGTTCTAATTTCAGTTGCTACACAACAGTACAGCACTGTATTTATAGATAAAGAGAATCTCACCATGCCTGGATTAAAATTTGATAATATTCAGGTAAGAGTCTCTTATTATTATATATCATGGTGTATGATTGTATTTTAGAAATACTGGGTAAGACTTGTCTAATGATCTGTGTAGCATATGCTTCATCTTGTTGCCAATGGTCATCTTGTGTGTATTCCTTCAATCTTTGTTAGAAAATTTAATGTTACTGTTGTTCATATGTGAGGAGGCTAGAAACAGATCTGTCTTACTCATAGTGAAATTTGTTGGCTGAGACCCAGGCAGTTTCCACAGAATCCAAAGCTGGTTGTATTTTTAAGCAGTTCCAGTTAGTTTCTGGTCCTCCTACCTAGTAAGGATAAGGAATTTGGAATACATAAAATATCAGTATGCTGTACTACAAACATGCATCTTTGCTTGTGGAATTCACTGTTGGAACCAAGTGGAAAAGAACATTTTTTACTGATGTTCACAGTGTTCTCAATGATGTTTCTCAATGATGTTGAAATTGCATTATTTGTCTTTCCTAAGCAGTGGAAAGTTATAACCTGGAGGAAAGATTGAATGCTGGAGTCAGCTACTGGGAAGGTATAACCCCCAAATTCAAGGGAAAACTTCAGATGTGATCATGAAGGAGAAAAACATAATAGTAGAAAATTATTTTCTTCTCTTCTATCAGAGTTCCCAACTAGTTAAAAGGTATAAAGCAGCTTTTTCAGAACTTGAGAAATATCACTCATGAAACAGTTTTATCCTGGCTGCTCAGGCAACTATTATTATTGCAATGGGTTATTTTTATTGAAATAGGCTAATCCTACTCTTTTGTGTCTGCATCTCTGGATAAATGAATAGAGATGATGTTGGAGTTTTGGATACTTTAAGCCTTAACTGTAGCATGACAAAGATTATCAGTCAGTAGTCTGATAAAATCAGAGACCAGTCTGCAGGACAGATCAGATTTCTGAGTTAATTGGCTACAGATTGATATCAGAATTATCTGACAGATGTTAGGTTTCTGTCACAACCAACAAATGATACCAGTTTTAGTCATATGCCATTTCCCTTTCTTAAACTGTTATCACAAATTAAAAATTAGCATGAAAGAAAACACTCTAATGAGAAGCTACTCCTTCTCAACTCCCTCAAAAATAATTGGAAAGGGCCTTCCCATGTGCCCACAAAAAATCCTTAGACCTTGCCAAAAAATCCCTTAGACCTTGATGAGTAATTCAAGAGTGTGTATTATTTCTTTCTTGACAGCTGGTGGTGTGGACAGGAGTGATCCCTTCCACAGGGTTGAGGGCCTCCTTCCTGCAGGTCTCCTTTTTTACAAAAGTTCTCTCTCACCTTCCTTAGTCCATTCAAGGATCAAAGGCTATTTTGTGCTGATGGTTCTCTGAATCTGGACGTGCACTTGTGCAGATCCACCACTTTAGAACACAATTGAAAAGCAGATGTTGTGGTAATGTCCATGTGATGTATTTCTACAGTAAGACCTGGTCTAAAATCTTCAGTAGAATGGAAGAGGATTCATGCTGCTTTCTTCATTGACTGTAATTTATAAGTAGTCACACAACCATGTTAGTAGGGACAAGTTTTGAAGTGCTTTATGTTTATACAACTTCCTTCACTTTCATTTACTGCTTTTCAATGGCCTGAGTTCATGCCTTGTCTAACCTGACATCCCCTAGTTTGGTATCGTTGTTCTGTATGCTTCTAGTACTGCAAATGGTGTATTTAACTGAAACTATAATTGTAGAGTACTTGAAATGTCAACTGAAACATTGTGGGAGGCATGTTTTCAATGTTAAATCAGCTTCCAACAATGGTCATTAAAGCTTTGGTATGAGTAGTTTGCTAATGTTAAATGTTAATGTAAGATGTTAAAGAAGTTAGCTGAAAAGTGCATTTACAGGGAACTCTTAAGTGTGCTTCAGGGAAGGACTGACATTTTCTGTGACGTGTGTTGAGGAACTCAGAGTTTTCCTGCTCACTCAGAAAGTGTTTCTATGCTCTTTGAGTGTGGGAACAAGTTGGAGTGCTGCTTTTTATGCCCTTTCCATTATTTTTTTCTTCCTCAGTTGCTCTCTCCTGTCTTGGTGTCCTTTGTTGTACTGTTGGGGGGGGATTAGAAATTCTTTTGTATTTATAACATTTTACACACACTCTTGTTACTTAAATCCTTCAGACTCCTCAGTCCAAAAGATGAAAATCTTGTTTGTTCATAGGGTAGGTAACAGCATTAGAGAGAAAAATTTTACATGTCATGAAACAGTAGCTGCAGTCTCACTCTTCAAGAAGCTAGTAAAAAACCACAAACATTTCACATCACTGTCCATAGGGAGTGTGCAAACATTTAATATCTATTATCTTTATCATAGTTAAACTTTACCACAATTTGTGCAGCTTGCCTTTTTTTAGACAAAAGGTTCTGGAGCTTGCTTCTTGCTCTCTGTGCCAGCAGCTTCATACCTCAGTTCTTCAAGTGAATGTTTTCATGTTGCCTTAGAGGGATTTTTGCAAATACTCTTTTGTATGCTTACATTGTTGCAGTCACTTTACACTTTAGCAGCTTACATATTGCCTTCCATTTTAGTTACCACAGATCCAAAAAGGTGTAATTGCATTGAAAGAAACTGCAGAAAGAGGAGGGATTGTGAGGAAAACAGAGGTTCTCTCTTGTGAGTGGCAGCTAAAACAAAGAGCACCTTTTGGCTTACAAAAGCAATAATGATCTAAAATTCATTAGAGAATTAAGGTAAATAAAAGATTATGATTTCATGGCTTTTATAGTGGAAGAAATATTAATAAACACAAGTAAAGGAGTTACTGTTCTGCAGCCTATGTAACTGGTTTTAAGTGGTAGCATTCATTGCCCTAAGATGTACTTTTGTTCAGAAATGGGAACCAAAAATGACAAATGTCATGGGAGCTATGTCTATCAGAGGATGTTTAAAAATGGCAGACAAATATGTTCTTTGGCACAGTTGAACAAAAATTCTGGCTGCTTTAAGTTGGGAAAGACCAGTATAAGGTTATCCTGTTTCTTACAGTTTCTGTGAACATCTGCTGTTTACTGGCAAGATGGTGAAATGGACAGATCTTAGCTCTGGCTGAACGTGGGTTATAAAGTGCCTCCTGTTTAAAAGCAAAACTATGTGTATTTTTTTAATATATTGCTGATAATTTTCCTTATTTTCTCAGGTGTTTGATTTCATAGGCTAAAATGCTTTAAAAAGTTAGATTCACAAAAATCTTACAAAATTTCTGTTGCCTGCTTTTGGCATGTGGTGACTTCAGACACCAGAAAAGAATCTCTCTTTATTGGCAATGTGTACAGTCCCAGCAAGACTAGGACCCTGTCCTGCACTCTGTAGTGGCAGATGTAGTACCTGAAGAGTGTGCAGACAGCAGCACGTTTTTCTATATCTGCCACTGGGTGGTCCACAGTTTTTCAGTAGGTGCTTGAATTTCTTGGTTACCCGTTGAAAATCTCTAGTACAGAACCAGCCAACAGCCTGAAGGCTCAGAAACAAATAGTTGGACAGAGGTTGGAAGGGGAAATGAAGGCACAGTGGATGCCATATACAGAGTTACTCAGTTTATAACCAGCAAAGCTTGACATAGAACCTGGGTTTGGACACTTTTCCTCATAGCTGCTCTGTCCGACTTCAGAAATCTGTTTCAAATGTCTCTGTTGCAAGAAATCTTCAAATTACTGAGCTCAGGTAACCCAGTTTCTCTGGCTGATTCCTGCAGTTAATTCTTTGGAAATTAAGACTTGTTGAAGGATTGCTATTTACTTGGTTTTATGATCTCTGTTTCTTTTCTCTGTATACTTATGTCTACCTGATCATGTGTGTGTTTATTGCCAGTCAGTAGATTGCACCTTTCAACATTAATATCCATTATGAGAACCCATAAAACTTGCTGTGTTTTGTAAGGTCTTTGAAGGATACCAATGGGTAGCAAATAAACCAGAATGTTTCTATACTAACTGAAACCTAAAAAATTGAAAAAAATACTGTAGCAAATAACGTGAAGTAATTCTAGAAGTTTTCATTAAAATAATGTAAATATGTATGCATTTATATTCTACATATGCATAGGAAAAATATTTCTCAACTTTAATTCAACATTTTATTGTGGTAAAATAATGTTTAAAAGTGTGTTATGGTTCTTCTTTTCCTGTTGCATGAATACCAAGGGAGATGCAGTAAAGGACTTAATGCTTCGTTTCTTGGGAGATCAAGCTGCAGTGAAGAGACAAGTTTTAAATGCCAACTCAGTAGAACAGTCATTTGTAGGCTTGAAACAGCTAATTGTAAGTAACAGTCTTCATAATTCAATACATATTAAATACCATGCTTTCCTCAAGACAGTTGGGAGCTACTGTGAGGAGTAATGTAAAAAATATAAAATCTAAATATCAGTCTATTTGTTATCTTGCCAAAGTACAGTTGCTCTTAGTAGGAATGACAGGTTTAAATATTTGTTTTAAATGATGTAGTAATGATTTTTTATATGAAAAAGTTAGGAAAAAAGATTTAAGTTACTGCTCATTTTAGCAACTGTTAATTTTTAAGTAAATTATTGAAAAAAGTATTTTAATCAGTTCCTTGTTTATCTACGTATGTATTATTTGTTTTCATCTTAGTGTTTCACAAAAGGTAAGGCATATCAATTTTAAGCGGTAAGCAGAGTTGAATTCATAATTTCAGGTGCTTTAAATTTTTAAGTGCAGGAAAGCTTAATTTTCTCAAAGTTAAAATCCTTTAATTTTTAAAAAATGTTTAATTCTAGTAAATATTTCAGACCTGGGTATAACTGCATGTAGCAGCCTTGTGAACCTTCCCTTCTTTCAACCACTGTCTTCCTGTATGAAACTGATTACTGTTACATGACTGAGCCTTACTTAGTTTGATGAAATGTCAAAATATTTTAGGTTTATTTTATTTTGGAAAATATTGATTAAAAATTACTGAGGGAAAACAGTGAGGAGTTGTAAATGTTAGGGAAGTCTGCACTTATTATTTAACATCTTAATTTGACGTTACATTACACGTAAGGCTTTAAAAGTTACTTTTTTGTCATGTTAGGAAAACTCTAGGTCGTTCGTGCAAACATTGTTAAAGGAATTCAAAAGTAATTTTGGAAAATAAACCTGAAAAAACAGATTGTCATCTCCATTGCATACATGGGTATTTTTCTATTTGTGTCAGTGTTTTGCTTAATTTGAGAGTTCAGAGGAGAAAAAAAAAATCTTATGAAGAAATCTTGTCCCCATCAAGTGTCCAAGAAGGAAAAGCATTTTCTGCACTTACGTTTTCTCTTCCGGAAGAGGAATTTTGGTGTTCAGGAAATGTTTATCTGTTTGGCCTGGTAGCTGTGTTTATGCAATATGTTCTTCCATGCTACAGACCATCTTGTACCTTAAATGTAGTGTTGCCATTGACACTTGGGCTCAAAGCTCCAGGAGAGCAGTGATAAGACTTTTAGGACCAAAGGAGGAAGGATAGGCTGCAATCTGCAGCTGTCAGATTTTTTTGCTACCTGTAGCAGATTTTAAAGATTTGTTTTATTAGGAGGGGTTTTTTTTGTAAAATTGCTACAATTCAGCTAGAAATCTGGATGTTCTTCAGTTTTCAAGGCTTACAATCATCAGCTGGTTTTTTTTTTTGCTTCAGTGTTAACTATATTAACTATTTGTCAGTTCTGTTTGTGGAACTCTTTTTCTTTTGTATGAGAATCAGTTTTTGGGTTTGGGTCTTTTTTTCCCCTAGGAAACATTGCTGTTTTTTCTGAAATTCTTAGTGTGGGAAATTTACTCTTGATTTGCAACAGTCTTAAAATGTATTTCAGACTTAGAAACATTAAAATCCCATTCTAGATGATACTAATGAAGATGTATCCTTTTTACATACATAGTAGACCAGAATGACATATCAGTAAGTGCTTATGTTACCAGCCACCAATTTTACTTTCTTCATGAGTGAATTTGTGTCCATGTATGTTCAGTGACTATATTATTTCATGCAAAGAACCCTTTACAGGGAATATTTTCCTTAATATCTGAATAAAAACTGGTGAAAAAACAGGTCTGCAGCACAAGTCTTATGAGGACTGAGTGAGAGAACTGGGGTTGCTTGGTCTGGAGAAAAGGAGGCTGAAGGAAGACCTTCTCTCTCTCTACAGTTGCCTTAAAGGTGCTTGTAGTAAGTGCTTGGGGGTCTGCTAAGAGCCTACTATACAAGGTCTCTCCTGAGCCTCCATTTTTGCCAACTTAACACCATAGTTCCCTCAGGTGATCCTCGTAAGACTTGTGCTCTACAATCCCTTGTCAGAAGACAAAGAGTATCACTGATAGTACACTGAACTTCCAAAGGTACACCTTTTCTACTGAGGCCATCAACAGCAGCATCTTTTCGAGGACAAAAATTTTTTGTAAGGAGCTGAACTGAGATTGTTACTCTGCTAACAATATTAATTGTTCAGCATGGATTTGGTCTCTCGTAGATTTGAATGAGATTTGTACCTGTAACTCAAAGATGGATAGTTGGATTATTGAACAATTGTACTTGCACATTTTAAATTTCTGCTATGGAATGGAAATGCTTTACTGGTAAGGTAAGGGTTCAGAGGTTGTGCAGGTGAACTGTTTTTACAACTGTGAGGCTTTTAAGAGATACAGGGTTACTGGATGATCCAGCAAAGTAATTCTATAAACCTGTGTCCTTACTGTTGCAGTCGTAATGTGTAAATAGAGTTATACACTTAGCCTCTACAGATGTGTATGTTTTTCAACTGAAAACACTTGAGTTTTCAATATCTGGAAGGTTTTTATTAATCAGGTATAGGAATATGCATTTACCTTTAGAGCAAATCAATATACTCAAGAGCTTCTTATCACAGTGTTGCTTTGTTTTATAGCAGCAAATAAAAATTATATATGCAAGTTGCTATTATGTTAGCTCCTGTATTTCCAGGATTAATTTTTGAGATTAATTTTTTATCCTCATTTGAACAGATAGCACAGTATGTCATACTTGAGACCTTTCTGGTAGTTCAAGTTGTAAGGTGTTTGCAGCTGTAAAATTAAGGCTTTGTTACTTACCATACTGAAAGAAAAACTACTTTGTTTTGCCTCTATAAATAAATGTTTGCTCTAAGTATGCAAGTGTTTCATCAAGCTGCTAGACCAGGAAAGGGTTACTAACTATGTTTTCTTAACTGATGTTAAAGTGCTCTACCAAAGTAATTTACAGGGGAGAAGAATGTCATAGCTAGTGGAGGAGGACATTTTAATCACTTTAATGGTGTTACCTGTAGAGTTAATGACTCCCTTTGAGTCTATTTAAAAAAAAAAATCCTATACTGTTACTTTTGCATGTGATTAATGTTGTGCTTGTACATACATTTTCCAAATATAACAAACTTGGATATACTGGCATGCAGACTCAGTAAGTTAGAAATTATCCTTAAAAATATGAGGGGGGCGCAATGTTCCTTTATTTCTAAATCAGTGAGCAATTTCCAAAATTTTTGTAGATGATCTGAAAGATGGGAGGTAGAAGTAGCACAAACAGGAACTGAGGGCTTGTGAAACTGATTACATTTCTATAATAAAAAGCATCAATTTATTGATTAAAATTTCAGTGGCTTACCTCTGAGTCAAAATTCTCTTCCTGAGAGACTGAATAATGTTATAAGTTGTCTTTGTGTATCATGTGAGTTCCCTTTTCATTGAACAGATTTTCTGTAGACATCCAGTCTGCATGACTCTCTGCTTGATAGGACAATTCCATCTGGGTATTAGCTGCATTTGTTGCATCACCTGAGCTTCACTGCTTTCATTCAGGAAACATCATGCAGTGTTGTATACAAAGGAGAAATATGAACACTTCTGCAGTCATATGTCTAAAATCTTTGTTCAGCTGTGCTTTAAAAAAACAGGAAAATTGACCTGCACAAGGAAACTTCCATGAAAGGGTTATGTATGGTAGGCAGTGTTATTCAGCTATTTGGTAGTATTTTTTTTAGTTTAAATCAGTGAAATATCTTTGTAATAGAATAAAAAGACAGTCTTTCAGATGTAGTGAAATCTCTGATAAGAAAGTTCTTATGATATTTTATTAGAAAGGGAAGAAATGTAAAAAACATTTTTCCAAGCAGACTACAATTTGGCTTGTATTGGGTCACTTTACTTAATTTGAAGTTCTCTTCATTTCTGAACCTAAAAAATACACCATCTGCAGTGCTATTTGAACTAGTAACATCCTAGTTTTAATCAGTGTTACTCTTTACAATGTACATCTCATTCCTTCATCCCTCTTTGTAGCAAAGAGACTTATTGAAGGCATTGGCATGTACAGCATGTCTCAGTTTTAACTTTGACCAAGTGGATTAAAAGCATTACCAGATCTTTAGATACACATTTATCACAATTTATAACTCATACTGTTGACTTCATTTTAGCTGGTTTTTAGTCTGTTTCCTTTCATTGCTTTTAATAAAAGGGGATCATTATATCCTTTTTCAGGTTGACAGTGGTGGAATGTATGTCAGTGAAATGTGGAGTTGAGAGCTTTTGCCTTACATTGTCATTTGTATCTTTCAAAGCTGCAGATACAGTATTTGATTAGGTTGGAGGTATGATCAAAAGAAGCAGTAAGATAATAAACACACTGTATTTGTTCCAAAAAAGGCATGTCAGATTTGTTTGCAAGATCAGCTCAAAATGAAGAGCAGAAATAAAAAGGACAGGCTCTGTAAAATATAAGTTTAGTACATCAAGCTATATAAAGCTACTTCTAGTTCCTACCACTATGGGGTAGGAGCCTGACAAAAACCTGCATTACTGTCTACCTTTATGACTTACACAGAGAGTCATTGTATCGAAATCTCAGACAGCTTAAACAGTTAAATTAAAAGATACTGTTTTTCTGGTTCTTTCTTTCATAAAGAAATATATAAACAATTTTTATTTGAAACCTGTTTTGCTATACCAGTTTCCCCATCTCTATGTAAATCTTCTCTAGTACCTCTTCTGATTTTGCAAAGAACTTAGCAGTTTTGCAAGGAATAATTACATTGTCTATTGGGTGACTAATCTGCTTGTCCTAGCTTTGGTGTGTATATCTGTCAGTTCTGAAATGTTTCGGTTTTCTTAATTTTTAGTTCCATTATGTGATCCCCCAAATCCCTTCACAAGTTAAACATCTGGACTAATAGTGCGTAAGAAGCATGGAAATCATGCAAGCTAGTGTCTTTTATTAGAAGAACAATAGTTCCATACTTTTTGTGGGGAGAAAAAAATTTTAAAAAAAAATAAAGTTCCTACTGTTAAGTGTGGAGACACGTTCTCTTCTGCCAGGCTGTTACTGTATTAGTGAACTAATAGGCAAAAAATATTTGGTTGGCAGTATTTTCTCTTGAAGAAAATGTCATGTTTTCACAGCATTGCTGCTGTAGGATGATGTCCCTGTTCATCATAGAATAATATAGAATAAAAATTTTATTCTTTAAAAATATTTTGAGTATTTTTCCATGCCATATCTGAAGCTGCAGTATCCATAATTGTTGTGAGCATCTACTTACAACTTACAAACAAAATTTCTCCCTGTTACTTTCAGGAACCAGGTGCCTAGGTTGTAAGGGCTGTGTTGCCCTGAACCACAAGAAATGTGAAATTAGCTGACCTGCAACATTTTGAGCATTGTTTGAAATAAATGGGTAAAGATTTCTGGTGGACTGGCAACTCTGGCAACTATAGCTATGGTGCAGTTTGCCAGAGACAATAATGTGCCCAGTTAATTTCCAATTGAGTTACACTGCCAGCAGCTTTCCAGTAAGCTTCCACAGAGATTATGCTCCATGACCAACAGGCAGCTCTAATTTTGAAATCATTATGAATAATTTGTTTCATTTTCTAGCAGAGACTGTTGCATGAATTTGCTTCTCCTAGCTGTCTTTATCTTGTTCTGTAAAGAAAAAGTATTTTTTGTCTGAAATAGAAATTTTTAAATTATGGTACCTAAGTTTGTCATAAATGTTCCATTGTTATTTTTGTGTCCAAACTCTTACTTGAGAAGAAAAATTGAGTAGATGTAGAGTCTGTATATGCTTCTGTTTCAAGGGTAATAACAAATTTGTGTCTCTGCAGAATTTTTTTTTCTTCCTTAAATCTTTTTGAAGCCAAGCAATGGTGGGTCTCCCTATCTACCCATATTTTCATCAGTGTGAAACTTGTTCTAGACACTGGCTTGGAAGCAAAAAAAAAAAGTCTCTGCAGAAGATTTTAGGTTATACATATCAGTGTCTTTCTGGTTTTTGAAGTTGATACAGATGTAAATTGATGGATGTTATAAATGCATAAATAAATTCCCGCTCTTCCATAAGAGCTTGTTGCATCTCAGAAGCTGCTCTGCTGCTTCATGGTCGTGCTGTCAACCAACTTCTGTGTTTCCAATTGAGCTCAAATTCTCATCTGGGATTTGGCAATGCAGGGGAGGGAGAGAGAAGGTGGTCAGCATGTGGTCATCTCTGTAGTGACCCTCTGAACTATATGGCTGCAAAATGGGGACCAGAGAGTATGAGAACTCCAGCGGTTACAAAATAGTTTTTCTGTGTAACTACTTGCAGTATTGGTGTATTTTTCTAAACCATAAACATTGGAGAGAATTTAATAAAATAACAGTTCAAGGGGAGTACTAGAACTTCATAAGCACTTACACATTTTTTTCAGACAACACGCCGGTTTTCTATCACATTTATCATGATTTTTTATAATTAATTTAGGTAACTACTTGAAAAGAGACTTTGGAGTAATATGTATGTGTTATATAATGATCTGCTTGATACATGTCTCTTGGAAAACATTTCTGTATGAAACATTAGTCAGTATTTTAAGTTTTTGGTAGTATTAGGTGTTTACCAGGCTGCATTAGCATGTACAAAAATCAACAGGGTAACAGTGTGACAAGACAGTTTGACTTGTCTAACTAGGAATCATTATGTTTATGAATAAAAAAGATAGATTCAATAATATTTTGCAGTTAGCCATGAAATGGAAATTCAGATGTTTAAGTTTTATATGTGAATTTTTTGTTATTGTTGTGATTTTATCATTCTGTGCGTTGTATTGTTTCTTTGTTCTTAAATGATAGGAATTCTGTGTTCTGGCAATCTTAGGAAAGTTGTTATTCATTAAATGAATCATAAATATTGAAGTCAGTGAGGTAGGAATAGCTTAAAACTTTATAATGGGAGAGTAACTTGGATGTGATTAATGAAATATGGCAAGTCTCCTTTTGAGGAGAAAAGAGAATTGTGAGTATTATAGTATATTCAAGTAATTAGCAAACAGGATAGAACTTTCAGTTTGGAATTCCACATGATGTTGTCTATTCTTCTGTTTTAGTGATTGGATAATAATAATGCTTCATTTCACTTTTTGCCTAATTAGATATGCAGATGTGACAAATGGCATTCTGCTGCTCACCAGCCAGCTCTTGTCCTTTTCATTTTACTGGTTGATACATGTAACAGCTTCAAGTGAAACAAGCAGTTGTGCATTTTAGAGACTTTATGATTTTGCTACTTACTCTTTTCTTCTTTCCAGAGTAGTAAAAACTGGAGGGCAGCAGTCGACTTGTGTGGGCGACTTCTGACTGCACATGGTCAAGGATATAAAAAAAGTGGACTACCCACTAACCATACAACAGATTCTCTGCAAGTATGTTTGAAGATACACCCCCTTGTCACTTCTTCCAACAATATCCATAGTGGCATCTTTTTAGCGTGATCTTTTCCTAGTTATTACCTAATCACTGAACTTTAATTAAAGTAGCAATTTTTAAGTAAAATACTATCTTGATTGTATGTTTTTTTAAAGCAATCATTAGTAAAAAGTAATATATTGCTACCTTGGAAGATTCACTGAGTTAAAGTTCAGGGACACTGTAGATTATGAACTTTATAGTAACATCTCAGAAGTACGAGATCATGATGAGAATAAGAGCCCAAATTATTGAAGGCTTATGAAACTTAACATTTCTTTTTCTGAACAAAATGTCACTAGATGACACCACATGGTTCTGACCTAGTAATTATAAAGCTTGTGGAATTTTGCCTAAATCATAAAATATTTTAAGAATTCCATAAATTTGAAAATTAATTTAAAATATTTTAATTTAAAATTAATTTAAATTCATTATTCTAATTATTCTTTAGTAATTGTTTGTTGATAGTTATTAATTATTATTGATTATTGTTTATATTTTAAGTAGTTGGTTTTAATTTATAAATTAATTTAATTTTAAAAATTAATCAGATTGACAATTCTTAAATGTTGTCTCAGTTTAAAGAGAGATGTATTTTTGAAACTTTATCTTCAAAATCTCAGTTCCTTTACAAACAATTAAAACATCAGTCTTCTGGAGTTTTTTTTTAATGATTTTATGAAAAATATTCTATGGAAGAATGTGTAAATATACATCTTGTTACTTATCAGTAAGTAAGACAGGAACTCTTTATCAGAAAAACTTAAAGTCGAAATTGTATTTGGATGAGGGTTGTGATTGAAGCTAATAACAGACCTTGTGTTTATCTTTTTTTTTATTAATTTTTAGCTGTGGTTTGTGAGACTATCACTGCTGGTAAAACTGAATCTATTCCAAAATGCAGAAATGGAATTTGAACCATTTGGAAATTTAGACCAGCCTGATCTGTATTATGAATATTACCCTCATGTATACCCTGGACGAAAAGGTAAGAGACTTGATTTATAAAATGCTTTTTATTTTTGCCATGTTTAAATTTTAAATTACAGGATTCGTGTTTGATGAATTTTGGATTACATTTTTTTCCTTTAGAAGAACTTAAGTAACTATGTGATATTAAATTGTTGTTTGCCTTCATCACAATATGGATAGGCAATGCATTTCATGATGCTGTTACAGCATTCATTTGAAAGAAGAATGTTTTTAGCAAGTAAATATAATAAAGTAGTTTAGTTCAAGGCTATTAAAATTGAAAAAAACAAACTTGAGTTGTTCATTTTAGCCAGGAACAGGCTGTGAAAGGTGGTAAGGGAATATGTGGAAACAGAAACTATAAACTTTTCCTCTTAAATTCATTCAGTTATTTTCAATATTCTATTTTTAAGACCTGCTTGTCTATGCCTATGTGCTAATGCAGGTGTTACTTTCCTGGGTTTCCTAGTTTCTTGGATTTAAAAAAAAAAAATCCAAGCTAATGTGATAATTTGCTGTAATTAGAAGAAAAATGGTTAAATGCAGTAGTATTTGCTTAGCAATTGAAAATAAATAAAAATCAATAATTTCCTACGTACCCCATTGTTAAAAAGGAAAAAAAACCACCACCATCCTCAATTCTATTTAAATGATTTATCTCAAGTTAGGAATGCAACTACTTCCCACTGCTTCCAGTGTAGGTTAACCAATTAGTTGCAATACTGAGGGTATTCTAGAAATCCAGACTTGAAAAACTGCTATTTTTAAGAGTAAATCACTCATCTTTAGGCTGTTTCATTTTGTTTTCTAAATCTGGTATTTAGAAACAAATAACTCTCTGATGCACTATTTCTTGGCTCTCATTCGAACCAAAATGTGTAAGAAAACATTTTTAAGTAACAGTTGTAGGCAGCACCATTCTGAAAAAATATCCATTTTACAAAAGATGCAGGTAATCACCATGAGGAAACCTAGATATTTTGAGGGTTTTGAGGAAGGGAAGGAAGTTGATGTCTGGGAAGTTCAGGCAGAAGATGGTTTCATCTCTTTAATGATGCAGAAGGTCATTTGTAACACAGCAAGGCCAATGGGGACTTCTTCAAACAAAATCTCACTCATCATTTTTCAGGCAATCACAAGCCAAAATTTCCTGTTTGCCCTGGAATATTCAATCCTCTGAGAAGGAACTGTATTAATTTTAGGAGTGAGAAAGGTTTTGGCCATCAAGTTGGACAGATTTTTGGATCTGGTTATATTTTGTCAGCTTTGCATATGATGCAGTGCTGTGCAGGAATAATAGTCTTCCCCAGGTTGTATGTGTGTTTTTTCATCTCTTTAAAAATAAGTTATTTTGCCTAAGAAAAGAATCCTTGCAGGTCACATCAATATTTGAGGCATTCCAGTCCTCAGGCCCCCGAGCATACAGGTAGCAACTGTTCAGGTCCAGCTGTTGCAGGCACACAACCTGTGACTGGACTTTGGATCCAAACTGTTTCTGCAGCAACCACTCAATATCTGCAGCTATTTCATACAAATTATGATAGCATCTATGGTAAAAAAATGAGCATAAGGAAAATACTCTTTCATGTTTATATGCCCCAGCTCATTTTTAACAGTTCAGCATGCCCACCAAGTCCATAATCTGACCATCTGTAAGGGAAAAAAAAAGGTTGGATAGAGATGACCTGCTGGTTGTAGATATCTCATAGAAATACCATGTGATTAAGATGTGGGAACAGCTATCAAACCTTCCTCATGTAGTTTTGAGGAGACAGATGCTATTTGCAGAGTTGTAGGGAGAGAGTAAGCAATTCTCTTCTGGCTAGCATCAAAATATGCAATGTTGGGTTGTGGAAGAAGTTTAGTATACATACATCATTAGCCAACTAATTTAAATAATAAAACATATATAAATCATTCATATATTTTGCTTAAAATGTGTTAGTATGAATCCAGGGTCCTCTGCTGTTTGGTAATTTTACATATCATTTTGTGGTATAACAAGCATAAAAGGAAGGATTTTGTTTCAACACTTTAATTTTGATTCATGATATATAAATGGAGTAAGCACTTAAAAATCAATTTAAGAAATGAGAGTATAGATATAAATTATGCACACATTAATTGTAATACAATATTTTGCCAAATTTCTTTGTCTTTATTATTAATTTTCGGAATATTCTTTATAAGAAATGTAATTTCTTTAAATAAAGTTATCTGTGCTTTCCATGCTTGAAGTAAGTGAAGTTTATATACCTGAGCTTCTTACAGTAGTAAGAAGATGAAGATAGTCCCTCATCCATTAATATCTGAGAAATATACCTCAAATAACTTAACTTCCAAGTAAATGTGTGAGGATTGGAAAATACTTCTTTCCATTAATTTAATTTAACATGGCCAATATGGTCCTCTTATTTTTCCTCTGAAGCTCTTCAAGCACTCTTGCCCTTTTGGCAACATTACTAATCTCTGTTTTCTCCTGAGATTTTGTATAGCATTTGCAGACATGCTGTGTGGGGATTTTTATGGCTGTAAGATCTAATCTTTCTGAAATCTTACTTTCCTGGTTTTTGCAGCCTGTCTCTTCAATCATCTCCATTGCCTGTAGGTGTGCACCAAGGAGGTTGGCATCTGCTGGGATCCTTGTATCAGCCAGCAAAAATTGTTAAATTTCTATTTGAAACAGGGCAGGGAACATTTTCTAGTAAAATCCTAAAATTTTTCTGTTATGGACTTTTGTCTTCCACATTCATGTGCGGAGACAACCCACAAAGTCTAATTGCATAAATAATTTTTAAAAATAGGTACTTAGGTCAGGAACTCTGTTCCAGATTGTTTTGTACAGATCTCCACTGTACTCTTTGGAGTATAAAAGGCTGAAGTGCTGTCATTGTTCTCATGGCTATTGGATTTCAGAGTAGTCTTATTTGTGGTTTTGTTTTATTTTTTAAGGCTTTACACAGTCTGATCCACTTCTATTGATTCATTTGTTTCTGTGTTCCTTATGGTACTTCATAAACTCTCTCAAATGGTAGGTGGGCTAACCTGAGTCATCCTTTCACCTGATAATGCTTACACCTTTCTGAAAGAGTGAGAGCCAGCAATAGAACATTAAAATGCTATTTAGTTCTTTTATGAGATAATTTGGTCTTGTCTGTGGTTAATAGACCAGTAAGTTACAGAAAACTTAATGCTACAAAAATCAGTGTTCTAAAGCTACAAAGATTTAGAATAATTTATTTTGAATTACAAAGGGAAAAAAAAACTGCATAAGTAAAAATAGGACTCTTATCCCCCTGATCAGAGGTCTATATATATATAGTGTGTGTGTATATATATATAGAGAGAAAGAGAGAGAGAGAGAGAGAGAGAGAGAGACATTTTCCTTTTCTCTCATTGCTTGTTACTTGAGAAGAGAGACTGGCACATACCTTGCTACAACCTCCTCAGGTAGCTGTAAAGAGCAATGGAACTTCTGAGAGGGGATTTGTGGAACACGTCACGTGTCATAAACCTGTTGACACAGAGACACTCCACTTGCTGTGGAAACACTCATCCAGAATTTTTCTCTTAATACCCACAGAAGATATTTTACACACGTATGGATTGTGTGTAGTGCAGAGGAATGTGTACAGCTCCAAGGTCCTCGTGCTTTCTGAAGCTTGATCTTGCTGTGGTTCCTGTTGGTTATTCAGAGGAATTAGACTTGCAGATACATTATATAGATGTTTTAGTTAAGAAATATATGTCTAATTTTAAGGGAGCAGAGTGCTACTCTGATATGCATTTTCTTGTCCAAGTCCATGTAGTCACTGTGACTGTACCAGCTTTATGTAGTATTTCTTGAAAGTGAGCAAGTAACTGAATTCTGCCTTACTACAGTTATCAGTATGTAAGATTTATATTCAACTGTTTGTGGTAGGGCAATAGTTGAAAGGTTTTTTGTGTTCTTTCTCTTATGTTTTCCTTGCTTCTGGGCAAAGGACACCACATTACTAAAAAAACATTTTTGAAACCTTTCAAAACCAGAAATTTAACTCATAAAATCTGTGTACCTAGGTCATGTGCAATTAAATTCTGAGGTATATGGAAACTTCCTATTTCTGATAAAATTTTCAAAATTTTTTTTTTAAGTGGTTACAACCATTTAGGCTGCTATCTCTTCTTAAGTCTCTCTGAAATGGAAGTAACAAACAAAAGCTTTTGTGAATATGGATTTTTAAGTACACTTTCAGTTGATAGACGAGGAGTCAAAGTTACTACATCATCACTTTAAAAAGTCTCTTAAATTATACAAATGTGCTGTTGTAAAGTATGTGTAAGTGTATGTGTACATAGAAATGCAAGGATGTACATCTCGGTGTGTGTAAGTGTGCATAAAGCAGAATATCTTTGTGAAATTGGATTTTCTGTGTATCTCTCTTATCCAGTGAAGGAAGGGCATGTTTCTTTAGTCTTTTTTTTGTTTTGTTTTTTTACTGTCATAAGATCCTACTTTATACTTCCAGCATATGATAATTTGTCCTATTGCTGCTTTTTGTTACTTAAGATCTGTTGAATAAGCTGTGCAAGGCAGATCAGGAGTCATTTCTGGATACTGATTTTGCAACAAGAAAATAGAAAAATAAAATGGCTCGCCATTGCAATCCATTTTTTTGTCTGTTCTAAAAGGGCTGCAGATGAGGGCTGCAGTTTAAATTTGATTGACATGAGGTGATGTTTATGTTGTGACAGTTATGAAAATGTGCAGCTGTTCATAAAGAAATAGAAATTGAAATTTGTGGTCTTAGAAAATTCTACCTGATCTTGCTATTTATTCCATCTGTTCCATCTGCTTTTGGAGTGTCCATTTTCCTTTCAGCAGACTGTTTCTCACTTTTTAGTCTTTCCTTTTGTATGCTGATAATATATATGTATGAATGAGTTCAATTCATGCCAAAGTGACAATCAAAATTCATATTCTTTTTAAAATATTATCTGCTGCATTGAAAAGTGATAGTTAAAAAAAGAATTGTCTTAAACCATTTTTCCATTATGATTTTTTTAGATCAAATTATTATAAAACCCTTGAAGAGGAGCAGCAGAGGTCAACTGTAAAATATCAAGCTAGAATAGGACTTCAAAATAAAATTTCAATACATAGCATTAATTGTAGGGTACTGCCTTTTGTTGAAATAATCTAAACTTAGTTGTCATGGTTTTGCTGTGTAAGAGGGCATTACTGCTTTAGAAATGTGAAACATGAAGTAGAGAGCAAAATCCATTATCCTGTGCTCTGAAGTAAACGTTTTAATTAGGGAATATACTGATTATTTTAAATATTTCCTTGACATGTAGCCTTGTTAAATTCAGTAGTGAGTGAAATATAACAGAGCACGTGGGTTTGATTCCAAGTAGTTTTGGAAAGGCAGTGTCAAAAAACAGTGTTTACATAATTTTCTATTATCCCTAGTGGGATATCACAGGAGTATACATGCCCACTTGTATAGGTACCTATTACAAAGAAATATGTGGTATATTGTGTGCCTTAAATATGTGGCCTAACAATTAAGCAAGTGAAACCTTTCAGGCAATATGATGTCATTCTTGATCTATCAGGCACATGTATTTCTGCTACAGCTCAGTGTTAATATAGTCAGATTTATTTATTGTTTTGATTTGTTATTCTTCCCCCCCATTGTAACTATGTTTATTGACACAAGTACAGGGTTTTTTCCCTACTGTTAATCTGCTTTTTAATTAATTTTGTACTCTGAATTCTACAACTTGCCTTTCAGACCTTCATAACGCTATTATTACTAGTCTGCTAGTCATCAGCAAATGTCATTTACCTCTTCCTGGTGGTTTTCTTGTTAATGTAGACAATATAAAAGGAAAATTTACAGTGTTTTCTAAAATCCCAGGCACACTCATTCTCATTTTTCACCATCTTCATATTAAAATGTTAGGCCATACTTACTGGAAGGCTCAACTTCTTTGTCCTGCAGCTTGGAGTGGAAGCTGTGTTTTTATAGATTTGTGTGCAGTTTCTATTTCTGTCATTTATTTTTTAACAAGAGGAACAGGCTCCTCTGCACTGTTGTTCTTCCAGCAGAAAAAGGCTGAATTATGACCTTTTGCTGCAAAGTGATAGATGATGTCATAGAATCATAGAATGTTCAGGGTTGGAAGGGACCTCTAGAGAACATCTAGTCCAGACCCTCTGGACTAAAGCAGGATAACCCAGGGCAGGCCACACAGGAATGTTTCCAGGCAGGTTTTGAAAGTCTTCAGAGGAGACTCTGCTGCTTCTCTGGGTACCCTGTTCCAATGCTCCATCACTCTCATGGTAAAGAAGTGTCTCCTCATGTGGAGGCGGAACTTCCTATGGTCTATCTTAAAAACTATCATTCCTTGTCCTGTTACTGGGCATCAATGAAAAGAGATTGGTCTCTTCCTCTTGACACACACCCCGCAGATATTTATAGACATTAATAAGTTCCCCTCTCGGACTTCTTTTCTCAAGGATAAACAGCCCCAATTCTCTCTGTCTTTCTTCATAGAAGAGATGCTCAAGTCTCTTCATCATCCTTGTAGCTCTCCACTGGACTAACTTCAGTAGAAAAACATATCCACATCCTCTTGTTAAGACCAAAATTCTTAGTAAGTTTATAGTTAACTGTTCTTTCTATACCTTTTTATCAGCAAAATTATATGGCTTTGATGAAGAATCATAGTATGGTTTGTTTTCATCTTCTATTCACCCCATGAAGATCTGCTGGGTTGCATTTCAAACCCATTAATATTCACAAAGTTCTCTTCCTCCATGGCATATGCATGGGTCACCTTGCTGAGTCTTATGAAAATAAAGGTTCACATCCATGCTTTGAAAAGATTTTTAGTAATTTTCTGTTGTTTCTCTCAGGCTCGTTCTTGACATTTCTGTGTCAGACAAGTTCAAACATCATTGTTCCATTTTCTTTGAGACAATTCTAGAGTCAGGTTTTGGGTGCTGGAGACAACGGTAACAGAGAACACAAGAGGAAGAGGGAAGTGTTTTGAATTTTTACACAACTGTTAACCTGGAATTACAGAATTATTTTGGTGAGCAGATTTTTTCACATGCATTTACTATTAATGCCATCTATTTATTCCTGAGAAGCATACGTAATTTTTCTTACCACTTTATTTAATTAGCACTCATTGAAAGCTTTACCTAATCTAAGGTAAATTTATGGTAAATTTTTTTGACCAAAATATCAGTTTGTTAGTGTAGAAAGTGAATTAGATAAATTGTCCATACTTCATATGGTTTAACTAAAAAGAATCTTACTTCAAGATAGGAGTATATCTAGGAAAATGTACTTACCCAAAATCTCAAGATTTATTTTTTTTAATAAACAGGATATTTTAAGGAATATTCTTGGATGAGTGCTGTAGGTCTTTTAGGAGCAATCTGCTCATCTGATTTGACTTGGGGTTATAAAAGGTTTTTGTGGTTTTGGAGACTTTAAATAAATGTCTTTGGAGATTTTAAATAAAACTAGCAGCTAGTTAATGAACAGTAACAGAAATTTACTGAATTGATTTGCTGGATGCTGACAGTAAAATTATTTCCAGGATAGTAGTTATATCATGAGTTTCAAAAAGAGAGAAGAAGCAGATGCTAGAGTTTTAGACCCTCCTGCATTAAATAATACTACAAAATCTGCTTTGAAAAGGAAGAAGCCAGCTTCCTTCTGGTTATGTTGGAGAGGTCTGTCATCACACTTGATCCTACTGAGGATCACACTGGAACGCTTTTTGGTCACATGCTATGAAGGAAACACCAAGGATTGATACATAATGCATTATTCATAGGATCATAGAATGTCAGGTTGGAAGGGACCTCAAGGTTCATCTGGTCCAACCCTTCTAATATTACTGTTTATATGATATGTCTCAGCACTTTGTCGAGCTGAGACTTAAAACTTTCCAAAATGGGGGAATCCACCAGTTCCCCTGGGAAACTATTCCAATGTCTGACTGTCCTCAGGGTGAAAAATTTTCCTCTTGCATTCAATCAGAATCTTGCCAGGAGCAATTTGTGCCCATTGCTCCTTGTCTTGTCCATGTGACTCCACAGAAGTAGGGAGTCTTCATCTTCCTTGTACCTTTCAAAGTAATGTAGTTCTAAATGCCTATTACAACTGAGGTCTTAGTTGTGATGGAAAATATATCAGATTCCTGTGGAGTCTAAGTTGTCCTGGAGTTGCATTCATCATTCTGACATTCTCTGACACCACTTCTGATGATGCAGATTGGTAATGGGTTATTCCTTCCCCTTGCATGGGTCATAATACTCCAGCTTCATTCAGCAATATGTAAGATCAATACTTTACAAAATATGCAATCCTAAAAAGTGTTTTACAAAATATTACATCAATCTTATAAAAATGGATAACATGAGACATTTCCTCTGCACTCCATTAAATACCTGTCTATCTGTATGTTGAGCAGCTCTGTTACCAATTCAGATTTTCTGTATGTGTATTTATTGAGCTGACCTTTTGCTGCAATTTACTGGAGACTGATACAAACTAGTTTAGAGTTGAAAATCCTAGAAGACAGTTATTAACTTTAGATTCCTCTGTGTTTTTATCTCAAAACTTTATTGATTAACAAAACTTTTCCGTATTTTACCTTTGCCTCAGTAATCCTGCTGGGTGTAGCAGTAGGTGTGTGGTCCATGTATTAGCAGGAATTTAAGGCTACTATCTCCAAAAGAACAGTAGCAAACTGGCTGGTTTTAGGCATCAGTGTTTTGGGCAGTATCACCATTACATGCTGCAGCTAGAACTTGGTCACCAGAGACACAGTGGAGATGTAAAGAGCTGCAGGTCGTGTTTTCTTCTAAAGCTTTTCAGTGATGATTGTTAACAATGTGCCTAGAAGGCCATTTTTCTGTGGTATTCTGGTTCAAAATTTATTCTTAAATTACTTTCACCTTCCTTTTCATTATTTTTCACCCCCCTACTCTGTGTCTTCATTTGTGTCATACAAGGTACTAGTCAGGATATGTACACAAAACGTTTCACATCTCCTGTTACTGGTTGAATAACCTTTTATACTTCTCTTAATACAGTTTCAAAGGCAGTTTTGTTTTCTTAACCTGTATTCCATACATGATGATGCATGACACTCGTGTGCATTTGTTACCAGAACAGAGATGGAAGCCATGGGAATAGTTTGCATGGACAAAAGAGAATGTGTTTAGATGTAAGTGGTTTACTCTGAAGGTCTCAGTTAGTGAGGTTTGTGATTAAAATTTTGTCAACCTTTAAAAAGATGTCTAGACTCAGTGACTCATTGTATATAGCATTTACTTCTTTGAAGTACAAGTCTGTTAAGAACAGGTGCAAAAATCTTTCTAAAAAGCTCAAGTCCTATTTTTGAGAAAAGATGAGCTAAGAGGTGGCTTGAGGGGGAAAATCCCCTTAGAATATATCTAAAATAAGCAAGTGTATTATATGAAAATACAAAAAATATAGCACAACATTTTGCAAGGCTTATTTCCTCCTTGTACTACTTCTGATTTGTTTTCAGTAATAATGTTTAGTGTATGGTCAGCATTATTATCTGTGTATCAGGATATGTAGTTGTCTTGAAGAAAGGTACACTTGAAAGGAAGAAAGCACACATTAGGATTCACAAAAGCTCCTGAAACTGCCCTTGAAATCATCCAGGATGCTCTTAAACTTAAAGGATTCATTATTAGATGGTGGTGGTGATAATAATAATAAATATAAACAGATAAAATATAGAATATTATTATAATATTAATAGGTAAATTCATAATTATTGCTAGTTATTATCTGAAGACGTTTCTTTTTCTCCCCAAAAACTGTTTAAAATTCTTTCTCTATTCTTTGATGTTTTCAGTAAAATAGAAAATACTCAAAATATACCACATTTATGAAGGATCAGTCTCACAGTATGTATATAGTATATATACCATATACAGTGTATAGTAACTTAGTCATTCTTTGTGGAAGAGCTAACTCCAATGATATGAAAATCAGTCTAAAAGTCATCTTCAAAGCAATTGAATGGTCTCTGCTTAGCATAATGGATCCAGATTTTTACACAAAACAATGGATATTAATAGACAAAAGAAACAAAATATTTTGTAACATATTTTATTTTCTTGGAAGGCTTGATATATTTTTAGATGTAATATGTCTATTATAACTTTTGTTCTTCATTATACTGTATTTTTTATTTCTTTTGATTCACATTGGTTTTCTGTTCTTATTACTTTCTGTTGATTTTTTTTCATACTGTCTTTCTGCTTATTTGCAAAATGATTGCATAGAAGTGGTTTTGCATGCCCTGGCTATATAACTATTTCACAGGAATGCTTGTGAATAAGCATGCTTGGCCAGTAACTTCGTAATATTTCTTCTTTAATGATTGTAAAATATGCATAATTATTAAATGTAAGGAGTAATGTTGTAGCTCAAACCTGAGTAAACTTATGGGGTTTTTAATCCTTCCTTTTAATTAGTTTATAAAAATCTATAATGGAACATTGTACTTCCAAGTGCAACTTGGTTTTGAAAATCTGAATTAGGGACACTTTTGTCTTGACCATCGTTACATATGCTTTTACCTTTTTAAAACGTGTTATGATACATGTTACAGCTGAGAAAAAAAGTTGCTATTTTCTCATTTTTCATCACAAAAACAGATGAAGGTGAAATGGACTTTTTTATATACACTAGAGAGAAATATTTTGTGTAATGTTTGGTCACAAACTGATTGCTATAGCAAACACATTTAATAAAATCAATTCTGTTTCTAGGTTCCATGGTGCCTTTCTCCATGCGGATTTTACATGCTGAACTTCCTCAGTACCTAGGGAATCCTCAGGAATCACTGGACAGGCTGCACAGTATGAAGATTGTCTGCACTAAGGTAACAGGTTCTGTATGGGTGCTAACATGTCTTAATGTTTAAGAAATGTGTTTTACTGTACTTATAATGAACATTAAGTTTAAACTATGACATTTGTGTTCTCCATCTTGATACATCTAAAGAACTCTCTAGAAGTAAGTAAATGCCTCTTCCATTTTAGGATACATCATTGTCTCCTCTGTGGTAGCTCTGGTTAGGTTGTGTAGAACAGAGGACAGCATGGCTCTTTTGCTTTCACTCTTTTGCCAGACAAGACATGGAGGACAGTAAGTAGATGTATTTAAAGGCAAGTAGGAGAGTTTTCTTCTCTCACTCAGCTCCACCCAACGAGCTTAAAACAGAGTTGCTAATGATCTTGATCCTTCAGAAAAACTCCAAATAGCTGGTTTAGGAAACAGCAGTAATTGGGAATATCAGTGCAACTTGTTGAGGTTTTTTAGAGGTTTTTTTGTAGTTACAAAGTTACAGCCTAAGTTGGTAGCCCATATGAGCCTATCGCAAATATAAGATTTGTCAGTGCTGAAAAAGGAGTGATGGTGTTGTGGGAACTAACCTTATCCACTAAATCAAACACCCTGACTATTAGGCAGTCATCCTTCAATATTTTCTACAGAAATCTTTTCCTAAGTACTCTAAAGCAACATTGATTATGAATGTTACAATGGGGTAAACTCCAGTAGAAATGCAGTATTACTGTTTTATCTGTGACACTTGGAAGTTCAAAATTGTATAAGATAAATACATGTGATTAATTTTTATTTTCAGTATTCCTTGAAAATTACTTTTATTTACATCTAGAAGTAACTTGGATCACAGAAATTAAAGGATCTGATAATTTCCAATTGTATAGCTATAATGGCCTTATATATATAAAATCAACTTGCTTCTAGCAGAGTATTGACCAAAGGTTTGCAGTAAAAAAAAAAAGAACAGAACTGTTCTTTGTATTGTCTAGGAAAAAGATTAAAGGTTTAGGTAATAAGAATGTAGCATTTGTTACAGAATTGGAAAGAATTTATTTGGAAGCATCTGAGAGATATACCTAATTTGGCCAAGAAGTGCTGCTTCTTCACACTTCATGAATGCTGTTACCTGCTCATGAACATTTCATCTATTAATACTACTGGCAGACCATTCACTCCAGCCTTTTCCTTTATAAACAGTCCTCCTTAATTTGAAGTAATTTTTTCCTTCTAGGAAATGTCATACTCCTCCGTTGCAGATTTGCATGGTGCTTCTACTGACATCTGCCTCCCCTGGTCTGCAGCAGATCAGCTGTTTCTTCTCTTGTTTTCATGCAACCTAATATTAAGAGCCACGTTGTTTCCCCTCAGTCACAAAGATGCCACTAGATTCCAAAACTAACTGGTTTCTGAGTTCTTTTATCCTGTAATTGGAAGAGAAAATTGTATAAATGTGAAAAAAGAGGTGGCTGCTGAGCAGGGCATTCATCAGCCATCTGGCTAGCTATTGAAATGTTACAGTGTCATCAGCCATGATTGTCCACAGATTAGAGATTATCTGTGTCAATAGAGGAATGAAAGAAAAGGAAATCAACTCACTCCCTTCTACAAGAGATTGAAGTCATCTGCAGTCATGGGATGGCTGTGCTTGTGTTCTTTTCCTTGAAGTACATATCCCTCAAGCACAGCCTATTTACCAAAGGAACTTTAAACTTTAAACCATGATGCAGGATTTTATTTGAACATGAAATAGGATGATGCTTAAATAAGGGAAACTTAAAATAATAAAATGGTTTGGGTTGGAAGGGACCATAAAGATCATCTAGTTCCAGACCCCCTGCATGAGCAGAGACACCTTCTGCTAGACCAGATGCTCAAAGCCCCAGCCAGCCAACCTTCCAGGAGGGGGGGCATCCACAACTTCCCTGGACAACCTGTTCCAGTGTCTCACCACCCTAGCAGTAGAGAATTTCTTCCTAATGTCTAATCTAACCCTACCCTCTTCCAGTTTAAAGCCACCTCCCCTCATCCTATCACTACACACCCTTGGAAAAATACCTCCCCAGCTTTCTTGTAGGTCTCCTTCAGGTAGTGGAAGTCTAGAATAAGGCTCTCCCCAGAGACTTTTCTTCTCCAAGCTGAAGAACCCCAACTCTCTCAGCCTGTCCTCATAGAAGAGGTGCTCTAGCCCTCTAGCATTGTCATGACCCTCCTCTGGACTTGCATCATCATGCTGGGGGCTCTGGAACAGGACACAGTGCTACTGGACACAGGGGGTCTTAATAGAGCAGAGGAGAATCAGCTCTGTCAACATGCTGGCCACACTTCTTTTGATGTTGTTATGGTTGGCTTTCTGGGCTGCAATTGCACATTGCCAGCTCGTGTTTTCATCAACAAAGAACCCCTCAAGTCCTTCTGCTCAGGGCTTTTCTCAATCCATTCTCTGCCCAGCCTGTATTTGCACTTGGGATTGCCCCAAACTATTTGCAGGACTTAGTACTTGACATAGTTGAACTTCATGCAGTTCACATGGGCTCCCTTCTCAAGGTTGTCAAGGTCCCTAGGTCCTTCTAGGTGGCATCCCTTCCCTCATGAAGAAGGTAAAATAGAAATAAAGGAGATTTACAAATGAAAATACACATTTCCTTTGCATTAAGTTCTTAAAGAACAAGTCTCCTATTTTTAACTCCATCAGCCTCTAGTGGCTTGGGTTAGTAGATGTCCTGTGTGATCCCTTGCACCCTTGGGGAAAACTGCTTTGAGGCTGGCTGTACTTCTTCTCCCAGCTCTTTTTAGAAGTCTTCTCTTCTCTGCCCTTGCTGTTGGTTGACAGATTGGCATCTCTTTCACTCTGCCTTTCTGTATCTGAATTGGCAAAGTTTCTCCTGGGTTAGTTTGCTGCCAGAAAGAGAATGATCTCCCTTTGCTTCTGACAGCTTCCACCAGAGCCAGGACACAGTTGTAAGGACAAGACATTGTCTGTGCTGATAGATGTTCCTTTTTTTTAAGTACGGTACACAGAAAACTACAAATGAACAAATAAAATATACCATCCTTCTCAAGGGAATGTTTCTCATTAGTTGTTGTAGACACCTCATTGCAGATTACTGCACTTGTTTGCATTCAATTACATACTTTGTCTTTTGGAGCAATTCAAAGACAAATGTAGAAACAGGAGTGTGAAAAGGGACAGCTTGTAAAGATAAATATGTTTTTAAAAGAAAGTTGTAAATTGGTGATAATTTAACCATTTGAAGTCTGAGTTGGGTGACAAAAAGGGTTGTTTAGATATATGTTGGTTTGTTGTGGGTTTTTTACAGAATTTTATTAGTCTTAATAATCTTAATCTCACTTGGAATGTTCAGGAATAAACTGCACAGTACTTACTAAAACGTGTGGCATAACCAAGAAAATACTGTAAAGGAAGTACAATCATTAGTCTTAATGTGTGTATGTATCACTTGGGAACCAGTTGGCTTGTACAGAATTAATTGGGGAGTTTTCAACCAAAAGTCTCAAGTGTTTTACTTCTCATTTTTAAAGAGTAGAAAAATAATCCTTGGTCATTCATATTTACAAAAGGGCATAGGAATAGTCATTATGTAAATGAGTTGATCTTGGAGTCATAAAAGCTGGAAGAGAGAAAAGACCTATTCTCTCACCCATTCTGTCTCTTTGCAATGCAGGGTTGTTTTCCAGATTTTAATGAGCCAGCCTATGGAGCTGAGGCCACATCCCCTGGGAGGCTATTCCAAGCTAATGCTAATGTATACTTATCAAAAGAAAATCTGTCTTCCTATTTTGTTTCTCTTCCTTAATATAATTGGGATTTTTCCTATCTGATACCTCCTTTTAACCTGCTTAATTCCCTCTTGCTTTTTGTTGTATGCATTCTACAGACCCTGGCTCTCACAACCCACAATGTGGGCATGGCACTGTCACATCTCGCAAAGTACAGCTCCCCAGGGCTGGGGGACAAAAAACAAACATCCTGTCCCATGGAGTGGGTGCAGGGGACATTTCCCAGAGTGGGGGTCAATCAACCCAAAGGGATTCAGAATGTGCCAGGTTCAGAAACAGAGAGAGAAAGAAGAGATAGGAAAGATATCACCACCCTTGGATACAGCCATGATCATGATAGGAAGTTGTGGTCCTTGGATGGGGGGCACTGATCCAGCATTTCCAGTGTGCCTCTTCTGTGGTACCTGACCCCGCTTTTTTGGAAGGGGCACAACCAGCTGTTCACTTGGGCCCCTCCAGATGAGATGAGTGGGCAATAATCCTTATTTCTGCACATGTGACCTCTTCAGTGGCCTTACATGGGCACACATGAGGTGGCACTGTGCCTCTGCAGGGTACAGCTTGCCTGTCCCTGTGCCTTATGGGATAAGGACAGTGTCCTCCTGCCTGTCAGGGCAGCCATCAAAGAGAGCTCCCCTTGCAAGGACAGTGTTCAGCTTATCAGGGTGACCACTGAAGGACACTACACTTGGCAGCTTTGGATGAGCTGTTCATTTAAAGGTCTTACCATATTTACCCTGTCACTGTTTTTTTATCTCAGTTTCTTAAACCCCCATCTGCTGAGGTATCTCTGGCACCTGAAGCAGGATTGGAGATTGAGTGCAAAAGCATAATTGCATTATTTGTATTTTCCCTGTACAGGCAATAATGTCCTTATGTTTCCTAGGATTCCTGCAAATTTGTTAGCCAGATATGGTCAGATATTTTAGTGTCTTGTAGCCTGGGGGAGAGGAATTCAGTGGAATTTTTAGTATCTTTGTGTTGCTGCTGGTCTTCCCAACAGGAATTGCCTCAGTGAGTTGTTGCCCATGTAAGTCTATCTTGAAGTTAATGGTCTCCAAACATCCAAGCACCAAGAGTAGGCTTTGTTCTTTTCAAGTAATAATTTTAAAATGGGTGTGATCACTTTAGTGCTAATAATGCTGAGGATGTGCTGGTAAATGCTTACCTGGAGGGGGAAATGTAAAAAGAGCAAGTCAGGCTTAAACTCAACTCCTCCCTTGTTTGTACCTAAGATCCCTAGCTGATTGAGGAACAGCTGGAAATGCACAGGTCTTATAACTGATTCTTCAAGTGGCATAGTGGTACTGGGCTCTTCCACCAGGTGGGTACAGAACTGGACAGTGTGTTAACAGTGTTGCATCCTAAGAAGCCTCTGCAAGTGTCAGGTCTGTAAAACTTTAAAAAAATACTTTGTGCCAATTTGTCTGGTAGCCACTTTCTCTGGAGTTCCACCACTCTTTCATGAGTAGTTACATTCCTCCCTGGCATTTCCATACATGCTTTTCCTATGTCCTGCTCTATTTTACTTCCAAATTGATGAACTTTTCAGTCTTTTAGCTACTGATTGTTTCTGGGGTTTATTTTCAATGAACTTCCAATTCTGGCTCAGTTACTAAGGCCGTGTAAGTATTCTGTTTCTCACACGCTACTTCTTTCTAGGGGGTATTTCTGTTGATGCCTTGTGTGATGAGTTTGTAGAAATGATAATTCTGCACCAGTCTGAGTACCCAAAAAGCCACAGTTCCAGAAGCACCAGGAAAGGTTATTTTGAGTAAGAAGCTAGTGCTGGTGAAAAGTCATGGAAGAAGAAATGAAGTAGTAGTAAAATAGTAAAAAAAGATATGTAAGGACAGGAAACAAGGAGCACACATGGTGGTGTGCCTAGGTTAGTAATTACATTATACAGGCAATTGATAGAGAAGAAAACAGAAGATGTAAGTGAAGTAACACCAACCAGTGAAAATAATGAATGTGCATTTATAAATATTCTAAACAAGAAAAAATATAGGCCCAACATAAAGCTGATGTTAAGGCAAATGTTACTAGTATTCAATCGCTTTTCTCTTTATAACAGAAATGGATTTTTAGAGCTATCCCATGTGATAGTGCTAGAATAAACAGTTCACCCTCTGTAGAAAAGTGCTATGAGAGCGTTTGCTAAAATTAAACATTTCATGTCAACTAACCCAGATAGCTTACATTGAATAAGTACCTGAATCATTAATGTTACTGTTAAACAATTGCTGGAAAACTGGGGAAATGCCCTAATACTGAAAAACTGCAGACGATGTTCCTGTGTTTAAGAAGGGCAAAAGGAGATAAACCTAGGGAATAAAACAATTAGCCTCAAATCAGCAGTGGGTTTCATTTTTAATTACGTTCAGCTAGAGGTGATGGCTAGATATCCCCAAGTAATGTCACAGAATGGTTAATGTAATAACTCTAATTGTATGCCAATATCTAATTCTTTATTTTTTGGTGATGTTAATGAATATGTTTTCAGAGAAGAACTTGGACAAACAAATGAATTGTCTTTTTAAACAGGACAGGCTATCTCATTGGTGAAGACACCTTGTGTTTAGACTATTTCAAGGGTAAGAAATAGGCCTTATTGAGAATGAGAAATGATCACTACATGTTTACCAGGGGAGAGAAAGATCATGTCTTTATATACTGGACAGAAAACAGACAGTAATGTGTTTCTGGCAGAGAAAGGTTTGTTTTTCCCTCTGACAAAGTGCCTCATTATACACTGGGCATTTAAAACTTAAATGTAATGCTTAGGTTTTCTAAGGGCTTGCTGGGTGGCTACACTGCTTTTGAAAATGTCACTGAGATCCAGGCATGCCACTGCAATCTCATAAATTGCTGCCTATCAGCTAAGCTGCAGTGTCTACTCCTGTATGCTCATAACCTCTCAGAATCTGAGGTAAGGCATCTTACCCTAGCTCTTTGTAAACAAGGTTTACACTAAGTCATATTACTTGTATTTGTCATGGGCTAACAGTTCTTATTGGCAACATTAGCCTGGTTCAGCTGCCATGTGGTAACCACAATCATTTCCTCGTATGTCTCTCCTAGACTTAAGTCTTTGTAGCAAAACTTATGGCACATAACTTGAAGATTTTGCTCTAGTCTGTGAAAAGAGAGTGGTACCTCTCAGGGCAATTCCTTCCACCACAGGATGTATAAAATAGGTGGCATGAAGTCTCTTTCTCAGGGCATGGATTTCTCTTTGTTGGCCAGCACACTGTCTGAGGCCATATTTTTTCTACATGTCTTTGTTTTGGAAGATTTCCTGTGTTGTTTTCAAGTGTTTGCTTACAAAGCACTGAGCACGATTGGGAATGCTTTGCTGGTGTGGAAAAAAAAAATTCTTAATACAGAAGCTGAGAAAGCTCATAAGTGCTTCTCAGTCCCCAGAAGAGGAAGCTCCTCTCATTTCCCTAACTGGGTAACCACAGTGGCTGCTTGAAGAGTAAGTGGCCATAATGGGGGTTTTTGAAGGAAATGTCAAGCAGTGACCAGAGTTATAAATCTGTAACAGGGCAATCTGTGGGAATCAGTAAACAAATTTGGAGAAACTCTAATGGTATTAGAAAAATAAAAGCTGACATGCATGTCGACTGGAACCTGCTGTACCTAAGTGCTTAACACCCGAGGTTCATTAAGCATACATTTTCATTCTTCCAGAGAGACAACAAACGTTTCATTCACTCAACATTTTACATAATTTAAAATCTGTAATAGATAAAAAGAAGCAATAAAATACAAACTTTGGGAAGGAAATTTCACTAAGTAGTAAGAGGAGTATGCATTAAGGACAAAAAGATGAAACCAGAGCTGATATGTAGGGTGGGGTAGAGTCAAGTGGCAATGGCTTTCTGTGAAAAAATCAGCTTGACTTTCTTTGTGGTCATTAACATTCATTCTCTGGTGAACCATATTTCATGTTTTGCTTAACAAAATGTCTATGTCCTGTCCCTAGAGTGTGCTGACATTTAATGTTCTGTAAGTATCATAAACCAGAACTCTAACATCCTTCTACCATACAATGGCTTTCTTTCCTTATGCAATTGATCTAGCTATGGTGGTAATCACTAATTTTGAACTGTACCTAGGTAAAGCATTGCTGCCTGCATTCGTTTTCATATGGATTGTCAACTGTAGATAGTTCGCATTTAATATATAGTACTGTTCAAACTCTCATTGTTACTTTAAATATTTACTACAGATACTAGAAAACTTGGAACAAGGCTTAGCTGAAGATGGAAGTATGACTAGTATTACACAGGAGAACAGACAAGGTGAGTATTCTTTAAACATTTTTTCACAGGCAATATGTTTTTATCGTTGCCTAAGTATGCTAGAAGTTTTCAAAAGACTGCCCAAGAGTTGTTAACACAGTATTTTTGTAATCTTATAACCTACTCAGCCTCTGAAATGAGACACTTTGTACTTTTATTTCCTGGAATTAATTTCACAGTTTTGCCCTTGATCAAAATGATGCACTAAATCAGTTTTTCTCCTACTTAGAAGAAAACATGGCTGCTATCCTTTAGTAATGAATATATAAGTGTATTGCTGTTGCAGCTAGATGGATGTTTCATTTTAAGCCTTGCCTGAGTGGCTTCTCTCCATCCTCCTGTCTGAAATCTGCTAAATTTCGTAAGATGGAACTGCCATCTTACAAAGGCTACTCTGGCCTAGGGTGCTGCTACACAGATGGCTCAGTCTCACATAGCTGCATGGTGCTCAGACTTCTGAAAAACCTAAGTCACTTTTCAGAGTAAGATTTAGATCATATTAATCTACATCGTTATTTTCATGATTTTATATTCAATTATGGTTGTTCTCTTATTCTTTGTCTCTTAGTTGTTTAGCATCCGTAGCGTAGGACACCTTACTGCATAAAGAAAGATCATCAGGACAAAGTAGTTGTCCAAGGTTTTTTTTCTTTTGTCTTGCTTTTAAAAAACACAATTTGTACTAGTAAGGTTATGAGTATACTTAAGAATTGGACAAAAGGTGACATTTTAAGCATTGTTAGGGATTATGTGAACCATTCATGGTGCCTAGGAAGTAAAAAACATTACACCAAGAAAACAAAAACCTCTCAGCTTCAACTAACAGTCTAAGGAAATCTTACCAACTTCTTTCTAGGATAGCATTCACCCGGAGCCTGTGGGAAGAAAAAGTCTGCCTCTGAGATAGGGAGAGGCTGAGTAGAGTTGTTAGCAGAGTTTAAAAATAGTAAAAGTAATTCCCCAAAATGATGTCTGTATGGGAGGGTGCAGACCTGTCTCAGCTCTTCTTCCTGGTCTTCAAATTGGCTGGATGTAAAGCACCTTTAATGTATTATTTTACTTAATACACTATCTGCCCTAAAAAAATGAACACGTGTGTGAGCAGCATCTCTAATAAAGGAATGTCCAATTATAGTCAGATGAATACACTAACTGCTCTTCTCTTTTGACTGTGAATTATTTTTAACATTTTCACTGTTTTTCTTCTCATGTATGCACAAATCCACCTGTATGCACAGTTCTCAACTTCCTTCTGATATGATCCTGTTGGTGTTGTTTTCTTCTAGTAATAGAAATGGTTTTTTTAATACCATTTATCACCTTTTTGGAAATTGAATTTCTTAAATACTGAAGGGTTAGGGAGAAGAGAAATAATTTCATATTGAAGATTTATCCACAGTACTCAAGGAGTTTCTGCTCTCTCCTTGTATCTGTTCTTTTTGGCCTCTCTTCTTCTACCTACTTTTCCCTGTTATTCCTTTTTCTGCCCTCTTTTTTGTCCTTATTATCCCCACATTCTTTTCCTTTTTACCTCTTTAAAATCAAGACCCTGATTCCCCTTCAAGGTACGAGGACTTTTTCCTCGCTGTTATAATCCTGCATCCTGCAGTCTGCCTCACTTGTGTGTTTCTGGCTCCTTGCTTTTCCTCTCTGCTGCTGCTTTTAAAGCTGAGCTTGGCTCAGGAGGAGACGTAGTTAGAAAAGCAGCAGCTAGTGGTTACCAGGGTGCAAGGATGCTGCAAATTTGGAGAGATCTTTGTGTGTCTACTGTGCAGCTGCCTGTAGTTTTAAGACTGCCAAAAAGCCCATGGGACCTTTGCAAAGACTGTTGGCTGCTGGTGTCTGTGGAGGTCAGCCAGGTCTGCTCCCTGCCTGCTTCTCTGCTGCATTTGGATCTCCAGGAGGCTGATAATGGATTTGGTTTTTTTTCATATGAGACTAGCTGAAGCAAACCTTATTAACTTTATGTGAAGACAGCCTTAATTCATTATGGGGATTATGCTTAGCATGTAATTTCCCTTTTGCTGGTATAAGAAGGCGCCACACCGATCGACTTATCATGCACATCTCCTCTAGTGCAGAATGGAGCACATCATATTCCAGTTTTTCAACAGGCAGACAGGTTTAGCATTGCACCACTTACCTGGTAACACATTTTATGAGGTTCCAGTTTTGTAACTTCTCAGTACACAGAGCTTCTATTGAAATGAATGGCACTGTGGAGCACAGAGTCCTTGATAAGTAACAAGGAAGAGCAAATGCTTAGGAGTGGAAGCACACCTCTGTCGACCCACACAGTGGCTTTCAGGCATTTCAGTAACCTAAAATAATCAGCTATTGTGTTTCAATATTGTTTACTGCTTTGCAGTTTTTCTTTAACTCCTTCTTACCAGTGAATGCTAAGAAGCTTCATCCCACAGGACAATGCAATTTCCAGATCATGTTTACAGCACAGACCGAAGCCATCTGATCTGTCTGCTTTGCAGTCCTTTTTGAGAACTGCTATTGGATAGTTAGCAGGAAAGCTGGATGTCTCCAGTGCAGGAACAGCCATCTGATTTTTGTCACTTAAGTTGTAAAAAGCTGAAACGTGGTTACTGTGACATCAAACTCTAAGGACATGCAAAAAGGATAAAAGAATATAAGTGAAGCTATAAAGGAGAGTTATTTAATTATTTCCAAGTTTTACAGACACCCACAAGAAAAGAAAAACAGAAATGTATCATGGTTTACATCATCCTCTGCATTAATGTGGTAGGGATGCACGGTCAAGGAGAAATTTCTAAAACAAAAGCTAGGAGTAATGTATACTTTTAAGGTACAGTGTATGAAATAGTGGATTTACTGGATTCAGTCTTGGGTCCCACATTATGCCTCTCTTTTGACAAAGGTAATTTGCCAATGTTCATGGGTTGTTGGGGTTTTTTTGTTTTGTTTTGTAGTTGGAGAGGATAGGTTTTTGGGATGGGAGTCGGCATTTCACCAAGCTCTTCTCTTATTTGTGATGGCATTTATGTGCTGAAAGAATAATCTATGTGACCTGCCATGCTTTCATCAGAGACTGCATTATTGATACAAATAAGTGGGCTCAGTTATCAGAATCTCATTGAAAATAGCCTCTTCTCCCTTTCCCTCCCCCCCTTCTGAAATCATTACAGTGACCTTGTCAGCTGATGGACCAAGATACATTTATTTTCCAAATGTACTAAATTAATACTCCTAATGTTTATTTGTAAGGATTAGAGGAATATTTCTAGCATTGATCTATGGTACTGTAACTCAAGAGAAAACAAGGATCTATGTGAACCATTCTCTTACAACCTCAGGAGTCTGTCTGCAAAGCAAGAGAGAGCAATCTGCCACTGCAGCTTTTAATGCCTGCAAGCTCCAGGAGCACAGGGAGAGCAGACAGGCTTGGCAGATTTTTTCAGCATATCTCTAAGCCAGAGGCAAGCACAAACAGTCCCAGACTCAGACAGTTCTCACCCTGAATGTTTTGGCTCTGAAATGACATTTTAGCTATGTTTGATTTTTGAGTTCATCACATTTAATGCTGTAGATTACATGTTTTTAAACTGATGCTCATTATCACTTGAATCATTTATGCACCTTTTGTTCTGATATTGGGAAATATGTGGCTTCTTTTAGCATTTAATATTTGGCCTGTGCTCAAAGCTGAGCGGTTGTCGCTTGCTCTGTGTTCCATGGGATCTGATCCCCAGAGCCGCTCCAGCAATTCCCTCAGAGATGCAGAATTTTCTTTATGATGTTACAGCATGGCTGAGAATTAAAAATCCTAGGCTAAAACCCAGGGGTGTTAACAAGGGGGATCTTTCAAAATCCTAATTCCTAGGACCCAATAATTGATGGCAAGAAAGAACCTCTAATTTATCTGTGCAAATTCACAAGCTGCTCTTATTTTGCAGCCTCTGTTCAGCTGTGGAGGTCACGTCTGGGCCGGGTGATGTACTCCATGGCAAACTGTCTGCTAATGATGAAGGTACGTGGGTGGCAGCAACTGCAGAGGTACCGTATATTCTAGAATAGAACGTTAGGGAAAGCGCAAGCGAATTACTGGTGCACAGCTAAGGGAAGAGTGCCTGACTGGACGTGGACGTTTTGCTTAGTGAAGAATTAATTAGACTTAACAGTGTCTTATTGAATAGATAACCACTTGCAGTAATATTCTTTGGGAACATATCTGTACTGATTTCTCCCCAAATCATCCTGGAGACTATGCAATAACAGTACAGAATTTGCATTTTTAAATTGAATTTTTCAAATACTTAACTAAATGTTGTAATTAAAAACAACTATATGCTTTTTTTCAAACTGTGCAGTAGAAATGTTATTTTATTTGTGATCATTAATAAGCCTTTGTATACAATAAAAATCCAGAACATCTAAATACAGCCTCCCATGTCAACTTATCACAGTTGCAAGATATCTTCTTTCAAGTTAAATCCTCGCTAATGGATAGGGAGGGTAGAGAAAGGAATAAAAGCAAAAGTAGCTGACTTCCAGTGGGTGGTGTCTGGGTTTTTTCCCCTTGTTTCCAGCTTACTTTTTTAAGCAATCCTACTGCAATTGGTGCAACACTCTTCCCTTGTGTTCAGGAAGTAGAAATAAAACTTTTGACTTGCACCTCATGGTCAGGGGATATCACCATATCTCAGCCTGCAACCAGCTGCTATTATCCTGAGCTTAACTGTACTTCACAAATCAATTAGCAGCAACAGCCTGGAGCAGAGCTGTCAGCAGTATAATCTCCAGAGGCCCAGATTTGTACTCCTTGCTCCCTGGTCTGATTGCCCAAGGTCATGCCAAACCCGACCCTCTGATACTAAGCTCCTTCCCAAACTGAGCTCTATACTTAGTATTACAATACTAAAATTATGGTTTTTCTTATTAAATATTAATGTATCCAAACACTACCTTAAATACAAAGGAATATCCTTTTTATGAAAATTAGGGAAAACAAAAATTTGTATTCATAATAATATTGCAGTCAGAATATTTTTGTCTGAATAGAAATAATTGTACATCAAACCCTGAGGTATTTTTAAGAATTAGTAAACATTTGTGTATTGAAGCAGGTTCCTGACATAGGTTCAGCTCTTAAGGAACTTCCTTTTTCAAAAAGCAAGTGAAAAAAAGCATGAGTTGCCATCCCAAACAAAGTCAAATATATAAATAAAAAATGTTGGTAATACATTTTTTCAAGTTCAGTTTACTTTTGACTGTGAATTGTTTTTAACATTTTCACTGTTTTTCTTCTCATGTATGCATAAATCCACGAGTATTCACAGTTCTCAACTTCCTCCTAATTTGATCCTGTTGGTATTGTGTTCTTCTAGTAAGAGAAATATGTTTTTAATACCCCTTATCACCTTTTTGGAAATTCAATTTCTTAAATACTGAAACTCAGATACTTCTTAAGACCAATTTTACTTAACATCTCACAGATGTTAAGTTAGAAATTTATGGTTTCACAATAAATTCCAGAGTACCCACAACTGCACAGTAATGCTTAATTACTTTCTGAAATTTACACTTCAGTGCATTGGCTATGGGCTAGTTGTGAGCTTCTCAGTTTTCAGAAATATCTGTATATGGAGAAACAGAGTTTCTAAGAAAGATTTTTCAAACATTGCCATGTTGCCATTAAAACCAGAGTATTATATGAAATAAATTTTTCCACTTAGGTGACAGATACTCTGTGGGAGAATTATATTGGTTGTTTATAAATTTAATAATTTCTAAGACCATTCTAGCATGCAGCAGTGCTATATTCGTCTTCTCCACCTTCTACAGTGTTCAGTACAAAACTATTTCTTCAAATCATTTTTAAACGTTCTTTTGTTAATTCTCCCATGAACAATTATACTAATTGAACTGTTCCAGATATATTTTTTGGATGTTGTGTAATACACTTTAAAAGCTGCGTTTGTTTTTATTCAAATATTTCAAGTGTGTGTGTTTTAAAAAAAAAAAAATTCATTCTCCAAGTCAGTGCCTTCTATTGCCATCTAGTGAACATTTACAATATTGCAATATAATCAAATTTGAACCCCAAGTACTGCTAGGTTAATGGAATAGGTAGTGATATTAGTAAATTAGTAATAGTCTTTTAAGAAAGTAAAACTATGTGACACTGGAATAAAAAAAATTAAATCTGATTATCTTTTTTTTACTAACCTCTTTCTGTGGTAAGAAAATTTCAAATGTATTTCATACAGAAAATCTTACCAGGAATGACACTTGAAAAAAAAAAAAAAAAAAAAAAAAAAATAGGTTTCTTTCATATCATATTTCATCTGCATTACTTATCTGACTTGAATTCTGTTTATGTAACACAGTGATTTTTGTGTTTTTTAACAATGGCCCCATTAGTTTCACAGCTAAACACTTCATTAAATTATTTATACGGGGAGGTATATTTTCTGGAGGTACAAAAGTGAGATGCAAAGAGTGATTAACCTAGACTTGTGCAGGAAACCTATAGTGAAACAGGAAATTATTCACACATCTCCCTAACCCTGGGACCACCTTCCCTAGGTGCTGAATTCTGCCTGCTGTGCTTGAGAACTCTCTTCTCATCTGTGTGACTGATGATGCAGCTCAGTAGCAGTTTAAGGCAGTGCTACTGTGCAGTCTTTTCTTGTTCATCCCCTTTTCTCTGGTGCAACCATTGCTAAATGTATTCTATCATCTCCCTTCCTATCACCACTATTGGACTTAACCAAGTGAGAAAACCAAAGAAATGATGGATTGTCTTTCCCATTTCGTGTGAACAATGGGCAGTGTTAGGGAGGAGATGGAAATAGAGCAAGAAGGAAAGAGAAGAGACCATGTGATGTGTCATAGTAGACTTCCATTTACAAGAACTGTGGGTTTGAGTCCCTGTGAAAGCTTATCTGGAATATAGCAGCATGAGGGAATATTCATTTAAAATGCAACTGATGATGTGCATTGCTTCATTTCAACAATCTAATTGAAGCATGTCTGTCATTTTACTAAATTACCATGGAAGCATCTTGCAGACTTCTTAAGTTCTTTTCATCTGAGTTAAACTCGCTTTTGACATTATCTTGCTAGACTTCTGCCTCTCTGAGGAATAAACACTTAAGTACTTTCCATGTGTATTATAAATGCACTCTAATTAAAGGCACGTTTTGCACTTTTTAGAACTTTTTTCAGTGTTGTCTTGGATTTTGTAGAACTTTTTCTTCATAAAAACAAAAGTGTTAGAATTGCTTTTGATTTGGATCTAATACAATTAAAACTGTACAAAGAAGGAGGTAACAGCTTGTACTAATGACGCAAGGGACTGATGCCTAAGGACTTTGGTTCCTTTATGATTTAAAGGAGAAAGACTGCATGAATCATCCAATCTTTTGCCTAACTGTGCTGCAGTACTGCTCTTTGGATTCAGAACACTCTGAATCTCTGCTTTCATAACCCTTCCACAAATGTACTGGATAGGAAGGGTAAGTTATCCTTGTCCTCTCTTTTCAAAATATAGTATTTATGAACTGTACACTTTGTGTAACTCAAGCTGATTTTTAGTGTATGGTTTATTAAACCTACTTTCAGCATTCTGCACTTCATGGTTACTTAATGCTTATTTCTAAATATTTCCTAATTAGTATTTTAAGTGCTTAAGGTGGTGATGAGTGAAACGTAGAAATACATAATGCAGTCACCATGGAGGGAATTAGAGCTATACTGCAGTGCATCTAAGAAAAACAAACCCCACTTGCCATTTTTGTGCAAGTAGATCCAGTGGCTTGCAACTGTTTTGGATGGGAATATTTAATGTTAGCTACAAATTTTCATAATAAAAGAGATTTTGAATTGTAAAACAATAGGCCAACTCTTATTCACATCCTGAACAGTATAAATTCAGTGTTTCTTTTAGGATTTCTTTACAAAGATGTGGAAAATGCAAAGGCTTGCAGTCTATAGGAAGACCATGACAATATGTCAGCCTTACCTTTAAGCCTTAATCACAAGCTGTAGTCACTGTTTTTTTGCCTGGCAGTACCTAATATGTCTTACTCCTCAAAACCAAATCTTGTATGAACCAAGACTTCACTCAGACATTTTTTCTTGTAGCATGTCATATTAGCAAAGTTGGGAATGATAACCAGGTCTTTAGTAAATGAGACCACATCTCACCTACTTTGCAATGTTTCTTAAAAAGAAATTATCACATAAGATGTTTTATAACTTACTATGAAATAGTATCATGATGTAGCTCTTGTAAGATACTCTAGGAATTGACTGCTGCTTCCATGATAATAGGTGGGGGAAGAGGGGAAGCCTATAAAACTCGGTTTGGGATCCTGGATTAACTACAAAATGAGGTTGTATTGAGAAGTGAGCCTGGATAATTGTGATAATGTTTTAAAAGTTTCATCCTGGGGCCATCCTTGCCTGTGCTTAGGGATGTCTTTGGTCATATATAACTTAGTCTTTCGTGGGCTCCTGGAAGACATGGGTCCCATGCCTGTGATAGGTGCTGCAAGGCAAGGGGTAGATAAGCACAGGTGCTATATACTGTGACCTTGTATGGAAACAGGGTGCCAGATTCACACATTTGGTGCATAAACTCTTAATGCTCCACCTCTACAGTCACATGTGAACCTTTACATAGTCCTAGTTATAACAGATATGGTGACGTACAGTCACTTGATGGGAATGTAAAAGGGGAGGAAGGTTTGTTTTGTTTACTTGACCAGGCTGAGTCCATGAAGCCCTCAGAGCATGCATCTCCAAGACATTACTTGGCTGCTTCCTGCCAAGGCTGGCTGCTGTCTACAATAGAGAGCCTGTGATGTTATAGAATCAGAGAATAATTTGGGTTGGAAGGGACCTCTAAAGGACATCTAATCCATCCCCCTGGCAGTAAGCAGGGACATCCTCAACTAGAACAGACTGCTCAGAGCCTTGTCAAGCCCCACCTTCAGTATCTCCAGGAATGAGGTCTTGGCTACCTCCCTAGGCAACCTCTTCCATTTTTACACTACCCTCATCGTAAAGAACTTGTTCCTAACATCCAATCCAAGATCATGAATCTAAGTTTATGATTGTGCACGGTGTCCCCTCGTGCAGTTTCTGACTGAGACTTGTTTGCAGTCAAATCATGCTAAGCTATAAATTAAGCTGACAAACACACTTTTCTATCAGTTTACGTGCATAGTCTCCTGGGATTTGTTTCTGCATCAGTTTGGGGATGTGACTGTTATGCCACCATCCCTCATGGCTGTCCTTTGTGTCTTTGTTGTGTAGCCTGAGCCTTAGAGCGTGCATGAGACTGAGCACTGGGTAAGGGGCAGTGTTAGACCACAGCATGGAAGACACTGAGCACGAAAGCTAGAATTTGTTTTAATAAAATAATTTCTCCATTGAGTATATCTTGTGTTCAAAAAGCTTAAGATTCACAGTCACAGACAGTTCTTCAGATTTTATAAATTACAGTCTTGCAGGTATTAGCAGCCAATACAAGTGTGGCTCAGTTTCCTCTAAGGAGCCAGTTTGGAGGGTCCCTATTCCAAGTTTTTAATGCCTAACTAATACAGTGGAACTCCATGGACAATGAAGTCCTTTAGTGAGAGATATTACAGTGAAAATTGAGTTTTTCCTAAGTCAAATTTATGAAAAAACTTCAGTAGCATAAATGTCATAACAATTAAGGTCTGAGTGTTAAATAAATCAGAGTTTAAATAAATATATTTTAGCATATATGTTGTCTTTGCTCTGAACTCTTCCCCATAAGAGTTCAAATAAGCATGAACGTGGCATGGCACACTAGAATTGGAATAAGCTCTAAATGTTAATAATTAACTCTTTGGAATGAATCATTACACTCACAATATACAAGTTGTTTGCAAGTGAAGGTTCCTGCAGTGCCTCCTCAGCTGTTTTAAGTCAGCATCTACTGCTATAGGACCTATAATTTCTCTCTCATACAGATCAGACTCCAAAGACTTATCTTGTATTTTTGTATTTATGAAACCATTGTTATTGAATGTAACCTCAGGAAAAGAAATAAATAAGCACTTTGAGTACATTGCCTCCTCAGACAAGCAGAAGGTGAAGAAAAAGTACCTTTACCCCAGTATTTGTGATCACGTTTGAGACAGGCTAAATGCGTGCTATAATTTGACCAAGAAAAATGGTAAAGAGTGTCCAGTGCATTTTTGAAAGATTATTCTTTGGTGTCTTTTCTTCCCAAGACCCACCACAAATTCTTCCATCAAATTTGAAAGGCAGGACTGTCAGGACTCCCCAGATGAGCACAGCACTGGGGTTTCTGTCTTTCTATCTGCCTGACTTTTAGAAGCAAGTGTAGGCTTTCTCTGCCTGTATTCTGGATTGCACAAAGAAACTATTGCTGAGCTACTGCAGCCCTGTGCCTTGTGAAAGGACCTACCCATGAGCATCTTCTGGTCATCGTAAGAGTGCATGGGGAGTTTCTCATGCATACCTGCCAAAAACCATGTATCCACACTCTAAAAGCCTTTCACTGCCTTGATCACTGCATGAAACAGATGGGCTTCAGTCACCAGGTGTATGGGTATTTCTTTCCCATGGGAGATGGGACAATGATTGTGTTTAATCCTCTGTCAGTGGTCATTATCTGGAGGGTACAGCTGCACTGCATCTTGAGTAGGCAGATCTCAGAGATGGCCCTCATAGTCTTTCTGCAGGCGTGGGGCTAGGGGGGGGTCATTTGCAAAGCTACCTGGAGTTCAGAACCAGTGTACCCCACACTACCCCAAATCAGTTTTCTATTTAGATTACCTGTTAGTTTTCCTTTCTACATGGTATGGTAGAAGGAAACAAGGTTTGTGGTGAAGGGATAGAAATGGTCTCTTTTTGCCTTGGCAGTAGTGCTTGCTGGTCATCTGAAAATGTGCATGAGTTGCAGGTTCTGATGCATTACATTTTTCACACGTTAAAAGCATATGTACAAACAGTTCCCAAAGCTTTGGAACAGATTTTGTTAAACCATGTAAATTATACATATACTTGAAACATTAGACACTTCTCAAGTATGTATACCCCAGTCACACAGAAGGCACTCGACTTTCATCCTAAATCATAATCTAATCTGAAGGGTAATGTTCAGAAAAATGGAAGATCTCCAGTAGATGCAGTTCCAGTATAACTGAGAAAAGACCAATATAGTCAACTACCAGTGTTTACAGTCTGCCCCACTGAGAAGTTGTAACTCCTTTAATTCTGCTTGAATACGTCTTTAAAAAGGAGATGTAAAGGCTGAAGAATTCTTAACTTAAATATCTGCTTGTGTGCTTTTCACCCCTTTAGGACTATGTGCTTGCTGTAGATGCTTATCACACTGTCATCAAGTATTACCCACAGCAAGAGCCTCAGCTGTTAAGTGGAATTGGAAGAATTTTCCTTCAGGTATGCATTTTATTCCAAATCTGCTAGGTAATATTGCTGTTGACAGCTCTGTAGTGAATAATTGTTGCATTTCAAGCTCTAGTTGTTTTATAGTATCAAATTATAGAGGTGGTGGTCAAAAAACCCAACTTCCACCTCATGTTGTAAGATAAAGTTAGGAAATATAAGGCATCTATAAGATTTTAAGTACATATATGTACATTAGCAAACAAAGAACATGCTGTAGAAAATTGTTGCTCTGAGTAAATTATTAGAATATTCTGCTTTCCCTTAAACTAATGGTAAAGTTCCCATTGACTTCAGTGAGCTAGAATTTCACTAAAAATCTCATTTCTCACTGCATCAAACTACATGCAGCTCTCTAGTCACACTGTATACCATCTTCATCTAGAAAAAAATCAGTGTTCTTTTGTCCAGGTTATATCCACAAGAAGACATAGGAGGACACATGAAAAGAAAAAAACAGGACTTCCCAAGTATAATAAATTTCCATGTAGTTATGTACTTACAGTAATAATTTGAAAAAAAGGAAGTAGAGTAGTGCTTTTGTGTCAGAAAGTGATACATCTAAATAATTAGTATCTGATTGTTTTAATTTTTAGTATCTCACAAGTTCTTTGCAGTTCTTTCATATTTCTGATACTGATATTTCAATTTTTTTCCTTCCTCTCTACTTCTTTTCATTATTCATTATAAATTTAATTCTGAGTTGTTGAGATTTACAAACATTTGTGGCCTTTATGTTATAAAACTCTACACTTGATAGTTAAATCATTATTATTGTTTGCTTGAAATCTTAGAATGTCATTTAAATTCAGTTACAGATTCTCAGTTCTCAGCAGAAAGTCTTGTTTTCTGAACTAAGTTACACAAAGTTATGAAGACCACTAAGTTTTTAACATTTTAATGACTACTAAAAACTAAACCTTTCTTTTAAATGTTCTGTAAAAGAAAAAAAAGGTCAACTGTTTGGAATGTTTACTGAGAAGGTACAAGATGCTGCTAAGAATTGAGAACATGGTAACAAATCAGGGGTGATTAATCTCAAGGCATATTAGATATGGACTCATCAAGCTCCCAGTGGAGCAGACTGGTACTTTGCTTCAGAAATGGATTAATCTCATGGTTAGGGGCTTCCTTCTAATTACCAGGCTAAAAGTATTGAAGGATGGATTCAATTTTGCTTGTGCCAGCATTATCTTTTACTTAAAACTATTTTCTCTGGTTTATGCCTTTATTCTAGCAACTGCTCCGGTGGGTCAAGGGTTGGACTAGATGATCTCTGAGGTCCCTTCCAACCCAGCTAATTCTATGATTCTATGATTTGTGGAAAGAAATTGTATGTACTGTCATTAAAACAATGTATATGTTTTTAGAATGGAAACTTGTTTTGTTTGAGTCTACTCACCAGTATTTTTCAGTCTGCAAATGGACTGTCTCCCTGATACTGTCAGTGACCCATTGCACTGAGGTTGTTTTCTGACATGTTTCAGTCTCATGCACTGAAGTCATCCTGTGGTCCTTGGCTATGACCCAGAAGCTGTGGATTAGCCAAGGATGGGTCCTATGGTAGCTACCAGGCCACTGTATTCCAGTTTTTCTTCCTGCTGAAAGCTTCTGCCTGTGGGCAGTGTCTCTCTTCACTTCCTGCAGAGTAACACTCACTCACACTGCAAGTAAATTCTGATCTTTCTCGTTTTCAGCTAACTTTAAGAACTCTGGAGTGATGTACAACCAAATAGCCAAATGAGGATGTGGGACACCCCTGCTCTACAGTCCTTGAATGCTCCACAACCCACACTTCATATACCTTTGATAACAGATGTTACCCAGTGAGCTTGGTGCCAAATAGTTTGATAATGGACTTTGATATGTTTTCCTGTTCTTATCCTTTGTAACAGATATAATCAGGATGTATCTCATCTTATTGCAGTAACTTTCTTATGATTTTACTGTCTAGATTGGAGACATAAAAACTGCAGAAAAATATTTTCAAGACGTTGAGAAAGTGACTCACAAATTGGATGGACTGCAGAGCCAAATTATGATTTTAATGAACAGGTAGATAATTTAACAGCTAAATGAAACTTTAAAATAGTTTTGCAAAGTATGCATTGTGAGCATTAAACTACCCTTGAGATAATCCCATTCTCTTTCTCTTTTATGTAACTGCATATGTCGTAAGGGGGACTGAATGGCATATAGGCCTAGGAGATCTTTATTACTTCATACAGTCATATTATCCTGGATTGAAATTGTGTTCCTTCAGTTGATTTTACAAAGTTTTTTCTCATTCTTCCAGGTGTTGCATATTTTCACTCTGCTTTTTGAATATACATCTGCATAAATAACTCTTAGGAGAAGAGAGGCTCTTTTGGGCCCTTAACCTACAGTCAGATCTGGTAGTAAAGTTGCTGCCTGACAGTTTCAAAGAATGTTGGAATACATTGTAGTAAATTGAGTTGCATGATGAGAGATTAGTTTGTAATGGTTACCACACTGATTTAATATATTTAGAAAATACTTTTCAAAAGTGCACTGAAAATTACATAGCATGGCTTCATTTCATGGAGAGAGAGAAATTAAGGAAGAGAGTATCAGCATTTGAATTAATAAAAACACAGTGAAGACTGTTGCTTTGGTAGGAAGTATGTGGAATAGCCAAATGATTCAAGTTGTCATTCCATTTGTCTGTAAATCAGTGTCTCCTTGCTGGTCTTTACACCATGAAGAGCAAATGTCAAAAACTTTCACATATATAGCAGGAAAAATTAAAAATTGTGTCCATTCTTTTAAAAATGTATTATCACCTTGGGTTTTTGAGAAAAATTCATTCATATGTCATCTGCTTTCTAGAGCATTTCTTCACCTTGGTCAGAATAATTTTGCAGAAGCTCATCGATTTTTCACAGAAATTTTAAGGATGGACTCATCAAATGCTGTGGTAAATCTCCAAATTGCTGCATTGGTAACAAACACCTAAATTATTCTCATAATGCTTCACACATGGGTTCAGTTAGTACCCAGAGTATGCTTAGATCTTTACAGAAAAACTGGATGTGCCAAAGGGTTTTTAGGATAAGATAAAAGTGGGATGGGAAATTAAGAACCAGTCTGTATGAAGGGCATGAGTATTTAGGCATGCATGTAGAAATTCCAATACATCATGTTTTACAGGATCTTTCCAAAAGCACTATTTTTTTTTGCTTTCACTGCTTTTAGCATAGACAAAGATGTCAAAAAAAGAAATGGCAGCTGCCCACAAATGTAAGATTAACTCAATCTCACACAGCATTGAAGGGATGCTGTAATTTTAAACATGACATTTTTAACACACTGCATATCAGAGACTTGGATTTTCATCACAAGAAGAGACCAAAGAAGAGCTGTTTATTTACTTCAGGGGTTTCTACATGTGGCAGCTTTCAGTGCATGGTCATGTAAGAGTGTTCCTAAGAAGTAAGACAGTGGAACCCCTGTAGCCAGATCCAATGCAATTTAAAGAATGAGGGGACTGAGTTGAAGCAGCACATGAACTGCGTAATTGTTCATGCTGTAAAGCAGTACGTATTAGAAATTGCATGAGTACCTGGAGAGAAAAAGAATTTCCTTTTGAAAGGCTGTGTTCTTCATTGATCTGCAGTTTTCAGAAGCTATGAAAGTGTCTGCTATTAAACATGTTACATGACTTCATACTTTTGGAATCTTCTGGTAACTCCTAAAACCTCTTGTGTGGGGAAAACTGACACGATAATTTATGATGTTTTTAGACTGTTCTATTTAATTAATTTAGTTGAAATCAGTTGTAGATGCCTTTGTGATAAGACAATTTCTTCCTGTTGCTTATGTGGATCTTCTACATGTAAGCCAAAGAGGAAAATACTTCTGCAGCTGTAGTGAAATTATTAAAAAAACAAAAAAAAAGAAAATGACAGCATTCAGATGCTCATGTAATTTCTGAAATCTGTATCAATTTGACTCTCTCTTTTAATTGCAGCTCTTAGAAGTCATCAGGTCCTACTGGCACAAGGCAAATCTTGAGAATAGCAAGAAAGGGATAGGATTGTATGATTGATAATGTGTTTTAATTACTTGCATGCACACACACACAAAATAGTAATTCTTAGCACGTGCTAAATCTGTTGTAATCAGATTCCAGATCCTAGACTTCTTTTTTTCCTTCCCTCTCATCACTTGTAAATACATACATACCTAGATACATACACGCACACAAACTAACATTTCTTTACAATATATTTTTCTCTAGGCTAATAACAATGCTGCTGTTTGTCTTCTTTATCTGGGAAAACTGAAGGATTCCCTCCGGCAGTTGGAAGGAATGGTTCAGCAGGACCCTAAGCACTACCTACATGAGAGTGTTCTCTTCAACTTGACCACAATGTATGAACTGGAGTCATCTCGCAGCATGCAGAAGAAGCAGGCACTTTTAGAAGCTGTAGCTATCAAAGAGGGTGATAGCTTTAATACTCAGTGTCTCAAGTTAGGGTAGATCATTTCCAACTATTTTTTTCCAGCAAGGCTGATTTTTTTTAATTGTATATACACTTGCTAATGTGTAAATGTGAAATAAAATCTCTTCAATTATGAATATTTGGTGGCATTACTACAGAACCTGTTGTTTGCAATAGGCCCATATTGTGAAGACTTTATGCTGAGCTAGGGCCAGCTGCATCCCTACAAGTAGGTAACTGTTTAGTTAATCTTTATTACAGTGTACAATATATATCTGTATACAGTCAATTACTCAGAATCTTTTTATAAGAAACACTGAATCTGACCTTACATTGTCTTGATAATTGTTACAGTTTTTCAGTAAGTAGTGACCAAATCACATTGAGCTAATTTTATCAGTTAAGAGTTGTTGACAGAATATGAGCATGTGTATTGTAGAAATAAAAATCTGGATACCCTTCTCTTCATTTGCTTCCACTGTGTGTCTCATTGACACACCTATCAACCTCAGAGGAGGTGGCTTGATAACCACCATACAGAATCACAGCATGGTTGAGGTTGGAAGGAGGTTGGAAGGAGGCTGGATGAGGTTGGAGCTCATCTGGTCCAGTCCCCCAAGTTGCCCAGGACCATGTCCAGACAGCACATGAAGGAGTCATACAGTCAGTCCCATATAGTATGAGGGGACTGTATCATCTTAGCACTGAACTGTGTCATCTAAATGGTCTCCCTATACTTTCTTGGTTTTGTGATAACACTAAATCTTTCAGATTAGAGCATAAAAAGAGACTGGATGTGGCACTCAGTGCCATAGTCCAGCAACCACAGCGGTGGGTCAAGGGTTGGACTTTATGATCTCTGAGGTCCCTTCCAACCCGGCTAATTCTATGAAATTCTATGAAATTTGGATTCTCAGAAGCTGTTGGTAGTATTTCTCTATTCCCAAACTAGTGCTTGCTTCAGCACTTTTTCCTGTCTCCCACTCTCTGGCTCACATATCTGAATCATAGAATTGGTTTGGGTTGGAAAGGAAATTAAAGACCTAGGAACACCTTCCACTAGACCAGGTTGTTCAGAGCCTCATCCAACCTGGCCTTGCACGCTTCCAGGGAGGGGGCAGCCAAAACTTGCCTAGGCAACCTGTGTATCTTACCACCATCTGAATGGCCAGGCATAGCTGCTCCACTCTGGAGTAGTGCCGGGCAGAGAAAGGAGCAAACCAGTCAGGCAGAGAGGAAACAACACACTTCAGTTCAGTTCCTCTCATTTCCCATTACCAGGTGAACACACCATGCAGAAAATACTTCCCAGGAAAACAGATGGAGATACTGAGGCAGAGGTATGTAAGGGCTTGTCCACACAGAGTGGAAGGAAGTGGGGTGATGCAGAGGGGGACATGAGGCATTTCACAGAATCATAGAAAGTCAGGTTGGTAGGGACCTCAAGGATCATCTTGTCCGTCCCTTCTAATGTTACTGTTTATGTGATATGTCCCAGCACACCATTGAGCTGAGGCTTCAAACCTTCTAAAGTGGGGGAATCCATAACTTCCCTTGGGAGACCATTCCAAGGTCTGACTGTCCCCAGATTGAAAAATTGTCCTTTTCAGGACAGTATGTTCAGTCGGAATCTCACCAGGAGCAACTTGTGCCCATGCATTTATCATTGAAGGAACAGTATAAGCATACAGTGATTTCAGGATCTTTTGGAATCACAGTACCACTGTGGCATCAGTGTATTTCACATCTCTGCCCAGATTTCTCCCTTTATTTATCTTTGTGGGGTGTCCCTAGCTGGGCACCAGATGTCCACTGAACTGATGTATCACTCCCCTTCTCAGCAGGACTGCTCAGGGGGCTTGAGGGTGGGAAGTCAGATTAAAAAAAAAAAAACAAAACCCTATGGGTTTAAAAAGGCAGCTGAATAAATCAAAAGCAAAGGAAAATAAGAGCTTTAATTTCTATTTCCCACTATCGGGCAGCGTTCAGATACTTCCCAGGATGTCGGGCTTCAGGGTGTTTGGCAGTTGGTCCAGAAGACAAGCACAAGAACCAATATCTACCTTGCCCCCTGCCCCACTCCTTTCTCAGCTTTTATTGCTGAGCAGACACCATATGGTATGGAATATCTCTTTGGTAAGTTTGGATCAGCTGTCCTGGCTTTGTCCTTTCCTCAGTCTTTTTACAGGATATATACATTTTACACATCATATTTGTACACTGAAATGATGGCTAGTTAAGTGCTAGGCAGCTGGGAAAAAAAAAAAATAATAATCAGTTGGTATCTCTCTGTGTGGGCTGGCCTCTAGATTCCACAACTGGTTTGGAATTAAATTTCTGAATCACATGAGTAGACCAAGGTACCACTAAAATCTAAAATGAAAGCTTCAGTACCACCTGCCTTAGGTGTTTTAAATGTTGTTTACCTATCTTCAGTGATAATTTACAGTGAAATAAGAGTAGTTACTTTTCCATTCTTTTACGAGGTTTTACATTTGTGGAGAACTGGACATTCCTCCACAATAAAACAATTAAATGGTTCTTGAGTCAGCAGCATCACAAATGTCTGCCAGCTCTTTGGCACGTGGAGGACTTTGGGTCCTTTACGTTTGGGTAAAGAAGACAAAAAGGAGTAAGGGGAGCAGCCATGTCAGTGACAGCTCCAGAGGCTCAGTGGAGCAAATGACACAAATATTTCTAAATTGGCTGTCAGCCCAGAGAGGAGGGGCTCTGACTGGACATTAGTATCATGCTGGTCTCGTCTGCAGCCAAACAGAATAAAGGAACAGTGACTTTGCATTGTAAAGGGAGGGGATCTGGACAGGCCTTTTGAGGAGTTTTTATTGTAAGGTGAAGGAGCTCTGGAAGTTTCCCATTGGTGTCCCCATTCTCCAGTGGTCCTGCTACTGCAACAAGTCTCCTGGTCTCCAGCATCCCTGTGCCTGCACCCTGCATCCCAGACCCTGTACTGGTCTGGCGCTGTGTCACCATGATGCAGCCCAGTGCCATACCAAGTCTGGTTTCTCACCTTATTATCCCAAGGCCAGTCCAGGTCCTGCCCTCACACGCGCGCTCTGCTGCGTGACCCCACAGGGGAAAATCAGGGTAGGACTTACCCCCTCTTTGCCCTAATCCCATTCCTTCCTTCCCCTTCAATCTCGGGTGCTGGTTCCTTGCATAAATATATATTGTGGCCATCCCTTAACCTCTCCTGAACTCTCATCTCCTAATTGTCCCCAAATAAACTTGCAGTTTGTGTTAATAAAGCGTGAGTCATAATTTGAGGGAGCTCTCAGGCAGTCGTTGACTCTCATCAATGTACATAAGCTCAGACCTGGACAACATTTGTTTAAAATATTGCTGATTTTAGACAAGGTTTAACAGTAAGTGGCCACATCCTCACTTCATATGATCATAACTTAAGTTGAAGTCGGTGTAGTTTTCAGTTTATCACAACTATTAATCTGATCCCTTGCATTACTCACTGTGTACATTATAGTAGTATGGTTTGTCCAGCACAGGTCACTTTTCTTGAGCATGGGGTTTCTGAAGAGACTGGAAAAAATCCTGGTATGTAAGCAGCATTGTTCTCAAAGATTTTCAGAACACTGAACAATTTACCAGGACATGTAGTGACAGGACAAGGGGCAAAAGCTTTAAACTGAAAGAGGGTAGATTTAGATTGGACACAAGGAAGGAAGACGGTGAGGATCATTAGACATTGGTACAGGTTGCCCAGGGAAGTTTTGGCTGCCACCTCCCTGGAAGTGTTCAAGGCCAGGTCGAACAGGACTTTGAGCCACCTGGTATAGTGGGAGGTGTCCCTGCCCATGGCAGGGGAATTGGACTAGATTATCTTCAAAGGTCCCTTCCCATGCAGACCTTTCTGTGGTTCTGTGATTCCAGTTTTTTTAAAAATTACAATTATATGTAAATTAATATAACAGAAATTCCCATATATTTAGCTGCAGGTCAGGTGTCCTGTTGTATCCTTACACTATTGTCTATGCTTTCAGGAATCTCGGCTTGTCTTTTCCAACTGTAAATGAAAGATGCATGATACCCCATCATCCAGCATGCTAAAACCAATTGCCTCTTCACAATGGAAGAGTAAAATGCTTCCTTTTTTGATTCAGTGATGCCTTAAGTGCACATGTAAATGACAGCATGATCAGCAGAGAATAAACATCTATGATCCCAGTCAGAGTGAAATAACTATTAAAAAAGAAATACTGTTCTCTGTGTTTCTTTAAATTCTAATTCGTGTATTACTACATAGGTCTCACATCAGTATGTCTGCAGTGGTGTTACTAGTAGAAGCTTTTACTCAGAGAAAAATGCAGTTGTAGGAGACTTGGGCTGGGTGACCTCTAAGCTCAGTGAACCATTAAACAAGTGACATCCTGGTAGACTTGCAGAATAATTAAAATTTAAATGCAAAGGCATATTATCACTGCTGGGTGTATGCAAATTGTTAACTGTTTATAAAATGCAAGAAAGAATGTCAATGTCACTTTATGGTTTGGATTTCACATACACATTAAATGTTTGAATTTCCTACATTCAGCCAGTTACACATCTGAATGCAGCGTATGGTGTTAAAGCATTAAAGCTAAGGACAAAATTTGTCCTCAAAACGTTAATTACACTAGGCAATCCTGTTAAATTCAATGAATTCAGCTGAACTTAATGAGGGTTCCTGGTGTAAATGAGGGCAGAGCTCAGTTTCAGAACACAGCATGCATGTGTCATCTGGCTAAGTAAGAAAAGCTGTGGAAAGTATAGACTGAATGAGCTGATTGTAGTCAAGTCTTAAAGCTTAATGTGCCTTAACAGAAGTTTTGCATTTAAACTTCCTGAGCAAAGAAGCTGTACTTCAGACATTCCTATAATGACATTATGCACAGACACCCTAATCCTCAAAAGGACTTAAGGATCTATCTACCATTCCTAGTACCTAACTGCAGTTCAGGTGATTATGGCATGCCCTAACCAGCTGGTCATTTACATTTTCCCATTGCCACAGATTTTGGACTGGACCTCCTAATTTTTCCCCCAAAAGCACATGAAGACCTGACTGAAACTTCCACAATGGACTTCAGCCACTCTGCTGGGAAGACCTGGGATGATCTGCTGGGATCATTCCTCCACCTTCTCCATGTCAGCAAGAGCACTCATGCAGCCATGTGCAAGCTGGATGAGCTGAATGATCTAGAGGAAAAACTCACCAAGCCAGCAAACAAACCTCAGATTTGGCATTGGACAAAAAGATGTGAAGGGAATAACCAGGTTTTCTGCACTATGGTGGTGTAAGAAGTGGTAGACGTACAATGTTTTTCTGAAGCTGATGGTATTTTTGAGTGGGGAATAGTCTGCATGCATACCTGAGTTATCTCTGCCTTATTATCAGCTGATGCCCTTCATCAATTGTAAGCATTGTAGCCACACAAGAGAAGTTTGCAAGATATGCACTCACCCCTTCTCCAAGTCATATGTTTGCTTCAACTTGCAATCAAGTAATCTGTGAAATTAGGACATCTAATAAAGATTGACATTTATTCCAAACAGGTAGAAGCCCAGGAGCTAGTCAACCTCTCTGAGGTAGCTCAGGTAGGAACCAAGATTGTTGCTGTCCTGAGTAAAGGCCAGGAACATGAAAGATGTTACAACAAAGTGGGTTTTATCCATTAGCTCATACCTGTAATAGCTGAAAGGAAGATGCCTTTTAGCCCTTCCACCGTACACTCTGACCACTTAATAAAACATTGGGAAAAAAAAGGTAATTTACCAGTGAGATACCTGACATTGTAGGAATCTGCACAGTTTTAAGCATATGAACAGTGGCTCAGTAGAGCTGAAAACAAACAAGCTCCAGCACTAACTTTTAGGCAATGACAGTGAAAAGCTGCTTTTCCCCTTAGTTCTTCCAGTCACCTTGGGAATTACAGATTTAGAGATCCTCATTTTTAAGGGGGGGGTGTGTGAGATGGTCATAATCCTGGTGTAAGGGAGGAGCAGAAAGGTGTGGGTGAGGTTTTTAAAACCACAGGTATAACAGAGCACATTTTTGCAAACACACTAAATGCTTTGGGCACCAAGCTGTAAAGTCACAATGAGTACAGCAAATCAGATCAAATCTGGATCTTTGAGCCAGCGATGTTTAAATTGTAACAATAATTAATCCCCCCAGGAGTTGGTATGTTTATTTGCCTTCAGGAAATAGACAACTGGCTGTGATGCTATTTGAGGAGAGATTCTGAGAACTTCTGTAATTTTCAAAGGGAAACCTCACAAGCAGATGACAGACTTCTTGAGTGTAGCACAGGTCCACAGCCTCTACCTGACCAAATATCTAAATCCATGATTTGGCAACCAGGGATATTCTTCAAAGCAGTGCTTGGCTGCTACCTCAGGCTCCACGTGCAGTGGTGTCTGCTGGCTGATATAAAATGATTGCCTTTGTCAGAAAACCCTCCCTTCTCATAAATTCCTAGTTCAGGCTAAATCCTGGAGTCAGAAACCAGGCAGGAGAGTGCCTCTTCTGCCAGCAGAACCCAGCACTCTTGAGTGCATGAAGCTCTCACACCTGTCAGGTTCAGTAAGCAGGACAGGCAGCTTGGTACCAGCTCCAGCAGCAGCACAGCCCCTGCTCTCAGCAGCCCAGGGATGAGAAGCCTGCTTGCCAACAGCATTTCCCTCCACTGGTTTGTAGGCACTCCTCAGGCTCTGGTATGGACCTTACTAGTTAACTAGCAAAGGGTTGTGAAATGTCTTTGCATCAAGATACCCAAACAAAGGCACTTGCACCAGGACAGGTGGCAGCATCACAGCCACATGCTCATTTATTGGAAAGGCCACTCATCATCCAGTTTTCTTACAGTTCACTTGCATGAAACAAGGCCATTGCTCTCTCAAGGTGGTCATGAGAAACTGAGGCATAAGCCCATTGGGAAAAGTTTGTATTCAAGTGGAAAATAATCCATAGGCATCAAAAAAGCTATCTTCAAACCCCTCAATTCAGTACCACTTCTCCTACCTCTTTTTTTTAACTCTAATCCTGGAGGAGTTGAAATACTCCCTTTGCCTGAGTTAATGCTGCCAGCATGATGTTGCTGGAACCACTTACATAAATTTTCATGCTACATCAATGCACTGAGATCCTTCCACTAGCTGCAGTAAAACAGGCTCGTATTTTTGGACCAAAAATCAATTTCACTTTGCACTTTTAGATATGTGGTATGTGCAAAAAAAAAACAACAAAAAACAAACAAAAAAAACCAACCAAAAACCCAAACACAAAAAATCACCATGAAAATAAACTGCATTTTTCATCTGAAGGTATGTTGTCCCTCCTCTTTGCTCTCTGGAATGTTTTCCATTAATATTAACATTTTTTTATGCCCAGCTGTTTTCTCCCAGTATAATCTCCTGTGTAATCTCTTCCCGGGTGTAGAATCTTTGTATCAGCCCCAAACTGCTATTTTTCCTGCCTGGCAATGAACACTTTTCGAGAGCAAAGCTTTCACCTTTTCAAAAACATCTATGGCACTAAAGGGCATGGAATCAAATGCATTGACAGCAAGATTGCCACAGCTCCTGCCACCTCACAGCAGCAGAATGCATCATGCTATGAAAATGATGAGTGATCAGCAGCAGTCTGATCATCTGTTATTCTTGACAGCCCAGGAGATGGGATCTGCACCAGGTGTATATATTCCTCCAGAGAGGCAACAAAACAAGGTGGTTCAGTCCTGCTTCCCAGGTCACATCCTGTATCAGCAAGCTGCTGAAAGGCAGCACTGTGGGCAGCTGCTTTCCCATCCATCCCTCATCACTATCTCTGAACTGCAAATCTCTGCACCAGGAAAAAGTAGTTCTTTTACTCCACATTTAGAAACACTATTTCCTGTGGCATATGACTCAAAGGAATAAAACTTGCCACAGGCAGTAACTGATTTGTTCCTTTAGCTGTGCTTAAAAAAAATCCCCAAAATTTTTTCTGGAACCAGTACACCCCCATATGCTGCGTAAGAAGACACTGGAGTGCTACTTCAATGCAAGTGGCACACAGATCCCTGAACCAGTCTGGGACACAACGTGGCACAGCACAGTGTCCATACAAGCCTACTCCATGCACATCTGACTACAGTTAAACTTTCTATTTGCTACTAACACTGATTTTCAGACAGGCTTGTGAACCACTGCACAAAAGCCAGTACACACTGAGCAGAGAGGGCTTGCATTTTGCAAGTCTGAGTTGTCCCCACAGCCCCTTCCACAATCTAAACCTCTACTGGCATCCAGCTTGCAACCCAAGACCCTAAGGCTGAAAACAAAAGTTTTTAACTTGCCTTTTCCAGCTTTTAAGATAAAAGGTAGTGCAGTTTCACTCCAAAATTGCAACTTTATTTCTTTAAAAATGTTTCTGAAAACAAAGCCCCTAGAAATGGTTAAAACTAATGCTACTCTAAAACAAGGAAAACATTAACTTTGGAGGGCTGTCAGACATCCATAAGGAAGAACAGTGGCAAAGTCCAACCATCAGCTGCCTGTTAACTTCAGAAAATTTGCATAAACCCAGGTTTTTTTCTTTTTACAACTGTGTTTCTTCAGGAAACTGCAAGACACAAGTTTGCCTCATATCTAGCCAAAATCAGCACACAAGAGCCCAAATGCTCCTCATCCATTAAGAACTGGAGCAAGCACCACATCTGCCCAGCTGACATCATTTGTCATTGTAAAGAGCAAATTCATACCAAAATGCTGCTGTAGATTGCTGAGGAGCTGCATCTCCTGCAGAACCACAAGGCCTTTAGTGAAAACTGGCCCAGCATATCTGAGGCACACAGCTGACAATTTGTCCTCTGTTTTAAAGCAAATAAGTGACAGCACAAGATAAAAAAAGCTGCTTAGCAAAACCATAGCACTGTTGTCTAATGTGTCCTTTATGTCAGCACAAAAAAAAAAAAATTATACCCAAGTCAACATAATTTTATTAATTCACAAGAGCAAATTGCTACATTTTATTGAGAGAAAACCACAGGTGTAGGTACCAGGGCAGACCTAGGGAAGCTGCACAGTGTAATACTGATTATACACAGTTATCTCACGAACATTTTTAGACAGGATTGAAGCAAGGTTTATTTTCTTTAATTAAAACCAGAATCCTACATAGTTCATTAATATTCATTCTGTTCTGAATCCACGCTAATGTACCCCACCTCTCCCAATTCCACCTGCCAGAAATACCAAGAAAAAAAAGGTTAGAAAAAAGATTCCTGAGCAATTTTAAGTGCAACTGGCTGAAGTCACTGCAAGGCTGCTGGCACTATTGAAAGGTCACAGTGATCAGGGAAATCTTTTTGACCAGAAAGACTTACATACAGCCACCTTCAAAAAGGCTGTAAGAAAGAAGGTCTGGGGAACTACAGGCTGGGCAGCCTCACTTCAGTCCCCAGGCAAATCACAGAACAAGCTATTAGAGAAGCTGTTCCAGGCACATGAAATACCAGGTGATGGGGAACAACCAGTCAGTGCCAGTTTATAAAGGGCACATTCTGCCTGACCATCCTGACTGCCACCCAGAAGGCAATGACTAGCCCTGTGGTGGAGGGGAAACAAGGGATTTCACTCAGCTTGACCACAGAACAGTGTTCAAAAGCCTTGTCCCATGGCAGCCTTGTAGGCAGATGAAGGATATAAACTACAATGTTAATGAAAAACATCTGGACCATTAGGCTGAAAACAGCCAGTGGTTCAAGTCTGTCAGATGGCATTCAGGAGGCATTCCTCAATAGTAGTCAAAATTAGGGCAAAGTGTGTTGAACATCTCCTTCAACAACATAGAGGGACAGAGCCCAGCTACATGCACTGATTTTGTCTGTCCTGGGAAAGAAGACAGTGAGGAGATGTAACTGCAGTTTCTCCCTAGAGAGGGGACTTTGAAGACAGTCAGACTGTTCTCAGGCATTCAATGACAAGACAAGGCACAGCTGTTTCAAATGGCAACCAGAGAGTTGCCCATGAAGAAAAAATTGCTTGCCCACAAGAGTGGCTATTTGCTGGAGCAGGTACCCAGACAGGCTGTGGAACCTCCACATGTAATTGGCACAGTACTTCACAGGGGATTGGACTAGATGACCTCCAAATGACCTTTCAACCTAAAATTTTCTATTATTCTGTGATTTTAAGTGTGTAAGTAAATAGAAGAAGTACAATCAGTCAGAAGCCACCAGTTGCATTTTGTCTAACAGCACTTCAGGCTGTTCCACCTGTCAGGTCTCAGGCACCATTACTGTGCTTCAGCCAAAAACTTCATATACTGTTTCCGTGCAGGAAAGTCATCAGCTGGCCTGTTGTATGCTGTCCATACAGGTTCTCCAACAAACAGTCTCATTGCCTTCACATAATTCTGTGAAAAAAAAGAAGTCACAAGTAATTCAAGAGCTCCCTTCCATGGCACCTTGATTCTGAGGCTGTTTCATTTGCACTTCTGCAGCAGTATTTGAAATGATTTCAAGATGGATTGAAACAGTCACATGTTCTAGGACACTGTGCTGCTCTGCTGCTGTTCCTGCTCCCAGCTGTAGCAGTGACAGATTTTGCACCTGAGTGATATGTTGTGTCATAACCAGCACCTCCACCTCGGGCAGGCTGTAATTTTTGTTTCAGAGAAAGCAGAAAATCCCATCTAATGCAAATCATTTTACATGGGATCCACCATCTTGAGCAATGCAGCATCTAATTCCTACTTCCTAGTTAAACAAGAGCAATCAGAATACCCAAAATTAATGCACAATGGCTCAGGACTACCAGAAGCTTCAAAGTGAGAACTTTAAAAATTGAATAGGGAGTACAAAGCCAAAATTAATACTACAGAAAAAGTAAATTCTCCAGATCCCAAAAGAAAAAGCAAGAGTGCCTGCTGCCAGCTAACCAAAAGTATGTCAAGTGCAGATGTCCAGCTGTGGCAGCAGAAAATCAGATTTTGTCCTGCCAACATACTCCAACCACTTATCTATAAGCAACTCTTCTGTCCACTGCACTACAGACTTAGACTCTACCTATTTTGTAAAAACTGGTAGGTTCTAGAGGTACGTGAAGAATTCCCCTGGAGAATGGCGTTCCTGGTCTAAAGTTCTGAAGTAGACAAATATTTTAAACTTCTTGCAGACTCAACCCATAGCCTTGGACATTTTGTCTAAAGAAAAAGCCTTAAAGTAGCAAGTCACTGTGGATCTCAAAATACAAGCATGAAAAGCCAAGTTTTTCACCTGAGCAGCATATCCCTCATTTTACATAGACAGTTACTATCTGGACAGCTGGTTAAGAATTATACCATTCTCATTACTACACCAGAAATGAGATCTTGTCACACAGGAGACAGCACCCATTTCCCCATTTTCCAGGATTAATGCTGTGATTACAAACATTCATAAAAGTCCACAAGGACTGGTACACAGAGAGGATACACATGCCAGTAACACAACCCCATTGCAATAAAATACACACTGAAAGCAGGTCATCTCCTGTGAAGCCAGCCTCCAGTCTAGCACACACTAGCTGCAAATAGTGGCTCTGGACTCTCAAATCCTTCTTTCCCTGAAGGTGAATACAGCACTAATGAAAAATGCCACTGCTGGACACAGATGTGCTCTGTCTACTCAAAGATACACAACAAGGCAACACAGAGGGATCCATCCACACCAACTCTGCCTCAACTGACAGCAGAGGCAACTGAGGGAGGGACAGCCACAGGGCTTGGCTCTCATGCTGCTGTCAGATAAGATAAGCTATGGATATCACGTGGCAATGACTTGCAGTTACAGCTGACAAGAGGAAGCTGGATTTGTGACCTGGAGATGAAAGGTTCANTTCATTTACAGTTGGAAAAGACAAGCCGAGATTCCTGAGCAATTTTAAGTGCAACTGGCTGAAGTCACTGCAAGGCTGCTGGCACTATTGAAAGGTCACAGTGATCAGGGAAATCTTTTTGACCAGAAAGACTTACATACAGCCACCTTCAAAAAGGCTGTAAGAAAGAAGGTCTGGGGAACTACAGGCTGGGCAGCCTCACTTCAGTCCCCAGGCAAATCACAGAACAAGCTATTAGAGAAGCTGTTCCAGGCACATGAAATACCAGGTGATGGGGAACAACCAGTCAGTGCCAGTTTATAAAGGGCACATTCTGCCTGACCATCCTGACTGCCACCCAGAAGGCAATGACTAGCCCTGTGGTGGAGGGGAAACAAGGGATTTCACTCAGCTTGACCACAGAACAGTGTTCAAAAGCCTTGTCCCATGGCAGCCTTGTAGGCAGATGAAGGATATAAACTACAATGTTAATGAAAAACATCTGGACCATTAGGCTGAAAACAGCCAGTGGTTCAAGTCTGTCAGATGGCATTCAGGAGGCATTCCTCAATAGTAGTCAAAGTTAGGGCAAAGTGTGTTGAACATCTCCTTCAACAACATAGAGGGACAGAGCCCAGCTAAAAGCACTAATTTTGTCTGTCCTGGGAAAGAAGACAGTGAGGAGATGTAACTGCAGTTTCTCCCTAGAGAGGGGACTTCAAAGACAGTCAGACTGTTCTCAGGCATTCAAAGAAAAGACAAGGCACAGCCGTTTCAAATTGCAACCAGAGAGTTGCCCGTGAAGAAAAAAATGCTTGCCCACAGGAGTGGCTATTTGCTGGAGCAGGTACCCAGACAGGCTGTGGAACCTCCACCACTGGAGGTTTCCAAACCTCAGGGTCTTAAGCTACTTGGTCTAGCTATGTAATTGGCACAGTACTTCACAGGGGATTGGACTAGATGACCTCCAAATGACCTTTCAACCTAAAATTTTCTATTATTCTGTGATTTTAAGTGTGTAAGTAAATAGAAGAAGTACAATCAGAAGCCACCAGTTGCATTTTGTCTAAAAGCACTTCAGGCTGTTCCACCTGTCAGGTCTCAGGCACCATTACTGTGCTTCAGCCAAAAACTTCATATACCGTTTCCGTGCAGGAAAGTCATCAGCTGGCCTGTTGTATGCTGTCCATACAGGTTCTCCAACAAACAGTCTCATTGCCTTCACGTAATTCTGTGAAAAAAAGGAAGTCACGAGTAATTCAAGAGCTCCCTTCCATGGCACCTTGATTCTGAGGCTGTTTCATTTGCACTTCTGCAGCAGTATTTGAAATGATTTCAAGATGGACTGAAAGAGTCACATGTTCTAGGACACTGTGCTGCTCTGCTGCTGTTCCTGCTCCCAGCTGTAGCTGTGACAGATTTTGCACCCGAGAGATATATTGTGTCATAACCAGCACCTCCAGCTCAGGCAGGCTGTACTTTTTGTTTCAGAGAAAGCAGAAAATCCCATCTAATGCAAATAATTTTACATGGGATCCACCACATTGAGCAATGCAGCATCTAATTCCTACTTCCTAGTTAAACAAGAGCGATCAGAATACCCAAAATTAATGCACAATGGCTCAGGACTACCAGAAGCTTCAAAGTGAGAACTTTAAAAACTGAATAGGGAGTACAAAGCCAAAATTAACACTACAGAAAAATAAAATTCTCCAGATCCCAAAAGAAAAAGCAAGAGTGTTTGCTGCCAGCTAACCAAAAGTATGTCAAGTGCAGATGTCCAGCTGTGGCAGCAGAAAATCAGATTTTATGTCCTGCCAACATACTCCAACCACTTATCTATAAGCAACTCTTCTGTCCACTGCACTACAGGCTTAGACTCTACCTATTTTGTAAAAACTGGTAGGTTCTAGAGGTACATGAATTCCCCTGGAGGATGGCGTTCCTGGTCTAAAGTTCTGAAGTAGACAAATATTTTAAACTTCTTGCAGACTCAACCCATAGCCTTGGACATTTTGTCTAAAGAAAAAGCCTTAAAGTAGCAAGTCACTGTGGATCTCAAAATACAAGCATGAAAAGCCAAGTTTTTCACCTGAGCAGCATATCCCTCATTTTACATAGACAGTTACTATCTGGACAGCTGGTTAAGAATTATACCATTCTCATTACTACACCAGAAATGAGATCTTGTCACACAGGAGACAGCACCCATTTCCCCATTTTCCAGGATTAATGCTGTGATTACAAACATTCATAAAAGTCCACAAGGACTGGTACACAGAGAGGATACACATGCCAGTAACACAACCCCATTGCAAAAAAATACACACTGAAAGCAGGTCATCTCCTGTGAAGCCAGCCTCCAGTCTAGCACACACTAGCTGCAAATAGTGGCTCTGGACTCTCAAATCCTTCTTTCCCTGAAGGTGAATACAGCACTAATGAAAAATGCCACTGCTGGACACAGATGTGCTCTGTCTACTCAAAGATACACAACAAGGCAACACAGAGGGATCCATCCACACCAACTCTGCCTCAACTGACAGCAGAGTCAACTGAGGGAGGGACAGCCACAGGGCTTGGCTCTCATGCTGCTGTCAGATAAGATAAGCTATGGATATCACGTGGCAATGACTTGCAGTTACAGCTGACAAGAGGAAGCTGGATTTGTGACCTGGAGATGAAAGGTTCATATGCTGTGAATTATTTAGTATTTTTCATGTTCCTATTTCATATTTAATATGTTTTGCTAATGAACTTCAAGTATCAGGGTGTGTAGTTACTAATGTGATACATCCTCGCATGGATTTGTCATCACAATTTCTGGTAATCTGTAACAACATACATTCTCATCCAGGGTAAATCGGTGATATATGCCAGCAGGGAGGGTTATCATGTCTCCTTTTCCCATGGAAATCCGGATCCATTTATCATCCTTGTCTCGAACATCAAAATAGCCAGATCCATCTAAGATGTAGCGAATTTCATCATCCAGGTGTAAATGTTCTTCATAAAATGTTTTTATCTAGGAAGAGCAAGAATACCTTAAAACTACTGAACACAGAAAAACTGCTAGAAGCACGTGGCAAAGCAGACAAAGGCTTCCAGATGGAAGCTGTGCAGTGATCTAACCAACAGTTGAGATTAATGTGGTGCCAATGGCCCAGCCAGACCCAGTTTCAGGACACTTCTAAGCACTGCTGCATGTTGTTCAGATAATACTTCTGACAAGAAACAGCAGCTACATCTGCTCATAACCAGTCTCTGAATAACAGTAATGTTTACAAGTGCTCAAGGGAAGAGCAGGTAAAGTTACCCATTGCAGGATTTGGTCCTCACAGTTAGTAGTAATTTTGCAACTTTTTTTTTTTTCCCTGAGATGTAAAAATAAAAGAATGAGAGATTCTCCCAACACCCTCTTTTACACTGGTATAAGGCTGACTTAACCCCACGGGCTATTAAAACTCCATGTGAAAATGCTGCTATTGCCAAACATGGCCCATCTGTGGCAAACTAATTCTGAAAAGCATGTCACACTTAACTCCACACAGAGCCCCAACTCCAGGCTCTCTGTGCCTGGGGAGCAGCAGCAACATTCTTATCCCTACTGGAATCATGAATTGTTTGTATATTTTACAGCACAAAAAAACCCCATGCTTTAAAAGTTCAATTAACAAAGACCTATGAACAGTGCAGTGCCAGGTGTCACCACCTGCTGAGGCCCAGATGCTGTTCAACCACCCCAGTGCAGGTGTCCCTGAGCCACTACTGACCCAGCATGGCAAGATGAACAGTCCATATGCCATATCAACAACAGCCCATCTTTGTGGCAGGTAAAGCCCACCCAGGTAACCCGAGGTACTACCTAATTCACCTTCTCATCAGTTTAAAACTAGTATAACACAATAGGCTTAAAAAAACCCCAAAACAATCTGGTAAATGTAAAGTCATGAAAAACAGAGAAATGCTAACGGGTTGCTGTCCTCAGGTCAGAGCAGCACACCAGCACCTAGAGATCAGGAGGAGAGAGCTCATCCTAAGCAGCTCATCTGAGAGCCTCACACCACTTGCACTCAGCTGTTATGAAATAACCAAGGTACCAGCTTCCTAAGGTAAAAAAAAAAAAAAATGCTCTTGGACAGGGAATGAGTCCCCTTGATTCCACTGTTAAGTTTCCCTTTGAAAAGATGTGTTTTGCAAGCAGCCATTAGTATGTTCCAGCTTTCAACTTCCTGCCTTCATCCCAGGGACACTCTCCAAGGACAGGTCAGCATCAGCAGGGCTCTGCTGGTGGGAACCTTAGTTTGGAAATGACACTACCCTTAAAGCCTTTGAAGGAAATCTACAGAAGGAAAAGGCCCCTGCTATTTTTAAAATAATATCGTATCACTTTTTTTAGCAAAGGGCTTCAGTACAGGATGCATTATACACACGGAAATCTCATCTTTGTGCCCCTGCTGAGGGTGTGCAGGTGTTGAGAAGCCGGCTGCCCACTCTAGTGGCAGATTTCAGCTCTCCTCACACAAAGCAAAGTCTGCCGTACCTTTTCCTCATAATTCGGAAGCTTGTCTTTATGTATGGTTATTATATCCATCCAAGAATAGTTTTCTGCTCTCCGAATCTCTTTCAGACAGGGATCAGTCTCATAGTTATCAGCATCCAACTACAAATCAGGGAAGAAAAAAAGAAATAAATATGTTTATTGTAAGATGCAGTGCAGACACTCGCTCCAGAGGCAGCCAGGTTGGCTGCCGTAGGGACACAAGGCATTCCAGCTTCCTAACGCCGCACAGACACAACCTGGGCCCCTCCTGCTGCCGTCCCCTTTTCCCTGCCTCGGCAGGGGACAAAGCCGGTCCCCGTCCCTGCGAGCACCGCCCCGGGCCCGCTGCCCGTCCGCAGGGCTCTCTGGGTCGCGGTGGGTGCCGGGAGAGGCCCGAGGCTCCGCCGCCTCCCAGCCCGAGTGCGGGGCTGCTCCCCCCGTACCTTGCGGTAGGTGACGCCGAGGCCGCGGAGCTGCTCCAGGCTGACGGCGCGGTTGGGCTGCAGGCGGTGGGGTGCCCGCTGGTCCTCCTGGGACTCGTCCATATACCAAGCTTCCACCATCCCAGCGCCAGGAGCTGCGGAGCGGAACTGGGCCGGGCGGGGCGGGACCGAACCCGCCCCAGGAGGGCTGGAAGGAGCGGGGCAGGGGCCGGGAGCCGCTCTGAACAGGCGGCCAAAAGCGGGCGTTTCCACGGGGAGCCATTTTTACTCGAAACATGTCGGACATGCCGTGTACCAGAGACAGCTGTTGTAGCGTACAGGGCCAGGCTCTAAGGCCCAGGGGACGAGAGCGCAGGTTCCGTGGCACCTCTCCATGACAGAGATTTGATGCTCCCCAGCCCCACCAGCCCTCCTGGGTAAGGAGCAGGTGCCAGCAACCATCACACCCACCTGCAGCAGCTGTGTTCATACCCAGCGTTTGTCCTCACAGCCCCAGGAGTACCGCTCTCCCTGAACTTAAAGGCAAGTCCTCAAAGACCTGCATTGCAGAGGTCCACAATTTGGGGAAGTAAAAATAAACTACGGGGGGTAAAAGGAAAGAAGAGTGGTAACACGTGGCCCAAAAAGCTTTTGTTTTTTCCATCTGTAGAGATGCACCCTGAGCTACCTGTTCTGGGTAAGCAGATGGAGCTGGGGTGGACAATACAGACTCCAGCAGTCCCCTCCAGCCTCTACGGTTCTGCAGTTCTACTATTCTATACGGTAAACAAAGCAACAACCAGGTGAACATGACGCAAGGACAGAGAAACAGCTCAAAAAGAAGCCAGGCCTCCATTAAACCTTTTTTTTTTTTTTCCCCAAAAATGTTTTAACCCATATTTCCCAGTATCCTAAAAATGTTATTAAATCCCTTTAATGCACAGTATTAATGTAAAAGCAATAATGGTTATCACTTCTGAATAAAATTTAACCCAAGTTCCCTAACATAAGAGGTAAGGGGATCCAATGCAGCTATTGTCCACCTCGAGTTGCAGAGGCACATACAAACCCAACCACAAGTTCAGTGCCAAGCCATTAACTTTCACTGCTGCTAAATCCCAGTATCCCCCTAAAATGTCAGTTCCCTGAAAATGACTCAAACAGCCAACAGCCTCTGTCAGCAGGGACTCAAGGACTGACAAGTGTGATTTGCTTTCCATTCTTTGATCAACCTTAATCTTATTTTCCTCTCAGGTTTCTTTTGGCCTGATTTTCCAGGGTAAGAATATTGGTATCAAAGTAACACAAAACTTCCCTATTAGACCTCCTATTATAATCTACCTATTAAGATTCTGGTAGTAAAGTTGCTCAAATTCAGTATTACACTGATGTTATGATTTACACAATTTTTTTCCAAAGCAGCTGCTTAAATTTATACATTAAACAGGATCTACATGTTTAACTGAAGATGTTCAATAGGCTGATTACCAGGCACCACCTCTTCAGTATACCATTTATCACACAGTTCTGCCTCAACTATGCACCTCATCAGGGATGATGGTTTTTTTCAAGCCAAACTTCTAAAAAAAAAAAAAAAAAATTGTGTGCATATATACAAAAGCAGAGGGCAAAAATGTAATTAGATGAGCTTTACTGTGCAGCTTTAGAGAGAAAAACAAAAAACCTCACTCATCTATTCCAGTTTCTTCTTTCTGTTGCAATTCATGGGACTCTAAATACATTCAGAGCTCACACTTTCCCCACAGTAAAAATATTACAATGCACAAGAACTATCAAGAAACTAAGCTTCAGAACCTCTGCCATTCTACATATCAACTAACAAATTCAGAAAAAAAAAATTAACTTTTATCTGAAGGCATACAATTCAATGGTATGAAGGTAAAAAGGTAACATACCAAACATGTTTCCTCTTCCTGCACAGATATATAGAAAATAAAACTGTTTATTTCTGGTAACCACTCTCCAATTCAAGTGCACAGTAACCACTCCATTAACATCATCATTGACTGGGAAAAAAAAAACAAAACTAAGAAACCAAACACTTGACATCCAGAAGACTCGGATAAGATGATCATCTTCTCATTCCATTTCAGATAAAGTGGCCACTTACTGCCTTTGGGACAACGCTGAAGAGAAGCTAACAATGCTAATAAGAACCAGTATGCATAGAAAAAAAATAGAAACTGGAAGCCAAAAGCAAAGACATTAAGCAACTGGAGAAAGATCTACAAAAATTCACTGTTTAAATTTTCTTGCAACCTGGCTTTTTAGTTTTTTCATGCTACCTTGCAATCGTAAATAATCACTACAAAATCTAGAGATGCTGTAACAGAATACTGGAAGGCACAGGAGAAGGCTAAGAGATCATCTGTAGAGAGGTAAGGCCAGTGCCAAAATGCCAAAGCACATCAATGGCTATTTCTGAGTCAGATCACTGACCATGTACTAAACCAACCAACCATGATTCCCCTCCTCCCCCTCCAACTACTTTGGTGTTAATATACACCTCTGTACAAAAATTAATTTATTTTGATAAGAGGAAAATACAGAACATTTAGGATTAAGATCTAGCATTACTTCTTCAGCAGTCTGTCTTCATGGTGAATTCAGAAGTCTACAAGACAGCTAAAAACACTGATGGCAGCCCTTCAGCAGGATGGATAGAAAGCAATCTATACCATTAACTCGATTGCAAAACAAACACTATAGAAGATGATGCTTTTTTTTTTGTCCCCAAAAGTCAGTATATGTTTCACACTTCAAGCCAGAACAAAGTACAGCTCAAAGTTCAACTGCAAACAACTGCAGCAGTTCAAGTCATCACTGTGACATTAGTCCTTTTCCTCTGACTGCAACAATCCTGCAGGTCCCAGTATGTCAGGACATCTGTTTACTAGCTCCTTCTCTTGCTAGTCTATCAGCTTCTTCATTTCCTTGGAAGCCAGCATGACCAGGAACATGCATCTGTTAGGATAAAAGTAAGAGCATTAGATATACAAGAAATCAACAAAAAAGCATATAGGTGAAATTCAATCACACAACATGCTCTCATCTGTACTGTAGCAGCACATCCTTAGAGGTGCTCTCCTCACATTTAGGCCCTAAAGTGTTCTTAGGAATGGTCACAGTCTTCCTTCCTCTCAAAGTCTCACCCAATTCTGAAAACCATCTTTACAAGAAGTGTTGAACTGGATAAGAACCACCTCACCTAGCCTTTAAAAAATGCAGAGAGCAGGTCCAACAAGAGGACAGAGAAAAACCCCTCTGCATTCAGTGCTTCAACCAAGTTAGATTTTTCCTAGAAAGCCAAGGCCTCCATGCCACTAACAGCCTGATGGTTACAGCAGAGTACAGAACCGATGTATGAAAAGAAACTCTTGATTTTCAGATGTCTTAACTGTTTATTCCTCAACCACCAGGAACAGACAACACTTTCATCCCTAAACCCATCCTTGTTGGAAGTGAGGTTGTAGGAGTATGGGGGAAGAAGAGGAAGAAAATGAAGCTTGTTTGACAAGAGAAGGGACAAGCATGAAGTGTGTGACATGGTATTTGGGTCACATGGCAAGGTTTTGGTACCAGCTTGGGGGCTGGAGTGGCCTCTCTGAAAAGACATGGGGCTTCCCATACATCAGAAAGAGCCAGTTCCAGCTGGCTCCAAAATTAACCCACTGCAGGGCACAGCTGAACCCATAAGCAAAGCTGGTGGCTCCTCTGTGATAACATGTTTTAGAAAAGGTCAAAAAAAGCTGAACAGCAGCTGTGAGAGAGGAGTGGGGAAAAACACAAGACAGCACTGCAGACACCAAGGTCAGTGAAGGAGGGAGAGGAGGTGCTCCAGGTAGTGCAGCAGATTCCCCTGCAGCCTGTGAAGATCACAATGAAGCAAGTTGTTCCTCTGCAACCCACAGAGGCCCACACTGGAGGAGATACCCCTCTGCAGCCCATTGACAGTCCCACCCCTACACAGGCAGACAAGTGTAATAAAGCAGCTACATAACTGCTCCTCCTGAAATAAAATGCCCTCCCAAGTTAAGATATTCAGTTGTAATAATCATGCATAGAGCAGCAATATCTATTGGTTTAGATTATACAAAATGCTTAAGGACAGCTGAATTTTAGTTTTAAACTTTTATACTTCTCGATAACAATAGCCAGCCTTTAAATTGGAACTGCCAACTATAGAACACAGAACAACATGAACCAAAGAATATCCAAGGGATTTCCCACCTAGAAAGTGCACTAAAGATGTCATCCTGTTTTCTACAGAGTAAAGACAGAGGCCAAATAAATATGCCATTAGCAGTCACAAAGCCAATGGTGCACAGAATTTATTTTTAGAATTGGTAGTCTTATACCACAATTAAAGCAAAATTTAGAACGGGTAGGCAGATCTCCTACCATGATTAACACTGATGTTACAGAAAAATACATTTTACTAGGAACACTTTTACAGAAGTTCTCTTCTTTACTGGAGAGCTAATGAATATAAAGCAAAAATGGCTATCTTCAAGACCTTTATGTGCCCAGTTTTCTTGGAAAAAACAGTTAATGTACAGAAAACTAGAGTTGGCTTATTTATGATTATACTTTTACTTTGCTTTTTCAGTTTAAAGACACTCATGTGACAGAGTTACACCAATGCATCAACATCTTAAGAGGTATGAAAAGCAAAACCAGAAATTGAGCTATGACTCAAAAAGATAGTTGTGTTTTAAGCTTAGATATCCAAGAACAGAAATTTCATCTACTAACAGTACTAACAACCTAAAAATAATTACTGCAGACATTAAGTGGCAACAAGACAGCAATCAAATATAAACATGTATTTTAATAAATGAAGTACTGGCTCCAAGATTAAGTTATATTGCTTATTTGCTTTAAGCAAAACAAGTAGGTTCTCTGTATTTAGTTTTATCTATAGAATCACTGAATGGCCAGGGTTGGAAGGGACCTTAAAGATCATCTAGTTCCAAGCCCCCTGCATGGGCAGGGGCACCTTTCACAAGACCAGCTCACTCAAGGCCCCATCCAACCTGGCCTTGAAGACTCCCAGGGAGGGGGCAGCTACAACTTCTTTGGTCAACCTGTGCCAGTGTCTCACCACCCTCAAATTAAGGAACTTCTTATGTCTTACTTAAATCTTCCCTCTTCAAATTTGAGACATCTTCCCCATGTCCTCTCACTACACACCCATGTAAAAAGCCCCACCCCAGCTTTCTTGTAGGCCCCTTTCAGATATTAGAAGGTTGCTGTAAGGTCACCTCAGAGCCCCCTCTTTTCCAGGCTAAACAACCCCAACACCTTTAGCCTGTGTTCATAGGGGAGGGGCTCCAGCCCTCTGATCATTTTAGTGGCTCTCCTCTGGACACACTCAAGGAACACTATGTCTTTATGTTGGGGACTGCAGAACTGGACACAGTACTCCAGGTGGGGTCTCACAGGAGCAGAGTAGAGGGGGACGATCACCTCCCTCGACCATCTATGCTTCTTTTGATGCAGCCCAGGACTGCATGTTAAGCTTCTGGTCCACCACCACACCCCCAAGTCCTTCTCCTCAGGACTGCCCTCAACCCTTTCTCCTCCCAATCTGTATTTGTGCAGAAGATTGCCTCGACCCAGATACAGAACCTTGCACTTGGCCTTGGTGAACTTTATGCAGTTTGCACAAGCCCACTTCTCAAGCCTGTCAAGGTCCCTCTGGGTGGCATCCCTTCCCTCTAGCATGTTGACTTCACCAGTTTGGTGTCATCAGCAAAATGCTGAGGGTGCATTCGATTCCACTGTCCATGTCAGCAAACATGAACGTAAATTAATGTAATTTATTAATGTAAAGTATTATGCCCTATAAAAGACTTAGTTATGGTCATACTTGTAAGCAAGAAGCAGATTTAAGGTCATTAAAAGTAAAAAAGGAGGTGCTCACCCACTGAATTTCTATGCCTTTTGATAGATTATCAAGTCTTTCAAAATCTTCTTTGTTGATTACACTTCCTCCTGAACTTGTTCTCCAGCCATTTGTCTTCCAGTTGTCAACCCAGCTTGTAATGCCTATGGAGAGGAAACATCACCATAAATGTACTATGAAAGACACTATCAATCATCAAGTTGGAGCAAACAGCCTTTTAACAAGGAATTAACTCTGTACAAAGTCTCAGACAAAGATACTGGAGATAGAGGTATTCTTGTTTGGTTCTCCATATCATCTTTCAGATTTGTATTTTTCCATTATTACTTCAATCATCCAAACATAATTCCTTCAGGTAACACTACAGGACTACAATCTTACATACACAACAGACATAACTACAGCAGTAATAAACTGAAACTAAGAATTTACTTTATGTATGTTCTAGTAAACTAGAACAAATCTATGGCTTTATTTTTGAAACTGAGGAGACGTATAAAGGAAAAACAGCTGTGTATCTTATGGCTTCTCCATCCTTAGCAGAAGGGAGAAGAACCAAGTGAAAAGATTCCTACAGAACAAGAGTCAATATTCTGGCCATGCCTTGTTGGCTAGAAAATTTACTGTATTACTCCTTAAAGATTTTTACTTAATTTTTAACATCTTTGCTGGTCTCAACAATAAGATATCCTCACTGATTTCATGACAACCAGACCTTGACACTAAGCCAAGAGTTGCCAGCTTTGGACAGAAAACCTCCTAAAAAACATCCTATTATCCTTAACTGCCAGTCTCCTCCTTCTGTATTTTAAAAAATTACTCCTATACACACTTACAAAAAACCTCCAAAATACATTTACAAAATCACTTTGATGAACTTTGAGTGGAACCTTTACCTCAGTAACCCAAAACTCAACAGCAAACTGCAAGCAAAAACAAAGACTGGGATACCGCACCTTGAGATTCTTTTCCTCCCTCATACACAAGTTTAACAGGAATTACCTGACACAGCAACTTCTTCAGAACACCAGTTTCACATTCAAGGTGGTCTGGACTTTTAAACCAGAAAGCAAAGAATTGCAAAGATGTTTATATGTTCATTAATGCTTTGACCAACTTGCAAGAAATTATACACTTGGATTCTTTTGAGCAACATGAAACACTATAGTCCTGAAGAGTGGAGACTCATCCCATTTTTTTTTTTCTTGAAAAGGGAAAGGAAAAAACCCCAAAACAACCCAAAAACAATACACACATTTTGCTCCAGAATTTTGCTCCAGAAGAAAATTCTGTACCTACATCTCTTAGTGAAAATAAGCTACTCAAATAACAGATTTGACAGTTCTTAGTGAGAAGCAATAGACAATTTCTTTAAGTGGTTTCTTAACATTTACTGTCCCTTCCTCAACTTATGAGCTAGAATCAGGACAGAGCACAGGCCCTGACACTCTTCAGTTCTGGACAGAAGTCTTTTAATGAATATGCAAACCAACAGAACATCTTCCTTGACTGGCTGTCACTTGTTCCTACTCAGTACTTTTCTGTCTTTTCCAGGGTATGGTTACATTAGACACCATTAGAGTTTTTCAAGCTAAGTTTTGTTTTACTTGTCAACATGAGCCACCTGAAAAAATAAAAAGCTGCTGCTCTTCCTTCATACTCCTCCACTTTGAGGGATCAGGAGGGGATTCTGGAAAGCTGAATAACTTATTTGGTTAATCATTACTTATTAACGTATTTGCTTCATTAATACCAAGCAATGATAGAAAGAATTATTTTCAGTGTTAGCATCCCAGAGGAAGCTAGATTTATACCTCTCCTGACCTCCCCCTCAAAAAATTCATTTACATGTGAAAGAGCAACATTTAATTTTTATTTAAAAGTTTCACTAAGTTTTAATGTTATATAAAAACTAACCTCCAAAGTGATGTGGAAAGAGCTAATGTTCACTTTGTATTCCTTATTGTATCCCTTTGTTCAGGAATACAGTAGATATTATGCAGTTCAGAATTACCTCATGGTAGTAAGACCTAAATATCTGAGGGAAAGAGGAAGAGGTATTTGCAAATTAAGTCTTAGTGGCTGCTTCATGTAGTACTTTGAGGAAACAGACTATTTTCCCAGTCTTTGGATGAGAATGAAACCTTCTAGTCTAACCTAAAAGTTTGGAAGAGTAATCAACACATAAAAAGGAAACTTGAATATACTCCACACTTGTGTATTTAGGCAGCCTCTCCAATCCCAACAAACCAAAACTGACTGGAACCCTACAGGGTTATTACACCAGCTTCCAAGTTGAGTGCTGAGTAAGAGACAGGAGTATATGTGAACAACATTGTGTCATACTGAATGCCTTGAGACAAAAATGCTCCAGTTACTTGTTTAATTCTTTACTGTAACAGGCACTGTCTCTGCTTGTATTTCATGAGGTTAGCAACTGAGCTCTGCAATACTCTGAAGTTTTTTCTTCAAGCAGTCACAAATACTGAAAATTATGCTCTCTTCTTTAGATCCCTCTCCCCAGGCCTCAGTACATTCAAGGGCAGTGTGTGTGAAAGAATCAGAAAAATTAAAGTCATTAACTTACCATTAATAGTGAACTTGCTATCAGTGTAGATAAGTAGTTTCTTGATGTTTTGACTCTTTGCTTGCTCTATTGCTTTGCAGGCTGCCTTAAGAACATTCAAATAGAATTGTAGTTCAGAACACATGCAACTAAATTACAATAGCACCTGATGCTAACACAGAGCTAAAAAGAGTATTGCTGTAACAGTTGTCAGTACCAACATGCTCTAGAACAGAGATTCCCAAAATCATGCATGCAGGCAACCACTTAATACATCAGGCAAGCACAACAGCACTTATGATTCACTGGCTAAAAAACCCCACCAGCATTCCAATTCTTCATCTTCAGGAGCAGCTCTCTGACCAGCTTCCTAACTCTCAAAGCCACTATTGACTCTACTTCAAGTTTTAGGCATTTTCTCTTAACTTTGAGATGCAAAGCTTTATACCAGTTCCAACAGCCTGGATCTCCCAAAGAAAACAATTTGATTGTTTTTCTTGCTTTGTTGGGGTTTTTTTGTGCTATGAAACATAGTAAGAGATAAGTGACTGTGGATATAAATAAAGCTGAAGCCCCCTGGCAACAAGTCTGACCCCTGGCACACCACCATCACCTCTGTCTTCTGTACCTCTTAAGCAGATCAATTCCCTGTTTTAATCTCCAAACACACTGTGCAGGAAAGCAGCAGTACCAGCATTAAGATCAAGTGAAAAGGTAAGTCTAAACCTGCTGTTGCCAACAGAAATAATAGAAGTTACTCCTGAGAGCCCAGAATTCTTTATTCTATCTATTTAAGAATTATGATACTCTGATGCTGTGACAATAGGAAACTGGTTCTCCTCTAAACTACAACTCAGCAGACCTTACCCCAAAGTCTGAAACATAATACCTTAAAAAATGCAAAGGATAGTGCAATGATTCAGCCTTTCCTAAGAAAGGCTGTTTTAAATATCTTTGCTTGGCCTGATGATATCTGAGAATTTTCCAGGTAAATTACTCTGTGTTCAAAAGCAATAAAGATCCATTGAACTTGAAGAGAAAAAATTAAGGTGATAACCTCTGGTATTATGCTTGCTTCCCTCACAGATCCATAATTGGTTTCTGAAGGCTGGAACTGGTCACAGATGTTCTGCTGCAGTCTAACATGCAGAAGCATCTTAGGACATTTAATACTTACATGTATTTCAGCTCTTTGATTAGTCTGCCGTCCAGGAAGTCTTTCACTGGTATTTCTATGTCCAAGGAATGAACAGTAGATTAGTTAACTAAAATATTCAGTGGTGTACAGTGACTACACAATAGAAAAATATATTCAATACAGCTAATTTTGAAGGAAGGATGAATTCCACCTCTAACTTCTCTCTACACAGCATAACCTGCATATGTGGACATGCCAACAACACACAGGGGTTTTTTTGTTTTATTCTATACACACCTATGATTTTAAAGCTTTCTGTATCATTTTAATTACAGCTTCAGTCCCTAAAAAGTATTAATTCCAGCTGGTTTTTCCCTCCATTCTTACCTCCTAGAAAAGCTGATTTCTCTTTTTCTCTCAGTAACTCAGTCTCATAACTCTGCCACTAAGAGCCTCAATAGCAGGACTGCATATTCAAAAGGAAGCTGATATTGTAAGTTACACATAAACTGAGCATTAGTAGGTATTAAAAAAGAATCCATCAAGCTACTTACAATGGGTGTCCTGGTCCCCAGTAGACACCTATTCCAGCACGTGCCTTATTATGTCCATTACCTGAGCAACAACCATCTGTATAAACAACTGCAAAGTCACCTGCAAAGAATTACCAAAAGCAGAAGTCCAAGCACTCCTTCAAGATGTAGCCTCTTCAACCAGAATAAAGTGTCTAGTAGCAGATTAATTCCCAAAACTTCCATCCCCAGAGACCCCTTCAAAATGTTAGCTACAGAAGTCATCTAAATTAAGTCATGCCAACAGTCCCACTGCAGCTTCATATCCTCACTGCTCACATCACTCAGCCTCAAGAAGCATCATTGTCTCATGTTCCATATTGTCACTCCAGTTCCTACTTCCTTCAGTCAATTTTAAAACTTCCCAGCTACGTCTCTGTTTAGATAGGCTGAAGTGTAGAACCACACAAAATCACACTATGAATTACCAGGTTAAGCTATAATGTTGGCATCAGTCAATCAAACATTGAAAGACAATGTGAAAAGACACATCACGGCTCATTTCCATTTTAAAAAGTATTACACTGGACATGGTAATGCCACATACAAATTCCCCTAGAAGTTTTCCAGTAGTTACACTTGTTATTTATGCAAGTGTAAAAATAGCTCAAAAGAATTACAGGAATAACCAAAGAACTTACCCATATATGAAAATTTATCTTCACTGACTGTTGGCATCTCATGTTTTACACGCTTTGCTACATGTTCTTCATTTGGAGACTCTTCATATGGCCTTTTGCATGTACTGCAACACAAGGTATCTACTTCTGGTTCCTCTTTCTGGCTACTATTTTCCTGTGTTACAGCCAGGGTGCTGTATGCCCCTTTCAAAAACAAAACAACACAACCTCAATTACATACAAGGTCAAATTTCACTGGAAACAATTATTTCTGGAAAGCAACAGTTATCACCTATTAGCAGTGCTGGTCTGTTAGAGTGTCACACCCTCTGCTATTATGCAAAAATTATTACCGTGTACAGCAGTCATTCTGGACCCTAGATCAACCACGGCCCTTAAGACAGACACGGTATGATCAGCTTTCTCCAGACACCTACAGAAACGTTTCCATTGCACTGCCACATCCATCGCGGCACCGGAGGGCAGGACCACGGCTGCACTTACCGGCGCGGCACTCCGCCAAGCACCAGCCTCCACCGGAGGGCAGGCAGAAGCCGCTCCCCACGTTCAGCCACCACCAGCCGCAGTGTTTATACAGACTCCAACCAGGAGCCAGAGGAGCTCCGCCAGGGCTTGGTGCGGCCAGCCTGCCTCTCCTGCCCCGGTTCCCGGCCAGGCCGCCCTGCTGCCCGGCCCGGGCTGAGGGGAGGCAGGGGAAGACAAGCAGCTACCTGCCGGCTTGGGCTGCTGCCGCCCCGGGAGCTCGGCGCGCACGAAGGCCCAGGCGTCCTTCTCGTTGGCGAACTTCTATAAGAGACAGGAGGGGAACTTGTTCACCTGCTCCTTACACTCCGCCCTGAAACGTAACGGGGGAAGGTGAGGCGGGTCCGGGGGCGGCCCGCCCGGGGCTCCCCGCGCTGCCCCGGCTGCCGCCCTTACCAGGTACGATAGACGCCCGTCCGCCGGCCCTTGCGCACCGCGTAGAACATGTTGTCGCCCCTGGAGACAAAACAGGAGTGACTGAGCACCGCCACAAGCCACCGCAACATGGCGCAGCACCCCGGCCATCCGCGCCCCCGCCCCGACGCACCCCGAAACCCTCCGCGCATGCGCGGCGCCCAGTGAGGGGAAACCAAGGGAGTGCGCTACGGGCTTCCCTACGGGCCGCGAGAGAGGCCAAAGCTACTGGAAAAGCGTAGGGCTGGCGTCTTTTGTTTGGTGTTTTTTTTCTCCCCGTACAACGAGTGATTATATTCTAAAAGCCATCAAAATCAGCTTTTGTTTTGGGCGTGGATCAGCAGATATATAAGGTCACAGGGGTCTACACAAAATCGCAGAAAGGCAGGGGCTGGAACGGCCCCCTATAGATCACCTGGTACCACCGCCTTCTTCATCCTGAAAGCCCCAGTTACCAAAATGTGAAGGAAATCTCCCCGGTACCCTCAGCTGGAACCCTCCCCACCAACTCCGTAACGGGCCCGCTCCTCACACCAACCCTAGCAGCTTCCCGGGCCCCAGTACCTCACACGGAGCAGCGCCCAGGAGGCAGCACAGGCACCCACCAGCCTCCTGCCAACTCCACTCCACTCCACTCCACTCCACTCCACTCCACTCCACTCCACTCCACTCCACTCCACTCCTTTCCCGTCCTGTCTCCCGCCGCCTCCTCCCTGACGAGCTTCCGAGGCAGGGTTACCCGCGGAAGTGTCGATTTATTTAGTACACCCAACAGCCTACAGCTGAAAATGGTCAATAAACTGGTTCTCATCTTGCTGTTTCAATCAAGGGCTCCTGGTTAATGTCTTCCAGCTGGGCCTCGTACTGTGATGGATTCTGAAGTCATGAGAACCACCTTGTCCAAAGGGGCTGAAATTCAGACTGTTGCCAGGGGCAACCCACTGTCACACGTCCTCCTGTCAGGAGTGTCATGTACCTGGGGAGCAAGGCCAGGAGGTCCGGGTATGTGCCAAATTCGGTGCCTCAGCTGAGGCTCTGAGGAGATCGAAGTATAGAAGATGGGGACAGGGGTACAACTGGCTCCTGGAACAGCCCAGTGTACATGTGCTGCTGCCTTTTCAGCTGCTCTGTTTCCCTTGTAGCTCTGAGACGGATTTATTGCCACAAAACCAACCTCAAGATGCCAGAGGCATAGAGCATTGCATGCAGATTTACAAGGATGGCCTAGTCAAACGCGAAGAATGTTAAACACTGATTCTAATTTTGCTGTCCACTGCAAAAACAGCAAAGGGGTTCAATATAATTGTGTGCATCAGTTGGATGACACCTCTCTAAAAAACAAAAACACATAGCTTATGCGTTTGAGTCTTCAGTGAAATACAGGAACAATTAGATCAGGGTTGTATCAGGGTTTCATCACTGCATTTTTTTGCTTCTTCCAACATATTAATGAGATTTCATATTACTCTTACAAAATGTTTACAGCTTTCTCAGATCAAAACTGTTTACATTAATAATTTCTGTAAAGGTTTCCACAGAGACTCTCAGGCTTTTCACTACTTTCTGCCTGTTATATTTTTATTTTATTGCTCTTGGTTAGCTTTTCTTTCAATTATGTTTTTCTATAGCGGATGGATTTCTTATTCCTTACAGCTTTGCACATTACTCATAGTCTTCTTTGGGCAACACATACTAAAGGAGCTACAAGCAGTAAGTGACAGAGAAAGAAAAGATCTTCTGTTACACTCATTAATTCTCTGGTTGAACAGATTCATACATCCAATTTACATGCAAGGACTGAACAGTAACTCTCCTTGCTGTCATGACCAACATGCAGAGCTCAGATT
>JAAWXA010000029.1:6808540-6895856 GCA_038090715.1 Florisuga fusca | reverse complement strand
ACATAATTCCTTCAGGTAACACTACAGGACTACAATCTTACATACACAACAGACATAACTACAGCAGTAATAAACTGAAACTAAGAATTTGATCAGCCAGCCCTACTTTCACCACTGGATCACTGCCACTGCTTTCTTCCTTGCTGATGTGCTACTGTGCCATGTGACAGCTGGCATTTTTACTGCTGTGACATTTACCACTGCTAGGCTAAGCAATACCTGTGCTTACTTCATGGTACTTGGCCACTGGTTGCTGTAGCACTACTGGATTTGTGTTTTTTTTCATTCAGCCCAGAGCACAGAGGATGTCTGCATAGCTGGTGTCAGCAGGGAAAGCTCTCAGTACACCACATTGTCTCACTGCTCTTCCATGGTATTCTGGTCTATTCAGTAGGACTAATAGCACAGGGATGGGGAGCCATAGGCACACTGCATCTTTAGTTCTTCATTAGCATTCTGACCAGTGCAATTTTGATCCACTTGCATGCCACCTATACTTTCTCCCTCTCATAAAGGTTTTTGTAGTATAAACTGAGTATGTACCTTTGGACTGCTGAGATGATTACTTGTTATCTTTCTTTTTTTACTCAATCAGATCCTCATCACTGTTGTTTACATCCTGCAAAACTAATAAACATTATATAAAAACTAATAAAAACTAATGCTGGCAGTCAGTATGAGCTGGGCAGTTTTCTCCATTCATTGAGTTCTTGCAAGGAAAGAAGAATGACTTGAGAGAAATATGTGAACCAAACAATCTGCTTTCCTGCATAGTGTAAATTTAGCAAAAAGCCCACAACAGTTAGAAAATGAGCCAAACTACTTCTGCAGGTGCTCAGGTTGATTAGGTTTGGAGTAGTGGTATCCTTGTAATTTTTCTGTTTACAACAGGAGCTTATTACTTCTCTACAGGATTTTTTTTTTTAAGTAACAGACTTTACACAATTACATAGGCATAGTGAATTTATTAATATAAGCTAAAGTTGACTGCTCTTAGGGTTATTCAGGGCATCTGAGCACAGACCCAGTGTGCTGAACTGACTCCATGTGTCTGACTTCCCCAGATGAGTGTGTGCCAAGAGCTGCACACCTGCCACTGAATGGAACTTTCCCTTGGGCAGGGACCCTCTCTAAATTAGTCAACAGAGACATGTCAAGGTGAGGATTTTTTCTCAGTGCGAGACTTCAGGTGCACAGCCAGGCACTGTCACCTGAATCAGTGTGCACATTGCTTCTTCCAACCTGCTGTACAGTTTGGTTTTTTTAATCAGTGTGCCACTGAAGTGTCAATAGTGACATCTGTGTGAGATAACACAATACATAATAAAAAGCACTACACAAAATCACACAGAATCACAGAATGTTGGGGCTTGGAAGGGAACTCTGGAGATCACCTAGTCCAACCCCCCCTGCCAGAGCATGTCCCAGTAAGGAGAAAGTATGTGGAGCCTAGGACCCTCCTATCTTGAGTTAGTACCTGAACACAGCTGAAGACTTGTGCCTTATTTCTAGTATAACAACAGTTTAGTAACTAAGGTCGATGTGACAATTGCCTCAACAGTAACAACCGAGAGGTTGTGTTTATAGAGCCTATGCAAATCAAAGCCCAGGCACTGAGCTGAGCTGGCATGCAATTGCCCATCTTCTCTGGTTGTCAGTGTGCTCCCTGGTGCGGTCTTGGCCGTCCCTCCAGCACAATGCCTTCCCACAGGTCAGAGGTGGCTGCACACCCGAGACAGCTCCAGATTTCTTCTTTTTCAAAAGGGATGAAGATCACGAGTGAACTCTAAGCCCACTGAATTGCATGTGGAGATGAAACAGAGGGGGGAGAAGACCGCACGCTGTGCTACTGCTTTTGAAGCCGGTGGCTGCTGCTGTTTTACACAGCATTGAGGCGGGCAAAGGAGATCCACAAGCGGCAGACACGTCCTTGGGGTATGGATCCTAACCGCACTGCCAAGGCCGAGATCCTGGGGACTATTGACAGAAGCATTTCGGCCGAAGCTTCAGGCTAGGAGGGAACTTCAGGCCGAAAACTTCAGGCCACAAGGGAAGCGGCCGAGAGGAGCGGAGAGCCCGAGGTGAGCGGGGAAGCGGGGCTGCGTCGCGCTAGCCAGGCCCACGGGGGAGCGAGTGACAGCGAGAGAGAGAGTACGGCAGGATGCTCCGTCTCCTGCCTCCCTCTCTCCCTGCAGAATCCTCTCGGACGAGGAACCGAACCAGGACACAAGCCCAAACCGGCACCGCGCATGTGCCGAATGGAGACGCCGGCAGCCACCCCGCGGCGCCCGGCCGCCGGTGATGACTTCATCCGCGGGCGCCGCGCCGGGACTCTGAGCGTTCTCTCGGGCTTCGCTTGCCGGAAGTCTCCGCCGGCTGCCGGCACACGCGGGTCTCGGCCCTGCCCTTCTTCCGGGTGTGGCTTCAGCCCCTCCTTGGGCGGGGCCAGCGCTTTCCCGGGCGCCATCCGCGCCGCTCTCGCGAGAGCTCTCCCTTTTCCTAGGCCGGCGCGGAGAGAGGTGGGTGCGTGGGGCCCGTGTGGGCCTCGGTGGCGCCGCCGCCGGCTTTTCCCTTCCCGCTGCCGTAATATGGGGCCGGGTGCCGAGCGGCCCTCTCCGCGGCAGCCCCGGGGCGGGGATGCTCTCGATTACCGCCCGCCTGGGACCCGATGGTCTCTGAGGCGCCCGGTGCGTGGGGAGGGGAGCGGTGCGGCTCCGGTGGCGTTCTCCCCCTCCCCGTCCCGGTAGCGCCCCGAGGAGGCCGCTGCGGCTCGGCAGGAGGCAGCCGGGAACGAGCGCGGAGCCCTGCGGGACGGGAGGGACTGCCCGGCGGCCCGTGGGGCGCTTTGAGTTCTCCGGCAGCCTCCCTGGGGCTCCCGGGGCCTCGCAGTTGCCGCCGCCTCAGCGCACACGCCGGGCGCAGGGCCAGGCCGGGCGCTCGTTCTCCAGGATCGCTTCCCCAGGTTGTACTCGGCATCCTCTGAAGCGAAGTGCTGGGGTTTGTGTGGCCCGTGGGGCTCTCTGGCTTCGCTTGGGAGCGTGTGAGTGAGCAGCCGGATTGCAGAGTCGTGCCGTGTGTGTAGTAGAAAACGCATTCCAGGTGACAACTGAGATGGTTTTTTTTGCGTTGCAGGAAGGCCATGTTCAGCTCTAGCGCAAAGATAGTGAAGCCTAATGGCGAGAAACCAGATGAGTTCGAGTCTGGTATATCCCAGGTACGTGTTTTGTCCTTCTGTCTGGTATCTGAGTGGAGTTTACAGATACAGCACTTTGACAGTTGTCTAAAGCTTAAATTTTGCGGGTGATGCTGCCTCAGCTTCCTAGTTTTAGTTAAAATCTGGGCTAGTCAGCCTGTGTTCCCAGCAGTGGAGCTTGTGGCATCTGTTAATGTGACATAGGGTAAATTCTTTGATACTGTCTGTGGTTAAAAGTATATAACTGCTCTCTGGCACTGTGGACAGACTTTGGTCTCAAGGGTTCGTATACACTGAACTGTATGTAATCAATTATTCTACAATTTCACTTTTCCAGGCTCTGCTGGAGTTGGAAATGAACTCTGACCTGAAGGCTCAGCTGCGGGAGTTGAACATCACAGCAGCTAAGGTAGGTTAGACCTTCTCCACAAGGAATTGTTTGGTCACTTGCTATTTGTGTTTTATTTTTGTCAGTGTTAATGTCCTCTGTGAGTGGTGTCTTCAGCTGTTTCTTAGGGAATTGTTGCTGTTATGGCTGTCCTCTGGTGCTTGCTGTTAACTCCTAGGATTTTCTAGTAGTTATTTTTCAGGAACTAGCCTGAAAAGTCATTGTAAAAGCTCAAATGGCAGTTTGGTGCTTTAAGGAAACGTGTTTAAAAAGGGTAGTTCTACTTTCTCTCTCTGTAAATAGGGCTTGAGGTCTGAAACTGGTTTTTTATATGTGGATGTTGTCTGGCTGTTGTCAGTGTAGGCATTGCAGAATCTTTGTCTGGAACCCGAGCTCTGATGCTCTTTGTACAATCAGTTTGTTGTCAATGCTCATTTATGTGCCACCTTATAACAGGTAGGAGGTGGAGTGAGGTAATTATCTTTGTTCACATAGGTAAGCCTGTTTGTAAATTTCAGTTTTATTACATAAAGACAACTGAAACCTTAAGGAAGAAAATTAGTGTTAGGATTTGTCAGCCTTGGAGACTGAATGGAACTTCTGAAGCTGGTTTCTGCAACTGGAAACTTGAGTAATTTGTTTTTTGTTCTCACTAATGGAGACATAGGCTGCTTAGGGTTAAGTTTAAGAATTTGAGAATGCAGAAGTCAGCTTGGTATATGAGTACAAGGGCCTTCAGAAGAACTGCTTTGCTGCTGAGGTACAGCAGTGTCTCTTCCCTTTAGACGACGAGTCTTTAAAGTATCTTTGTTAGCTACTTGGATTTATTCGTGAGAAATCCCCTGTGGGCATCTGAGTTAGCTTATGTGGGAATGTAGTTGGTGAAAAACAATTCAGCTTTCCATTCTGTTGGAGAATAAGGATATCTCTGCAGTTAGGTTCCTGGGACAAGTGCTTTGTAAGCCTGTACAAACTTCTCTGGTTCTGATGAAGTGTTGAAGAAACAAACAGGGGGGGAAATAATCCCTGTTGGTATGATGCAAAGCTGCTGGCATTTGTAGAGGAAGGAAATGTTGTATTTGAGTAGTGATGCAGGCATTTAAAGTAGGAGCTTGAAAATAAGTCTGGAGTCTGCATTAGAGGCAAAGAATTGTTGAAACTTTGTATCGCCGTGTGATTATCACTACAGATGTGACCATAAGCGTTTAGTTCAGTTGGGATTTTAACTCCCATTCTGCAGAAAGAATGAGCTTTGCTATTCAGAGGATGTGACCGAATGGAGTGGTGGGATTTATTTCCCAATCTCTTAAAGCAAAAGGGAGTGCTCTGACTGAGGTTTTCCTATTTAATCCTCTCTTTTAAACGCATTAAGCCAGGTACTGCTCTCTGACATTCTTTTTTTTCTATTTTCTTCCAAAGTTGTAGGCAAAGACTGTCAAACACCTGTGTTCAGAGATTCAGAATCAAACATTGCATTTTGACCCCTGTGTAATGTTTACTTTCTGTTTCAGGAAATTGAAGTGGGTGGTGGCAGAAAAGCTATCATTATCTTCGTACCAGTTCCTCAGCTGAAATCCTTCCAGAAGATCCAGGTTCGGTTAGTTCGTGAGCTGGAGAAGAAATTCAGTGGAAAGCATGTGGTGTTCATTGCTCAGGTAAAACATTTAAATGATGAAGTTTATTTGCTTATTAAACTTGAAGTTTATTTCAAGTTGATTTGAAGGGATCCCTGAAGGTCATATAGCCCAATTTTGCTCATGAAGTGGGGCTGTTGCCAGCATTAGATCAGGTCAGCCATGGCTTTGTCTAGCTGAATCTTTGAAAATGACTGAGGAGGAAGGTTCCACAGCCTCTCCAGTGCTGCCCTGCACTTCTTGTCTCGTCTGTTCAAGGTAGTAATGATATAATGCATGTTTTTGCATCAGCAGAAAACATAACTAATGTCTTTCTGTGGATGTAAGCTAAAATTATTTCATCTAGTGGCCAAGGCTGTGTAAACATGTTGAGGTGTGAAGCTTTTTTTAGTGGGGGATACTGCTTTATTGTTCTGGCCTCTTAATGCTTCAAAAGTTTGAGAAGCAAAGCTTGAAAATAAAAGGGAGCAAATATTAGTGGGAGCTACATCTATGTAATGTAAACATTTAAAAGCCAAGTTAACAGGAGAAGGGGGGAAAAAAACTGACTCAAATTACAAATTCATTAAAGGAGCTGGGATGTCCAAAGGTGATAGAGGGCTCTCTGGGCAGTACTAAGGACTGGACAAATTCTGGACCTCTGTCTTCAGAGGGAAAAGGTAGTTGTTAGATTGAAGTTCTTTGTAAAATTAAGAATCAGAGCAGCTTACTCTGCATCTTGATGTGGCCCAGATTTCTTTAGATGAAGTGCTTCTGGTTCACTTACAGTTCTTGAGTATTTTTTGCCTGTTGAGTAATCCATATTTGAGAAGTTAATGTGTGCAGTCCAGCTGTAGGTGAAATGCTATTGCTTTTCAGTGGGATGTGTCCTAGTTTGGATTACAGTAACAGTATTATGAGTGCAATCAGGGAGAAGCTGTGATGTGTTGGTAGAAAATTCTGAAAGTGACTGCACCTAAACCCCTCTGTTTTGAAACATGTATCCTTGCAGACAGGGAAGTAGAAAATCCATTTTACTGATCCAAGATGATCCAAATACCTTTAGGTGCTGCTTTTAGAACAGGTTATGTCTAAGGCAAGGTTTGAACTGGCTTGTATAGTACATCTTATTCATACTAGGTTGTCAATCTCAGATTTCACCTAGCTGTCTCTGGGATGAGATGGCCTACTACTCTGCTTCACACCAGAGGCTCAGTCCAACAGGAGCTGTAAAATTTGAGAGTTCTTTTCCCAAAGAAATGTGTTCAGGTTGCTAATAATTATAAAGTAAACTACCCTGGGTTATGTTAATGGGGGAAGGGGAATGAAATACAAATCTTTTGTTTCAGTGTACTGAATCCAGGATCAGTAGATGAGAAATAAAGCAATACCAGTACTTCAGCTTCTGCAAGAAATATCAGGCTCTAGAGCTGGTGTAACTTCAAGCATACTTAACTCTCCCTTTTTAGTGTTTCTTCAGTGTTTAGTGAGGAATAAAAAAGGCATTTGTTGTGTGTTTTCAGTAGATTGTAAATACCAGGTACTGATAAAATGCCTTTTTTTTTTTTTCTTTGTCACAGAGAAGGATTCTGCCCAAGCCAACAAGAAAAAGCCGCACAAAAAACAAACAAAAGCGTCCCAGGAGGTAAGTAAATAATGGGTCAATATGACAACCTTCATTTGTACCTTGGTAGCATAGTCCAGTAATGTTTAGTTGAGTTTTTGAGAAGTCATTAAAATGATTGGGTTCTCATGTGTTTTCTCTTGATAACTGAAATTGTATCTGCCATTTGACTACTGAAGGGTGCATTAAGAAGTTTGTCTTTGGGCACAGTGTTGCCTTTGCTTAGAGCTCCATCTGTATTTTCAGTTTTGGCTGTAGCCAATTTTTAGCCAGTAATACTGCCTTAAGAAAGATGTGCCAGCCTGCTGTCTCTGTTACCTCAGTGTGCTGACAAGAATTACTTTTTTTTTAAGCTGCATGAAGAGCAACATCAACATCACATGTTAGATTATACTGAAGCAGGTCTAGATGTGTATTGAAGGGATGCATGAAGGAGATAGGGGATGAGGAGGGGTTTAGGTATGAGTAGTAGTTCCTCTGGGTATGAATTTAACAGCAGTAGCATAGGATTTTTGTTAAAAGGCCTCCCAGCTCTCATCCAGTATCTCTATTGGTAGACAAGCAACACTACCATGTCTATGTGCATGTCAGTGCCTCTTCTGTAGTGCTATCTTACTGTATTGTGTAGTCCATGTCTCACAAGTTTGACTTCTTTATGACATGTTCCTGTAACTTCTCCCAGCTCTAGCATTACACCTGTGTTGTATCTATTACTGTATTTTGAAATCTTCACACATGGATTTTAAAAGTGTGTTTTCATCTAGATGGATAGTGTGAAGTGCTGCCTTTGGAGGACTGTTATATTAAAACTAGTATTGCACAGTGGCTAGAGAAGTTAGCATCTCTGTATGTGATTAGCATGCTGCCATTTCCAGCAGGAGTGAAGGAGAGTGTGCAGGAGTGTCCCTTTCTCAGCCTTAGATTAGATCTGGCTGGTAGTGATATAAAACTGATGTGCCCATTGTGAAGCACATAAATGTGACTGATGTTTGCCTCCCTTAGCTATCTGAATATTTCCAAGTGTGATATGCTGTTGTAGGCACAGGTCTTAGTTGCCTTAAAACTGCAGATAGGGAAGCTGGAAATCTTACTGGTCATATAGACTGTGTAATACTTACTATATTAGACTATAGAATGATTATTGTATAAGAACCTGGATTAATTTCATTCTTTCTGGCTCATTTCAACACAGATCAAGACACAAATGCAAACCTCAAACAGTCTTCTAAGCATGGACTAAACTTACCAGCTAGACTTTTCCTGTAATGCATCAATGTTTTAAGTGGCTTGGGTGTAGGCAGATAAACCAGTGTTTTCAAAACCAGGCCTCATGTGAGAATACTCTATGTAGCTGAAGATACTTAAACACTTGAACTTTCAGAGTGTGTCTCTGGCAGAACTGCAGGTGGGACAGTTTTGATTTTAGTAAATCTTCTGAAATGTGTCTAAGTAAAATAATGTTTTAGAGCTGTTACTTCAAAGCAATGTGATATCTATAAGGTCAGAAGTCTGGCTACTGAATTTTACCCCTCATGCAGTTACCAAGTTTCTGCACTTGATGTAGGATTTAGCTTATTTTTGTGTCACCTGTGGAAATGTGGTGCTGTGACACTGTGGCATTAAAAAAGGAACAAAACAAAGCACCACTGAATTTTCAGCTAAAGTGGGCTGTGGGAAGTTGAGCCTTGTCAAAGTGGAAAATTTGAGAAGAGGGTGTGTTTTAATGATACAAATGTGGCGTTTCAGCCGTACACTTACTGCAGTGCACGATGCCATTCTTGAAGACCTGGTTTTCCCAAGTGAAATCGTGGGCAAGAGAATCCGTGTAAAACTGGATGGCAGCAGGCTCATAAAAGTCCATTTGGACAAAGCACAACAGAACAATGTTGAACACAAGGTAAATGACAAACCTTTACTTTCTCATGCAGGGTGGGGTGGCATTCTGACATAGCTGAGAGGCTGCTTATGTGATAGAGCAAAAGACTATCTTTTGGCTTATGGCTGTGGAGGAGCTTCTGTTTGTATGTGGAGTAAGATGCTGAAGATGAGGCAAGATAGTTTACAACAAATCTCTAGTTCAACTTGCCAGAAGTCCTGGGTCATAAATTAGCTATATTGGTTCCCTGATGGGACCATAGTGTTTTGCTGGTTGCTTGGTTTGTTTGGATGTTTTGAGGTGCATATTTAGTTTTGACCTTAAACAGAACAGGAGACATTACATTTTTTTCTGTGGGAACATGCTTAGGACTGTTCAGCTTTCTGGGTAACCTATGGTTGAACCATCAAAATGGTTCCAGGTATCATCCAGAAAACATTTATTTGGTATAAATGCTCAGCTACTTAATTCTAGAAGAAAATAATCAGCCTCGGAGCTCTCTTCAGAGTGGAACTGCAGTGGGACATAGTACATAGAGCATGTTAACATAGATTTTGCTTTCTTACACAGCATTTATAAACAAGATTGTTTGTCTTCACAGGTGGAAACATTTTCTGGTGTCTACAAGAAGCTCACAGGCAAAGATGTGGTGTTTGAATTTCCAGAATTCCAGCTGTAAAGTGCAAAAAATGGCTGAATAAACAACTGTTCATATAACAGAGTAATTTCATTTAAATTTTGAATTCGATAAACATAGATGGGGATTAACTGGTTCATAGGTCTTCTCCACTGTCTGGATGAGTTACATTTGTGTATCAAAATATTAAGTTACCAGCATTTTAACAATAGCACTCTTAGATTGTTCTTGGCACTGTTGTAACACAGCTCTGGACAGATAAGTCCAGAGTCTGCAAAAAGTATTGGCACTGAAAAATATACTGAAGAATGTTGAGACTTGCCTTTTGATGAGAATGTGGAGAGTTATTGTAGAGCAGTGGAACACCTCAGTTTTGCACAGAAGAATACCAGTTGGAGACCTGCATATTTCTGATGCTGGAAGAAGTCTACACAGTAGGTGCTGTGACCCCTGAAACATGGAGCAATGGCATCTGAAAAGGGAGGTTGATTTTTTTGTTTTTGTTGGGGGAAGTATAGATTGAATTTGAGATAACTTGCAAAAAGCTACGTACTAGTTCTTACCGTAAAACCATGTCCTGCATCTTTTCACCATTATCAAAATGAAATGGGGAGACATTTCTTAGTGCTTGACTACCTTGCTGGACAAAATCTAGTGTTTTAGGTATTGATCTTGCTTTCAGGAATAATGGATTTCTGTACCTCAGTATATTAGTATGTCAGTATATTAATGTTGAGGTAACCTTTCTCCTGGCTAATAACTGAAGGTAGGGATAGGGATAGATACACCAATCTGAAACAATAATTGCTGGAATGTTCAGGGGCTTTAGATTGTTTTACCATAGTTCAGTACATGCTTGGCAACATGGGGCAAGGTCAGGAGGACCAACCATGTCACAGCAGCTAAAGGCTGCAGGATGGTGTCCTGAAGACACTACATTTTTGACTGAGTGTCCATGTTTAGTAGAAACACTTTCAGCAATTAACATTTTTTTTCTCCAGCTTGGGGAGCATGGAGTTGAGCAATTTACAGTGAAGTACTGAACTCATACTGAACAGGCTGTTCTGTTACTTAGGAGTAAATGCTTAATACACTGAAAGTAACCTAATAATGGAGAGAGCCTATAAGGTGGAGACCTAAGTTGGTAACAGCCTGTCTACCAGGAGCTTTGAGCTTCCATCTTCCTATCTGACAGTAGGTGGAGGACAAGTGCCACTTACTGAGAGGTTTGTACCTTTACTTCCATTTCTCATTTACTATGGCTTTAGTTGCTTCCTATTTAATACCTCTCTTCTTCAGTTTTGAAGAACTAAAAGGTTAAGTTCAATATTGCCTTTTAATTGAAAAAGTGAAGGTTTTGAAGTCATTCTGTGTAGGACATATAGCTGTATGCTCTTATTTTTGGTGCAGGCAATGCAAAGAGAGCAAGGAAAACACATGTTGCAATTCGTAGTTTTATTTCCTGCTGCTTACTGACAGTGCTTGAATGTTTTTTACAAAAAAGCAGGCTGTATCTTTGAAGAAGCTGGCTTACCTTAAGGCCTTTTTCTCTCCCTTTCTGGACTTAAGTCTTTGGGGCATAACTTTTTTCTTTATTTGTTACACAGCTGCTTTGTATCTTGGATAATTCAGCAGCAGAAGTCAATTCATCAGCTTCCCTTAGAATTAGATGAGGAGAGCTGTAGGCATAATAACTCTGAATCCTGACTGCTTATATGGAGAGTAAACAATCTTATAGCAGGAGTGCCAGAACCTTACAATTCAAGTTTTCATTTTGAAAATGGATGTTACTCAGGTTGGAAACACCACACTTGTAGTCCCTCCAAAATAATTCTTGTCTCAAGTCAGATACTTCACTAAACTTTCCACTAAAACAATCACAGATGGTAGCCTGTGCAAATAGGTATTTGCTGGTGTGGGTTGGGAGAAGCAGCCTGGGGAGTATTTGGAGACTCAACTGTCTGTAGTTGGTGACTGGTAGATCTGCTGGGGCTGTGTAACATCTGCAAGAAGAGGTGATGCTCAGACAACAAGCTCCAGTAGACAGTTTCCTGTTTCATGGTGAAATGTAACTTGGGTTTGATCTCTTCATAGTAGTAAAAATGTCAGTAACATTTTTAGTTTTGAAGCACTGGGAAGGGAGTAAGCGGGGGAGGAGAAGTCTAGTAAACCAAATGTAAAGATTGCAAATGTTCCCAGGCATTGTCAGCTGGCCATAGATTTTTCTTGGCTCTTGTTGAAAGCCCTTTGAACTATATGAAATGTAAAGGCTCGTGGTGGCCCCATAAGCAAATTCTTTGAGTGAAAGAATAACACTGTCAAAGCCATTTATGGTTCTTACATCAGCTAAAATAAACTGCAAGCAAAGGTGGATTTTTGTGGCATAAAAATACTGGTCTGCATGCTTTACAAAAGACTGTAGTCCTAGTTTACCCTACAGTCCCCCTTGTCTGTTAGTGTCAGTGATGGAGTCAGACAACTCCCTGTGTCCCTTGACAAGCATATCAAGTGAATGCCTGCAATCTGGAAAGTCAGCTGATGCCATCTGGTCAAGTGCTAATGAGGCTGCTGAAATCCTGGTGTCAAATGTTACCTTCACCTAAACAGACTCTACACGAGTTGATGCTAGACTTGCCCTGTGCCTTTCATGCACTGGCACAGTTGGTCTTGGAATGTGTGATTCCTCAGGAGTTTTTCAGTTGGTCTGTGAAAAGCTGATTAAGTGTTCTATACCAAGACCCTGTGCAGCAGGACACATGGGCACTGTCAGTATGAAGAGACAGTCACATACTGAAAAGTATAAAAAGACTGATGCTTTCCTGTAGTAGCCCAAAATGAGAAGCAAGGGCTTTACATCTGTTTAGTGCTCTCTAGACTTGCACCTGACATTAGAGCCTTCATTTTTTTAAAAAAAAATTTCATACGAATCCTTTCACAAGTGTTTTTGTCTGTGAGGAAGGCTGCTTGCTGATGATTTGCCTATGAAAGGTATGTAGATGTGTTGCAATTGTAGCATGTCAGAACCTTCCTGAAATTTTGGGGTGGTAAAGGTTTGACGCATCTTGTATTAATATGATAATTTGATGCGCGATAAGATCATGACTGATTAGCCCCTCTTAAGCGTAAGTGGGAGCATCTGACAAGTTTTAATGCGGTGATATTCACACCAGCAGTGTTGGAAAGAAATCCTATCACTCCTGCATTGTGTACTGAAATAATCTTTTTCCTATGTCTTCATTTTTCCTAAATTTCCTAAGTGGGAGGCCTGAGTTTGATTCTCTGTAATACCTAAATGCCAGAGCAGTGCCAAAAAGCTAGACTATTTCCTGTCTGTGAGATGTGCTTTCTAGGTCTCTGTAACAATGACATAAAAATCTATTGATTACTGAGTCTCAAAAAGAAGTCTGTCTGAGGGAGTCCATAGAGGCCAGACTGCAGCACTGATCAGTGGGAATGGCTGACCTCCTCTCCTGGCTTAAGATTGCTCATGTGGAAAACTTCTGCTAAGACCAAGAGAAGGAAGTGATATGAGCATTTCTGTTACCTGCAGAGAGCTACATGTAAAGGATCTTACTTACCTCTTGCCATCAAGGGGGGAAAGTTTGGATTTGTTACAGTCTGCAAGTTTAGGTATCCCCTGCTCTGACTTCCAATTACTGTTACTCTTACAGCAAAACAGTTCTTCAACACAGACACAAACAGCTGCTGCTAGGTGTTGCTAAATGATTAATAGCTAATGTTTTCCATTACTGAATATTGTGCTGGCATGCCTAGCTCAGTTTTGACCTGCCCCAAGCAGCAAAGATAGAATTAAAGCCAGACTTTGAAGAGATTATTCCATTTTTAGAGATAGAAGTAACAGAAAAAGCACAACGGCTGCAGTGAATGCCGCTCGCAAATTTTATGTGCAAAAAGCATCAGTGCAAGACTGCTAGCAAAGCTGGAGGCCAGATTGTAAAACAGCTGAAAAGTTACACGTGTTGGTGTTTCTGCACTGACCTTTCCTAGTGTACATCTTGAATATTGCACCAAAGAGATGGTAAGGCCAGCAGCTGGTGTCTCCTTGCCCATAGAAGTATGGTGGTGCTGCCTGTCCTCTGAGGCCCTGCTAAGGGAATGGGGCTCAGATGGGTATCTTCACAGGGGAAATGTGAAGACTGTTTTTACCAGGTGTATCTTGATGTTTAATACACACACTGGTGTGCAGATCCCTACCATGGAGCTGTTGTGCATCTGCTGTGTCTCCTTGCCTCTTCTGGGGGGGTTTCTAAGGGCAGGTTAGAGAGGCAAACCTTATATTCAAGAACTGGAACAAGGTTTGTGAAGGCCTCTGATAAGCTGAGCTGCAGCAACTGAGCTCAGGTACTGATTTATTAAGGAGTTCAGGTATCTACAATTTTCATCACCTGGGAAAATCTGGCAGTGCTGCTGATACTAATGGATGCTTTGCCAAACCAAGGGGAGGATTATGGCCTTTCTATCTTTTTATAACAGCAACATTTTTAAATAGTCATTGTGTTTTTAAATAGGTATTTTGTCTACTCATTTTACCAACGGATAATAGAGTCAAAAAATTTGCCTGAAGGCTTTTGAATTGTATAAGCATATTTTTTCCTGTTTCCTAGCAGGCTTGTCCTTTTACAACCAATTTGCTTTGGTCTTTGTGGTTTTGGTTGGTTTCAGACCAAGACTTTTACCTCTAGTTGTGTCATTATGGTGTTTAACCTGAGCCTTAAAGGCCAAATGAGTGTTGGGTTGTGTGGGTCAAACTAAAGTAATGGGTCTAGCTGGTGAGTCTTGCTGGATATCATGCTGGTACTGTGAAGGCTGCCCATTTCCATCTGGCAAGGCTGGCTGAAAGACTTGTGAATCAGCTCCTCAAGTGTTACAGTTCTCAGAGGGGCTTAACATAGTGCAAAACTGTAGCTTAATAACCAACAGCTATTGCAAGCTGGTGCTGGCTTAAAGCTGCTCCTGTGTAGTCCATGTGTCCGTACCTTGGTTTTCATATAGTAGCCTATAGATACACAGCCTTTGGTTTTCTGGGTGGGTCAAGGATGCTCATGCCTTTCTGTAAAGGGATTGGACTCTATTCTGTCTTGGGTGAAAGCAAGCTATGTACTTAGTATTTTCCCCTTTCTTAGAGAAAACCCTGTCACTAAATTTATAGTGTTTGCCCTTTCTTTATACCTGTAGCCATTTATGTAATTTTTCACTTCTGTTTTCCCACTGTTTAATCCTACCTTTTATCCTAACTTCCCCTGAAATGTCTCTATTTCTCCCTTGAATTCTGTTTCTGGCCTCAGTTATTTTCCTGTGTTTACAGGGAGGGTAGATATGTATGTAAATGGCCGTTGCCTTTGCCATCGTAATATGATCTTCAAAGGCTTGGACTGCAGTCACTTTGCTGCATTCTTTACATCAGACATTTCTCTTGGCAAGTTGCTGCCGACAGAGTACTGCAAGGACACAGTCCTGCTAATTGCCTTCTGTTCTCACTGAACTAATGGGCTTGTGTGCATTAAACTGAACTTTCGTATTAGAGTTGTGTCCTTAGGCAGTTATGTCCATGTTCTACCATTTTGGCCTTTCTTTACTGATGTAGTCTGGAAGCAATCACCATGTGGGTCAGAAGTACCATGTGGATCAGAAGGGGTGGTAAAGAAAAGAACACACAAACACACACACAGGATTCCTCTGTTTAAAACCTTTTTGGTCTTGTGATAATCTCTTCGTCTTGGGACTGTGGAAGATTGAAAGGAACCTCCCACTTCTGTGCTGGCTATCTTCCTAGTCTTTCAGTAAGAGGTCACACACTGGGGGTTACTCGGGCTCCCTTCCCTCTGGGTACTTCCTTACAGCATGACCCCTCAAACACTAGCTGGAGAAACTGGGAGGAGGGTAACAATGGCTTGAGTAGGCATGGGAGCAGATGGTTTCCAAGCCCTTTTTTGTTGAAGAAGCTTATCAGAGCTGCAGCCTTACAAATAATAGCAGCTATCTGATAGAGGCTATTAATTTGTATAGCCATAAGTGGTACTCTGTGTTTGCCCTGGAAGTTGAGAGTGAAGCCAGTGATATATGTTGAAGTATAAACTGCAGTAACAGAGAAGGTGTTCCCAAAATCCCACTTCCCACAGCCAGCTGACCTCAGTTTTTTCCTGACTGAATGTATGTGCTGTGGTTGGCCCAGGGCTCAAGCTAGCCTAGCTGTTTAAGATGAAAACCAGAATTGTACAATTCTTTGGATGCCATGGAGAATGGTACCTGTTTACTATTTCTCCCCATTGATTTCAAAAGTGTTAAAAAAAAAAACAAACACAAAAACCAAACAAACAAAAAGCAAAACCAAAGCAAACATCTTAGAAAGAGCCAAACAACAGCGAAACCCAAACCCTGAAGTTACACAAAACCTGTGGATAATTTAGCATTTATATTATTATGGAGTGTTGAGACTCATCTCTGAAGTAGTTGCCTGTTTTAGTCAAGAGTGCTTGAGCCAATTGCAAGAATGGAGAGAATTTCAGTAAGGGGAGAGTGTGTTAATTATCCACAAAGAAGCTCACATTCAGTGCTTCATGTGTTTTCATATCTGCTGAAGCAAAGCAAGAAAAGTGCTATGCTGGTGCAGTGTGCATGTATAGCTTGTAGCTGGATAGATGTAAATGGTTAAAAAGGGGTTCTCAGCTAGAAAGGAGGAGGGGAGAGTAAGAGTGCATTCCCAAAAAAGTACATTCCCAAAATAAAAAGCTTACATCATGGACCTCTTCAGCTTTCCCACACTTCTTCCCTAATTATTGTCCTGCAGGACAGCTGATCTATTTCAAACAGGAAGCTGTTTACAGATAACACTTGTAACTGTTTTGTCTGATTTGTTGAACTGTGGAAAAGCAAAAGACAACCTCTTTTCAAATTAAAAACTGTCAGACTTCTGTAAACAGCAGCAATGAGGTTCATCTGTGCAGTGTCCCTGCAGGCACAGAGCATTCTGCAGTTCCCATTTTCTCAGCAACCATAAGGTAAGAGACTTCATACTTTCACTCTTTAGAAGCTCATATAAGAAAAAGCCTGGATGTTTGTTAAGGGGGTTGCCATGTAAGTGGCAGAAAATGGCTGATTATCCCCAAATAGTTTGAAAAGATAGAGGAAATAAGAGCTCACTTGATTCTTTCAGAGTATTGGACCTTTGTGTTGAGAAGCACCCATGTGAATTAGTTCTCCAAGTTCCTGTTTAATGGGGTGTTTGTATTTAAAATGTACAAATGCCATTGAAAGAGCTCACTTTTCTCAGACCAGGAAAGGACAAAACAGGAAATTTTTAGGGAATTTTAGCTTTCTCTACAACTGAAACTTACTGCAGCACAGTAATGCATTGTAATTCTTGGTAACAGGTAATTAGTATCAGTTTAATTTTGGAAATGCTAAGTGTTTTTCTTCATCTTTCTACTTATATTCCTAAGCATCTGGCTGTTATCTACTGTAAAAAATGAGTTTTTAATACATCTGCTAATCAGGGAATGAGGACTGGTGTTGCACAAATGAAGCAGATGACACAAGATCCAGTAAGGGCTGGAATTACACCACTGGGTAATTAAGAGTAAATACAGTGAAAAGCAAATCAAATTGGAAATAGCACTATACAGGATTGCTTAATGAAATTTAAGGTTGTGTAAAGATACAAAATCTGATCTTAATGAGTTGAACTATGAGAGTAAGCCTTAATTGAGTACCCAGAAGAACAAATGTCTGCTTTTCAGTCATGAAAAAAAAAGATTCATAAAGGAACTTGTGAGTTTCCTTTCTGACCTCTCTATGCTTAATATAGGCAGTGAATTTAGACCGGGGATTGTTTTCTAAGAAAATAAAGTCACTCTGGAGAACTGAAATACCAACTTCACTTGTGTATAGTGAAACAGGAGGAGCCTCTGGAAATACCACAAGTGTGATCCTTTGATACTGAAAGAATTAAAAGTGTAGCAGTTGTGAATGTTTCCCTGTCTGCAGCCAAGATCTTTTTGTTTTCATATCTGTAGGATCATTTGCATGATTATGTATGTCTTAAGGCAGTGATCAGAGACTATAAAGAAAACACTGATTTGAAGCTCTCACAGCAATGATATGAAGATATTTTAATCTGTGACAACTTATTAGATATATCCCTAAAATTTTATGATGCTACTTACTGATGCAGTGTAAATAATGTATACAGATGTTGGAGACAAGAAGTAATACATAGCTGAGTATTCCTTTTTAAAATGTTTGGAATTTCTTTCAGAAAAATACTTTGTGTAAGTTAAAATGAAATTATTTTAGTCAATACATGAAAGAGAATATGTAACTTAAATTCATAGTCAAAACAGCATTTTAAGCATGGCATAGTCCTAGAGTGAGCTGAGAATTGCACTATGGAAGCAGCAGAAATCTACTGTTTAATTTATAAATTGCATATTATGTGGAAGGCTATTTTTTTCTGATTACTTTTGAGTGATTTCATACTGTTTCTAAAGCTCTTATTTAGTTATCGTCAAGGCTGTCCAAAAGCTCTTGAACCAGAACCCATTTGAAGTAGAAGGGCTATTGGTAGAGTAGCTTTTTAAAGAAAACTGTCAGTTTTCTGGGGTAGTTTAGTTCTTTTGTCAAAGTATTTTGGCTGAAAACCAGAAGAGTTTAGCCAAAAATATTCTCATGGTGTCTCCTGGGAAGTGTAGTTTGTGCTCTGCATTGCATTTCAGTACTGGCTGGACTTCCCAGCTGAACCATGTTTCCCGTAAGGCTGCACGGTCAGGGTCTCGCTGTTTTCATTTCCCTTGATAAGAGGAGCGTTAGGATGCTTTTTGAGAAGAGCAGTTTAGTGAAACAGGCACAGAGTGTTCTCATGAGGCATCAACTCTAGGCAAAGCCCCTCGGATTACTGGTCAGTAATTAGCTGTCAGCAGCTTCAAATTTGAGTGCTTCCTTCTGATTTGCACGTGAGCCACAGACCATCGTGTTTGTCAGCTCTAAGAGTAGGATCCTTCCAAAGGGTTTGATGTGTCAGTAGAAGGCTTAAAGCCTCTTGATGGTTTTAAACACCTCTGAAAGGGAGAGAAGGTTTTAAAATGTTTCTGAGGTTTTGTTAGTGCTTCTGTCCACCTTCGTGCTGAAAGTGCTCAATATTTTAATATTTGGAACTGAAAACCTGAAAGGGAGCATGGCTGGATATTAAGAGCTAGGTAAACTCTTACATCAAGAGGAAAACAACCTACTAGGAGCCTGTGGCTTTAGAAAAAGGTGGTTTGGAAAACGCAGAAAGGTCTCATCTCGCCCATCTAAGTGCCTCTTCTGAAAAATCCAGTCCCAAGTGATTTGCCTGTAGTTGTAGAAGATGTCTGAAAGTAATGAGAGTGGAAGCTGGTCTTAAGTTCTTCATCAGGGCATCAGTCTCTGACTTGTTTTTATGATCCAAGGAGCCTTAGCTGCTGTGACTGAATGCTGCTTCCTCTACCTGTAATAGGATATGGATTAGGATGTCCACAGGGTGTTCAGGACTCCAGGACAGAGCAGTAAGACAGGCGGTGAGAAGTTTTAGGGTTTATATTCTATTCCTTACACAATGAGTCATAAAATGGTTTGGGTTGGGAGCAACTTTTTAAAGATCATCAAGTCAAAGCATGTTAATGAAATATGGACATGAATAAAAAGTTTCACAGTGCTGCAAGTTAGATACCTGACTCCAGGCAAGACTCCACAATGTTTTCATGCTATATGGAGCAAATGGAAGAGAGCCAAGTGCTGAAGAAAGTGAGTTACTACAGCCAGTAAAACATGATGGCCACAGCAGCTGTCTGGAAAATGCTCGTGAGTGATACATTCCAGGATTCCCTCTGCTGGATATGGGAGTGGATAAGTTCACCACCCTTTGTGTCAGGTGCCTGCAGCAACTGGAGTTCAGGAAGCCGGAACCTCATCTTGAATGTGTGTGCCCAGTTGTGTTTCAGGCATGGAGGCTTTGAAAACTCGCTCCAAAAAATGTTTTCTGCAGTTCTTTGAAAAATGGACTGCTGCTGCCCAGCTGTCATGTGGTAAACTACTGGCTGGGAGCACTTTCTTTGGAAGCTGAAGATCTGCTTGCAGCTCACTGCACTTCTTGAAAGCCACTCGCATTCTCTCTGCTGGAGAGGTGCCCTTGTCACTAAACCACTGAACATCCAAGATTGCATTCCTAGCTCCTAAGACAGTTTCTGATGTTGAAACTGCTTTGATTTAGAAAAAAGAGAAATCCTAAACAGTTCAGAGAGGTCTATTCCTTTGCCATGAGCACTCCTATAAGAGGTTAGTCTGCAAAAGAGAGGCACCTCCCCAGCGTGTTTAGAGGAGACTGAGGCAGCTTGGAGGCTTTTACTTGATTAGCATTAATGGCCTGGAGAGGAAAGTAGACATCATCTGATTTTTGGAAAATGGAAACAAATAGAATCAAGAAATTAGTATGTGGAGGAACTGGCAGTGTTAGTAATGGTAATTATGGCCAATAAAAATAAAAATACCACACAAGAATGTAACGAAGACTTAGCAAAGGAAACAGCAAAAGTTGTATTATAAAGAAAAAGAAAAATGTCTCTGGGTGAGCTCTCTTATCCAAATGGTGCTAATGAGAAAATAAGTTTCTGATGGCTGAGTGGTTAGTGAAGTTATGGACAGAACACGTTAAGGAAACAGACACAGAACATTTGTCAGAGGTGCTGCTTGTATGTGCTGTAGACACTCCAGGTAGATGGATCTGTAAGCAGCATCCACAGTTGCATTTTTAGTGTTTCTCTAGTTGTGCAATGAACTCACAATTTAAAGCCAATGCAGAGATGAAGTGAGATGATGTTGTGAGAAGAATGTTATGAGCTGTAACTGAAAAACCTCTTTATTGGAGGTTTTCTTTGCTGTTTGATGTCAGAATTGCCTTTCGTGTAATTGTGGATTGCCAAAACCTCTACAGTCACACTCTGCTTTCCTTTCTTTTAAAATTATGCTTATGAGTGCATAAACATATTGAATTTAAAATTATTGATATAGTAGCTCTTTCCTTATGTCTTCTCCATTTAAATAATTCTGAACATAGTCCTAAATCTTAAATCTTTGAGGAAGAATTACAGATTTTTCAGCAGCATCTTTCTTTTGAATTTTCAAGGGCAGTCCTTGAAAGGTCAAGGCATATTTCTTCACAGAGCATTCACAGAAAATATTTTCTTGTTTTGTTGAAGAAATTGTGAAGAGGAATCTGCTTTGTTTAAACAAGTCCTTGTGGTGTTCTTAAGTAGAATGTGAGAATTTCCACCAATTCCTAAATATCTTAATGTCTTGAGTACCATGCCTCCAGACTTACTTAGGTAAGTAAGTTCTCTGGAGATACGTAAATAGGTTTATTTATAAACCTTTAAAGCTCAAGTGCTTTAAATGACCATTGATTTTTGTGCAGACTGTGGCCACTGCTACATCTACTTCTGCAGTGCTGTTGGATATACTGTGAATATAGTACACTGCTGAAAAGAGCACTCTGTAGATGCTGGGCCAGTTTTACCGTCAACCTGAAACCTCCTACCTGAAAAGAGACAAGTTGGACACCCTGAGTTAAGTTTCTGGATGGCAGGTGTCAAGCTTGTATAACCAATGCCACCTGGAAATGCCCAGAGAAAATCAGCTACAACAATGAGTGTGCATCCTTGTGCATAAAACAAATCTGTTGGCACTTGATGCCAGGAACTGTCAGCTGCTTTGTTAATGATTCTGGTCATCATAGTTATTGCTTTGTCTTCTAAGCAACTCTGTTTAAACACACATTTGCCCATTTAGATTTAGTTTGCATGTGGTTGCATTCACATTGTTCCTTGATATTAGGAAAGATGATGTTAAATATGGCAGGTGCAGTGCTGGATATATGGCATTTCCGGTATGTTTAGTTATTCCTCCATACCTTTTTGGCAGCACTGAGGAACTATGGCTTGTTTTTGTTGCTGTTTGTTTTTCCTTTGCTTATGTCAAATGGCAGAAGCTGGGATTTCAGCCAGGGAAAGGTCAGTGTCACCTTTAACACTTCTGAAGCTTTTTCATTTGCCAGTAGCTGTGTAATCAGAGCAGTAGCATTAGTTTTTGCTCCTGTAAGTGCCCTATAAATGCTGAACAGATAGATGCTGAGGTTCAAGTGATCACTGCTTGGCTGATGTGCAGCTTTTAAATTTGTTTGCATCTGGCCTCTGGTCATGTTTTAGCGGTGTGGAAGTTGCATCTGCTGCTATTGTTAGAGAATTTGCTGAGTACCAAAGCAAGGAGAGATGCCAGTAGTTATCCCTTACTTAGCTTGTTATATTCTTCCCTAGAAATGTACATTATTAAAATAAAGAAATCTCTCAGCATGGTTAGTTAGATGGAAGGACTTGAAAAAAAAACAAACCAAACAACAACAACCAAGGGAGCTGTCATCCTTAAAAATCATTTGGTAGCAGAAATATTTTGGCATAGAGATAAAGGAAATAATACCTTCAGTTTATACCAATTCAGATAAGAACCCTTGTTTGCAAATCATGTTTTACACACCAAATCTATTTCTAAATTCAGATTAATTTTTCAAAATTAGACAAGTTTATCAAAATCTGCATGCCATCACTTGTACTTTTTCTCAGTATTTTAAAATCTTTGTAGACCAGTGCATTGTACATGGCAGAGGATTTTGAATTCACATGCTGTGGTACAAGAACTGCTCTGGGAAATGTTTTACCACTGAAGGATATTCTTTCAGCTGACTTTCATTTGACATACCTTGTAAGTAGGATCATGGCTGTTGCCAGTGATATAGACTGATTAGTGAAAGTCCTCTGTAGCATACTAGAGTAAGAATAACTTCTGAGAACTTCATTAATGTATGATCGTCTGGAGGAATCACGTCTTCACATGTGCTTTTAATCAGTCATATCAGATGCATACAAACCTTTTTTGTTTTTTTTTTCCCACTGCATTTTTCTTCTACATCCACTTTATATCAGCTCTTAATCTGGGGAGCAACTTTGGTAGATTCCTCTTCCTTTTGTCTTCTTTCCCTTATCTGCATTTGAAAAGGTGGTTCAGGACTCTAGGAGTGCAAGGACATTGAATAGCATTGTTGCTATCAAAAAGTTCATCCTTCACTTGTCTAGTGAAGGTTTGTGGCTGTATTTCCTGTAAGGCTTGCTTTTTGTTCTGATGATCTTAAGTTGCCTCTTGAATTGAGGCCTGGCTGTTTTATTGAAGGTATTGTTGATCCTTGTGCCACCAATATAATTTTTTCCCTCCTTTTCCTGGTGTCCTGGAAGCTGATATGAAAGGTTCAGATTGGGCTCACATGTAGAGTGTTAGTTGGTCTCTGCAGATCTTAGTGGCCTAAGAATAAAAATAATCTTTTGGTGAAAGTGTATCGACACTATCCCAGTTCAAGATTTTGGTCATACATGGAAGACATCACTCTGAGAAGTATGTCCTTGTCATTTGAGGATAACATTCTTGGATCATTTCCATGACTTTTGGTGGCTTGCATGCTATTGCAAAATGCCTTGTGTTGCTCTATCTGCTATGCTCTGTATCTCTGTCTCTTGCTGAATATTATTTTCCATTTCAGAATTTTTTTGCCATATCTTTCTTCCTCTTAAAATGTTCCCACTCTAATCTAGTTATGTGATGGGGTTTTTTTAATTTTTTTTTTTTTTTTTCTGGTGAATTCTCTTTAATTGTTTTACATATACATCTTTCTGTTTTCTGTATGCTGCTGGCATGTGAGGGCAGAGTTTTGTAACACCCTGAAGGCTATCACAGCTTCTGCCAAGGGTATTTCTTTCCTGACTGGCAACATTTTTTCACAGGAATGATGCCTGTTTTACCCTCACCAGGAACCAAGGAACTAAATCAACTGAAAAATAACGTCACAAAAAGAAGAATGGCTTTCTGCTGGCATAGCAGCCTGTGCTAAGTCATGATGGGATCAGCTGGCAGTCAGTGACAGTACAAAGAAGGGGAGGGTAAGGTGGGACTGCAGTGGGGGAGCCAGGCTGCTGTTAGCCCTCTGACAGATTGGCTTGGCTAATTAGTGATGGTGGGACTCGCACCACCTAATTTTACTTACTTACAAGGCTGAGCTAGTTGTGCTGGGAAATTAAATAGGTGCCTCCAGAGTCAATTATCTGTCCAGTTTTGGGATGAAATGAATCCCCATGCCAAGGTACCTTTCTCTGACTTGATTGTACAAGAAACTCAGGGTGATTTTTTTCAGACTGAGCACCTAAGGCAGAATGTTTGAATCCCACCCAAGGGTCTGCTTATCGCTTTTGCTAGCTCGAGATCTGGATCTAAGCAAAGTTGCCCTGATAAATATGCATCTCCTAGTGCCAGCTGTCCTCTGTGGTTCACTTTTTGAGGTGTCATACTTGCAGCAGTGGTAAGGGCTGGACAACTGTCAAGTAGCTTCCTTTAGTCTTCATCCTTCTTTATATGTGTCTGTCACATATCTAATGTGAGAAAATGGGGCAAAAGCTGCTAATGCTCTGTCATGTTCCCTCTCCTCAGTAAGGAGTAGGATGCTGGGGCAACTGGAAGGCAACCTTTCTCCCAATGCCTTGCACTCTGGGATATTTCCATCTCTCCCTCTGTCCTTTCTCTGTCACTCTCACGTGGCTAGATCTCTCTGTTTTTTCACTTTTTCTTTGTGTCATTAGTAGTCTACACCTGAAGTCTCTTCCCTTGTCTTTACATTTCCTCTAGCCTTATAAGGTCCTCTTTTTAAATTTTTGTCTGCTGTCTTTGCATTCCTGACCTGTCTGCTTGTTTATACATGAGTCAATTGTGGGATTTAAAAAGAGAAAGCAGGGAAGGGAGAGCACTAATTTTGCCCCTTTTTAGTCTAGTGTCTTATCACTATGTTTGAAATGGCTTTTTCCCTACTTGCCTTCCAGTCTTTCCACATTAATGTGGAATGCCTTAGTGTGGTCTCATGTCACCTATTGCATCCATCCAGTGGGAGCAATTACTCTCTTGGGGAACTGGAGCTGTGAGTTCAGCTCCTTTAAAGTCAGGGATGTTCCGTAGCTGCTACTTCTCACCTGTTGGAACAATACTCCAGCTGCATTTCTGTTGTACAAACAGCTCATGCCACTGATCATGTGTGGAGTGGCTGCTTGGGCCCTTGATAGACCTTTCTGCCAAATCTCTGCACCTCTGAGAACATAGCTGGGGAAGTGGGACCACCATGTGTGGGAAAGAATAAGCTGCTTAAATGGGCAGTAAGCACATAAATTTTTTTAAGCACCTAAATATTGTACAAACATCCTGATTTCTGCAGCCAATATTGAGCCTTTGTGCATGTAGAGAGCTGAAAAGTGGTGCCTGAAAGCTTCAGAAATAAGATAACAAATGCATATGTAAATAGCATGTACTTAGTAATGTAAATCAATGTACCTGCAGAATTCGCAGAGTCATTCACTGATTCTTGGTGAATCCTTGGTGGTATAGTTGTAGAGATAGGTGTGTGGGGATATCAGGTTCTTATGTAGGTACTTTATAGGAGTAGGGCTGGACTGAGATGATTTAGACATGGGTTAGAGAAGAACTGATGCCAGTATTTGAACCTTTTTTTTTTATTTTTTTTTTTATTATTATTTTTTATTTTTTTATTTTATTTTATTTATTTATTTATTTTAAATTTTTTATTATTATTATTTTTGGGGAGGGTAAGAATGCTGAAAACTTGATCTGACATACAGGGATGTCACCCAAAATCACAAGCTATTTCTATAAATTACAGCTGCTAACAAGTCTGTAGCATAGATCCTGTCATCTAATAGAGGCTAAATAGAGGTTAAAGCTTCCTGGGAGTTTTGTTTAGCATTTCTAGTTATCTCTGACAGATACACAGAGATGAATTTCTACTTGAGTGTTATTCTCTACCATCTAAAAAACCACACAGAGCTATTGTGAGAAACTTGCGGCAAGAAATTCTGTGGGTCCCATGTCCCTCCAGTTACAGGTTTTGAAGCGATACCTTCCCCCTTCTGGAACTGTTTTCATTTCACCATTTGCTGAAGCCCTTAGTCTATATTTTCAGCACAGATGACAGTAAGGTAATTGTGATAAACTCATTGACTTCTGCAGTACTACATCAGGAAGAAACTTGTCTCAATTTTGAAAAACATTCTTCTTGGTGAAAAGTGAGGCTGCTATTCCTATGTATGACAAGGGCACCTACGTATTACAGACAGAACTAATAGTCTCTTACACCTCACAAACACTGGCTGAAGAAATAGCTCTACTGAGCCAGAATTAAGTGCACTTTAGGGAGTAACCAATGACTTCCTATCAGTTAGACTTTTAGGTAATGTTAGCTTCCCATCAGCTTAGACTCACTCTTTTGTCCTCTGCAGTAGACCTCTCTGTTCTTCACCATCATCAGGACCTGAAATGTGTTTTATCTCTGTTTTATGCTACTCCATGCTCCATAGCTTTCACAGAGACTTCTTAGCTGCAGCAGTTATGGTCCTCATTTTTGCAGTTCTATGGTATTAACATTTAGGGATTTAAAGAAAAAAATCTTTCAAGACCATTGCTTTAACCTTTAAATCAACACGTAGCATTTAACTTCAGAGTACTGCAGTGTTACAAAAATAATGACCCATTGTTTAAGCAGCTTTATCATTGATTCTGATTTTTATATTCTGGCGAAATGGTGAAGTCTTGATTACCCAAGGTAATGCATGGAGGAGCTGGGAGGGCAAATGGGAGACTGCTTAGATATAATAAAAGCCTAGCTATGCAAAACATCTGTAGATTAGGATGATCAGCAAGGCTGAAATGGAGAAACAAGAGGTCAGTGAAAGGTTTTATCTATCTCCAGTGTGAAAGTCACCTCTAGGGAATGATCCTCAGCCCTCGGGTCAGAGGGTGAAAAGCAGCTGCATGCACAGTGCTGGAGGCTTGTCCCTTCTGCCTCTCCCTGCTTCCCCCCAAAATGAATCCCAGGATGTGTGTGTAGCCCTGCAACGTAATTACTCTTATCTGTTTGAAATCTCTGAAATGGTGAGGCCTATGTCACAGACGTGACAGCCTGGCATTTCACTGCCATGATTTTATGGGCATGTGTTGCATCTGTTAGGATGCAGCTTAGGGCCTGCTGGAGCATTTGAGGATACACAGGCTGCCAGATAGTTCTGGGAGTTGTTGGGATGTGGATGACAAGGACTTGAAAAGTCAGGGGAGTGAAAACTGTTGAAAGCTGTTGATGTGTTTGTAGTGCTGACTGAAACCTGCTTGGGAAAATCACCCACCAAATGTGGCTTTGGCTCTGCAGGTTTGTGTGCCTGTCTGTACTAGGCACATACTCCATTCAGAACATAGATAATTCACACAGAATCACAGAATTGTTATGGTTGGAAAAGACCTCTTAGATCACAGAGTACAACTGTCAGCCCCCACAAAAAAACTCATCATTCCCAGCAGAGCATGTCCTCAAGTGCCTTATCTATACAGTTTTTAAGTATCTCTGGGGATGGTGACTCCACCACCTCCCTGGGCAGCCCATTCCAGCACCTGGCTACTCTTTCATTAAATAAATCCTTCCTGATATCCAGTCTAAAGCTCTTCTGGTACAACTTCAGGCCCCTTCCTCTAGTCCTCCAGTTGTTTACTTGAGAGAAGAGGCCAACACCCACCTCACTGTAACATCCTGTCAGGTGTTTGTAGACAGAAAACAGGTTGCCCCTCATCCTATTCATCTGCAATCTACACAATCTGAATTCTGGCAGCCTCTCCTCGTAGGACTTGTTCTCTAGGCAAGCTTGGATCCCCAAGAATGAAATTGTAAAAATAATTATAAAAAAATAATAAGAGTGAAAACAACTCGGTAACACTGAAATGAAAACAGCTCAGAAAAGAATCCCATAGGATTATACATAGGATTACAGCCACCCTCTAGCTGTTGGCTGGCTGAGCACTGCTGCCAGCAAGCATTTCTTCTACTGCCTTCTGCATTTCTCAACCATCTGGATTCAACAGAGCAGAGAGTCCATGTTGTTGCTTCTAGGTCCAAATTAATGGCATGGAGTAAGCCTTGTGGAGCAGCTGCTGGCAGATAGAGGGTCTTCATGTAGGAGGTGTTTGGCTGAAGTGATCTCCAAGCTTTCCATCCACAGATGGGTGGCAGGAGCTCAAGGAGTGCTGGGTGCCAGCTGGCCTGGCTGGTCCTGCAGCAGTTTAGAGTGAGACTCTGGTGCCTTGGGGATGCTCTGATGACTTCTCAAGGACTTGTCACTTACAACCTGGGATAATAAACAGCTTCTCTTTTGGCAGCTGAGGCAGATTCCCTAAATCTGACAGGTCTCAAAAGTTGTTTTGAAATTATTGTGTTGGTTGCATTGGTGTATTTCCATTCCTACTGGCAACAGAGGCGTTTTGTTAATTTTTTTTTTCAAAGAAAAGTCTATGTAAATGCTGATTTTTCCTTCTCTCATTTATTCAAAGCTTTCAGTTTATGCTGATTTAGTGGCCACCACTGTGAGTGCTGCAAATTTCACTCTTGACCTCTGTATAGACAGTGAGAAAATATTCACACTTTTATAAGTGCTGAAACTCTCTAGATTTCTTTTGGGCACTGATTATACGAACACTGTAGATACTTCAGATACCTGGGTTACGATAGTGTTAGCAAAAAACATGCTGGCACCTTTTTCTGAGGACCAAGTTCAGGGGGATTTAGTGTTCTAAATACCTTTGTGAATCTGGGTCTGAAAGGATTTGAAGGTAGGTCAGAAAGGCAAGGAATTTTCCAGGATTTTAAAATTTTCAAAAGGTATTGCTGTAACACATACCTGAACATCAAACTCTTAGTTCAGTCATATAAGGCAATTTAAGCTGCAGAAGAGAAAGGTTTCTTTTTCAAGCAGGAAAAGGTGGAGAAAGTGATATCTGAAGTGCTTTTGGTTTGATTTCTACTACTAACGTGTCCCTTTACTGTAGCTGCAGACTATACAAACTATTTAATCTGCAACCTCTTCGGAGATTTCCTCAATTAGTGGCTCTTCTCAGACCAAGGTAATTTCCCCACTGTTCATGCGGGTCTAGGCGTTGTGACCTAAGTGGCACCAAGAAACTGTTTTCTAGAATGAGTCCATTTTCTCTGTGAGTGGAGCTCTCATGAGGTAGGGTGAGCTCCCTGCTGCTTTGATGCCTGTCTCATTTCTGAGCTGTGTGGGAGTTTGCAAAGGCAGATGAATATTTCACATACCTGGAGGCTTTGATCTTTCAGTTGTAGTCTGTATATGTCTAACACCTCATGAAATGCAAATGGAAGAGGTGATGCTGCCTTTTTATCCATTAATGCAGAGACTGGAGAATCTGCCTAATTTCAATTCCTTCTTCCAGCTCAGGCCGTTTCATTCCCTTCTCTGACTCATCTGTTGAGAATCCTTATCACTGGTGGATGCTCATGCTGAAACTGCCAAATTTCCAGGCTTTCAACTGAGCGTCTGTTTGATTTGAAAGCTCTTTTGATCTCCTGGATCCCAAAGTCCCCCACCTACAAAGAAAATCTGGGACACTCTCCCTAGGATTTTCTGCAGACTGGTGGCCAGGTGCTTTCCTGGGCTGTGGGGCAGGACCTATGGCCTCTGTTAGCTCAGCCTGCAAACCATCAGTGTGGCTGTCATCCTGGATGCTCCCCCTCATTCTTCCTAGAAAGTGGTTGTTGCTGAGGGTTAAACACCTCTGTCTGGGTATTTAGAAAAGAGTTCCACACACAAGCCTCTGCCATGGTGTTCTGGCTGGCTGAGGCAATGGTAACTCACTGATTTGCAGCTGACCAGTGCCAGGCAGCATTGATCCCTTACTTGGAGCTGTGAAGTCTTATTATTCAAATGCTAAGTCTGGCCCTACAAGCCTTGGAAGTGAAGCTCTGGGGAAACACCTTTCTTCTCAACCTTTTCCTCGTGACTAGCTTTTGTTGCTCCTTCTTTTGCTTGCTGACTGTTGTGGAAAAAGGGCCAGGACCAACCACTGTGGATGCCATGACCTCCTCTAGGCCCCAAAGTACAGCAAGATGCATGCAGTGCCTTGTACTGTTAGGGTTAGGATTCAGGATTTGTCTAGGGGAAGTAATTTGCTATGCACATGTTCTCGTGAGGGCAAAAAGTGCTGTCATAGAGATCTGATACTTCAAAACTAGGCTACGACTGTGATTAAGTTGTTTGTAGCTATTTTATAATGTTTTACAAGTGCCCAGTGGCCAGACTGGTTTCTGGCAGCCAGGGCTGGCTCTGTGCGTAGGAGGAAGAGGCAGCAGACAGAGAAAGCAGAAGACAGTAGGACAAGTAAATGTTTTCTTGTTGGTTTTGTCTGTCAGAGCCCTGGGGAGGAGGGCTGGTTGCTGCCTCCCCATGGCAATAGAAGCTTTATGTACAAATTTTCATACTCTTCCCTCCACAACCCTGTCCCCAACTATTGCTGTACTCTAGGTCCATCTTTGTGGAGTGCCTTTTTCTCCAGCTCTGGGTTCTCATACTTGCAAAACTGAGTGTCTGCACTCTTAGAAGTCTTCAGTGAAGTTGCTGCAGTTTTGGCAGAGCTTAATGTGCCCTAAATATTTGAGTATCCCACGCTGAGGTTTGTACTTATGTGAGTTTGTGTTCTCCTAACAATACCTGAGCTAGATTTTTTTAAAGCTGATGTGTATATCAGCTGCAGTCATCTTGGCTGTGGCAGCATAAGAAACATATTTGGAGCCAAGCACTCTTGAAGGGGAAAAAACCACTGTAAGCATCTGTATATCAGTGTGTGTTGTCCTTCCAGAACCTTCACACTAAGCTATAAGAGGAGACTTCTGTAAATTACATTACAGCATAGTAGTCTATCAGGAATATTGTGAGGATAGAAAAGGTATGTCTAGTAAGATTGTTCCTGTTGTGATCTCCTAGACTAAAAGGTAATATGAAACTAAGACACAGGCCCTGAAAAGCTACTTTACAGCTTAGTGAAAACTTTGTTTTTTGAGATCCACACTGTCCCTGGTCTTCTTTCTGGTTGGCAAAGATTGTGTGTGAAGTAGTTCAGGGCTGTTCCATCCCAGCAGTGTGAGGTGTGGCTGTGGCTGTGGAAATATCCACAGATAGTCCCTGTTCCTCCTTTGTTGAATGGGAAGATCACTCAGCACCGATAATTTTCCCTAGGGTTTTATGCCTTTTGCTGTAGCTCATTAGACTATGAGTGTATCAAGCAATTCCTTGATCCAGGAGCTCTCCCTGTGTCCAAGCATACACCCTGACTTTGTCAGGCATGATCCTCCTGGTGCATGTCTCTGTTTTAGAAGAAAAGCTGGGGAAGAGATTTGAGCCAAGAGGGGCTCACAGCATATACTGCAGTCTGTGCCTGAAATCTGGAGGATCAGTGAGAATTGGGGATTATGTTGTGGAGCACCCCTGCCCTAGAGTATAGGTGGTGTATCAAGGGTGTTGAGAGGAAGAGCAGTCTTACCTGCAAGTCCCTGCATGAGGAGGAAGACAAAATCTGCTCCCATCTTACCCTCTGTTCTGCAGTCTATTAATTTTATCTCCCAGAGGATAATGGAAGCATATACTGAACAGCAATTCATGGTGATAATTTATTCTTCTAGCTCTAAAGTCATTACTTAATCTTACTGCTAAGGTAGTTATTAAATGTATCAGAGGTGATGGTGGAATTTAAAATTAGAGAGACTTTTTAAGCCCATGAACATTTTTAGGCAAAACTGAATTTTGTTGCACATACAGGGAAGTTTGACCATCTTGCTTCATCCCTTATATTTTGGTGTATGGTTTACCAGCCCATTCGCACCCTGAAGCTCCTTATTCTCCTGTCTGCTGAAGCACACTTTATTCCTTAAAGCCATCAGCAAATTAATAGATTTACCCTCCCAGATCCCCTGCATGTTGAAAATCACAAACCCATGTACTGGCCCCAAAGTTGTACCTAATACTACTTGACTTATTTTTGAATGAAATCGGGCAGTGGAGAGTAATCCAGCCAATCTTCTTGCTCAGGCTGTTAAATGCTTGTGTTTGTGTTGTGGCTATGAAGGATGATACACAGGTACCTCCTCTTGAAACCCTGATATGACTATCAGCTTGCTTGTGTAGTACAGAGCCTTGGTGAAAGAAAGACTGGAAAAACATACCACGAGTACATAAATTACACTTACATCAAAGAATGTTTCTGCAGACAATCTAAGTGTTGGCTTTTTATGCTCCTTTCACACTGACTCCATTTCTGTACTGTTGCTTTCAAAGAGATCTCTTCAGAGCCAAGTACCAGGCAGGCCATTTTGCTTGTAGGCTTGTTCAAGGATAGTCTCAGAGGTGAATCTTTTCAGGATTTATTGAAGCCTCTGATGTAACGTCTTTGCATGATATAATGAAATATTTTATCTCCCTTTCTCTCTCAATGAATTACATCAGGTCTATTGTATCAGGCAATTGGCTGGGCATAATTTCAGTGCTTAGATAGATGGGAAGTGAAAATTCAGGCCCTTAAGTTGGTCTCATCATCTACTGAATTGCCTCTTTAGAGCAGTATACACTCTTTCTAAGTGGCAGCGTAGTGCTACCATCTTTCAATGCAAGCCTATGCACTATATTTTCCCCTTTGACCTTTCCAGATCTCTGCCTTCAGTAAAAATTCATGAATGCAGAAATATTATCATCACCTAATCTACTTTTTCTTAACTAACTTTTTTCTGAGCTTTAGCTTACCTAGCCTGACACTGACATAAGCTGCTGAATTGGCTGCTTCATGTTTCATGTATGCCTGTGGAACACACAACCTGCTTGGAGGTCTGAACACGTTGTTCTCATGCTGTGTGGGTTATGGCATGCAAAAATACGTGTATTGTATTTGTAGTTTGAAGCTGCATATGTTCAGAAACTGTTGAAAGTCTTTGGAATTCTTATAACTGTTTATTCATTCTTTTGTTTAGGAGTCAGTGACCTGTAAGTGCTCATTATGAAGAGAGATCTGGTTTTCTTGGTGACTCTAATTAGCCTTGCCTTCCTGTCGCTGATAAGGTCTGGATATCCTCAACATATTGCAGAGGAGTCCTGCTCTGTTCAAATTCTTGTTCCAGGCCTCAAAGGTAATGTGGAAATCTACTCCAGCATTCAAATACTAATTCCTTCTTTCTAACAGGCTCAGTTGCACCAGTCTTTCAAATAGAGGCAAAGAAGGTGCCTTTCAGTTGTCCTCTTGTTTGTCCTGTTTGTAGCCTTCTTAAAAATGGAGTTTTGATGTTTGTAAGAACTTCAGTCTGGTAAAGTGAACACGGTACAGAGAATGCTAAAGGGTCCCAAACTTACTCCTGATCAATAGTGCTTGTTACTCTGATATGCTGCCTGGTTGCTTTGTCTGTGTTTTGTATTCATGAATGATTCAAATCCCCAAAGACTGTAAAATCAGTTCCTACTTTATATCAGGAGAGGTTTTCATTGTCTTTTTATGAAGTACCGTCGGGAAATATTTTGTATTTTCAAGCTTATGCTTGTTTTCCCTTGATTTTTAAATGCTTAATTGCCTTCTGGAAGAAATGAAAAAAAAAATCTTAAATTTTTTTATAATATATTTTATTATATTTTATATATTTTTTATTTCAATAAGTTTGACAAAAGCAACATTTTTACAAAATATCCCCCCAAACTATTGCCAAAAAAGGACAGCACAATAAATTATTTATCTTTTTTTGTAGCAACATATGTACTAAAGTACCTTAAATGGGATGCCAGAACTGGAAAGAATTAGCATTTTAAAGCAACAGTACCCATTATGGTGTGCAATCCTAGGCCTTTTCAGTCAGTAACAGTAATTCTCATTATGGGGGCAATGGTATTTCTACTGGAGTGTAATGCGTGTGAGAATGGGGAAATACCTCTTAACCCAGTACAAAAATACCCATCAAAATCACTAGTTTGTTTTTAATTACATAAAAAAATATTGCTTAAGAACTGCACAGCTAACCTTCCAATTTTTCTGGTAATTATGCACTATAGTGTCACAAAGTTTGTCTAACAATATCGATGCCATTAGCATTATCTAGTGCAAACCTGGCTTTTACCCAGTTGACTGAAGATCTCAGTTTGGGCTGCAGGCCCTGGCTGTGCTGGTTCATTTATCAGTGAGGACCAGGCTCAGTTCTCTCCTGCAGCTGTTCATACAGTTGACTTGTGAGTGCAGCCAGGCTGTGGTGTGAACTGCCCTCTCCAGACATTGCCCAGGTTGGAAGCAAGAAAACAGGGCTGTAGGGATGTGCTGTGCTTGGCCGGTTGGCTTCAGGTCCAAAAAAAGCTCTCCTGTTTTGTTTATTATTATTATAGATGTATCTTTGGCTGCCTTGTCTGAACCAAAGACTTTATCTTTTAATTTTTACTTCAGCATTGGCTTTTGAAGCCCTAATGCTACATCTCCTGCAGATGTTCTAGTTAGAAAGAACAGCACTATATCCTGGTGTTCTGAGGTTTGATTAGGTAATTCAGTAAAGTTGTTTCATTTGTTTGATATATTTGCTGTAAAATAAGCATAAGATAATTCTGTTGATGTGATTCACAGAAAAGAACACAAACAAGTTAAATAGATGTTGTCTGAAGTTACACAGAAGATGAATCAAAGGGGCAGGCCCTGTACTACCGAGGACTGAAGCTCTGAAATGATTTTCAGTTTCAGAAAAGTTGACAGGCTTTGACAAGTTTTCTAACTTCTTTGCCTTGGTTTCCTTATTTGTGTAATAAATGAAAATTAACATCTGTCATTACCATTTTTATGAAAGGACTGTTACTATTATTATATGCAGCAGGGCTTTTTGAAACACATACATAGTGCAGGACAGGACCCTGGCCCTTTATCAGAGGGCAATCCTGAGCCAGAAAAGAACAGAGGCCTGAAAACCATCATGTGTTAGTGATTTCACTCTTGCTTCATGAGATCTAAGGCTTGCAAAAATGAGAGAGATTGATGTACAAAATCAGTGAAGCACAAAATGGCCTGATACAGCCCTAGTTAATGTGAAATCCCGAAAAAAATCTATCAGTGCTCCAGTGATGCTGTCAGGGGGACTGACTCAGAGAATTGGTAATGAGATACTGCTGTCCCCTGCTGGCACCACTCCAACCCGTGTCGGTGGATAAGGCTTCCTTTAAACTGAGCATATATGTGGCTGCATGCCCAAATTTCAGCTCCCACGCAGTGGGATTTGTTCACTGCAGCTTTTAGATCTGCACCAACTCCTCCTTGTCTGGGCTGCCAGGAACACCTCTAATGTTGGAGGAACAGAGCCCTGCACCACTGCTGAGCATGAGCATGTCAGGACTTGGGAAAAATAGGTACAGGGAAGAGGAAGAGATGAAGGAGACCATGGGATGTGTGAAAGGCAAAAAAAAAATTAGGAGGAGAAGGTTAAGCCTATGTAGTGGTGCAGAAAGTAGAGCTCATATTCAGTGGTGAAGGAAAAAGACACCAGAAAAAACCAAAAGTGGGGGAGCATAATGGAGAAATTTTAGAAGAACAGGAGGAAATAAGGAGAGGAAAGAAGCATACAAAGAGTGAACCTGAGTGGAGAGACTAGAAACTTGGGGAAGAAAAAAAAAAGACCGATCCAATTAGGAAATCCACAGAATAAAAGAAGGAATTGCAATGGAGCTGGAAATGGAAGATAAAGCACCAAGCAGAGACATGAAGAATAGAAAAAGACACAAATGAATGTAAGGTCAGCAGCTTAGGTCTTAGGGACTGTTTTTTGGGCATGTTGGTTTTTTTGTGGGTTTTTTTTTCTCTCTATATAACCTCATCAGTATAAAGGAGTAAGATGAAATGTGGAAGGGAAAAGTACTGTGGCTCTGAGAATCAAGACAGCAGACTGATCCCTGAAAGCTGACAATATTAATGATGAGAAAAATGTGTTATGTGTGAAGAAGGGCTGGATGATGAAGAATCTTCACATTGCTCACTCTGTTCTTCCCAAAGTCCTGGGTTTTTTTGATAGGCCCATGAGGCTGAAGTTACTACTGTTGTGGAGAAAAAAACAATATGGAACAAATCTCCAAAGATTAAATTCTCACTTTGCCATGTTGTTTTTTCTCCCTTTTAAGATCTAAAGTAGGATTTGTCTTAACAGCCTAAATGGCCCACAATACATAGGTGCTACAATACATTGGTGCTACATAAATAAAATAAAATAAAATATTTTTTTTACAGCCATACTTGATGCATCTACTCATACAGGGAATATGTATCATGGAAGGAAGTTCTTACCAGCCAAGGAATGCTGAATAGCTCACGTAATTACTATTTGGCATGCTGTTTTCATTGTAGTAGGTGTTACAGCTCAAGATAGGCAAGAGGTAAACATTAACAGAGACAATTCCTGTGCCTAAGAATTCACAAAAATAAGATAGTAAGACAGCAATAGTAAGAGGTATTGCTTGAATTATAAAAGATGCCTGTCAGAGGTGATAGGACAAGAAACTTGTAGCAGTGTCAGGATTGTGTCTGATACCTGTGATTCTGATGCAGCTCAATTTGGTACCCAGGGCTCAACTTCTTTAGGGTGTGTGGGGCATCACAACCATCTTGCCCTGTCTCAGCTTCATGGGCAAGAGCTGCCTTGCAGAAGAAGGTACTTGTTCATGCAGTAGGGCTGGAGCAAAGAGCCACCCAGGAAGGGATGGAGAGGAGAGTGAGCATGAGGTAGGACTGCAGAGGGACCGTGGCTGGTGGAGAATAAGCTGTGTAGGGACCACGATGCACTGACCCAACCTTATGCTCCAAAGGGACTGGGTGTAATGTGTGACACAGGGGCTGGTGACCAGAAGAGTGGAGCAGGGGTGTCTTTCTCTAAGTTATTTATTTTTGTTTTTGATTCCTAATTCAGGAATGAAAAGTTAAGTTAGTGTTAACTGGTGATAAATTGACTGAACTTTCTTGTCAGAAACTGTTTTGTTGCCCATGACACCTACACGGAATTTGCTTCCTCAGCTTGCACAGGGCTCAGGGCACATTGTTACAGCAAAACCAGGTACTTAAACACAGCAAAGCTGAACTGGACCTCTGGTCAGTCCCTTTGGCCAAGGTCTTGCTGCTTAAGACAGCTGATAAGAAAAAATGCAGAGTGGTCTCTAGCTGGGCCCGGGGTAATTCCTCTCAGGGAAAGTTTCTTAAACACCCGCACTAAGGAATGCAGTGTCATCTTATTAGAGGAATAAAAGCCAGCAGGTGTAATGGCCTGAAGCAAGAGTGATCTATTTTATTGATCCCTAATGCACAGCTTTCACTCTGAAGAACGTGTGAAGCAATAGGCTGTAATAGCCTGCTCTCAGCCTCCAGAGAGCAGGAAAAAGTCATTGTCAGGATTTATCTTCAGCCCTGAGGGGGGAAAAGTAATCATACAAAGCCTATTGGTTACCTGATAATAAAAAAGTGATGTTCCCAAATGTGCCAAATAATAGCCTGTTTCATACTAACAATATTATTCACTGGGGATTATGTGAAGTTTGTCCTCATTAAGGTCAGAGAATGGCCTATTTTTGCATGTCTGAAAGCAGGGAAGATGGTCTGGAGCTTGCTGGCAGCTTGAAAAAGGAAAATAAAAACAGATGGAGGGTTGAGTTCAGCTTACCTGTCTGCAATAAGAGAGAAGGAGCTGGAGGCTGCATATTTTAAAAGTACCATGTTTCAGCTTGGTTTTACATGTCATCTCTATGGTCCCTCTCTGAACCACAGCTGTCAGCTATGTCAGAGAGCAGAGCTTGAGAGATGCATAATAGCTGATAACTTTCCTACTATAGTGCTCCCATCAGCTTCCTGGGGAGAAGCTAAAGCCTCACTGTCCTCTGTAGATAAACAGCTTTGAGGCTGTTGTGCATGCTCTGGATTGTACATGTTGGCATTTTCTTTTCTGTGGAATCTGTAGAGTTGGTGGGGTTTTTTTTGTTTCTTTGTTTGTTGTTTTTTTTTTCTCCATATAAGGTTTTTTTTGCTTGTTTGTTTTTTTCCAAAAATAGCTATGTAAACAATTCTTTAAACTTCTATTTGCTTAAGAGGTTTTAATCTTATGTCAATTGCAAGCTGCATCAGTAGCACAATGGTTTGGGGTGAGACAAGGTAAGCATCCCTGAATTTCCAATGAAAGGCAGGCAAGGGTGAGGCAAACATTTACAGAAACTGATGTTTAAACATGCTGAGTATGATAATGTTCCATGAGCTAGGTTCATGTAAGTACAATGCACATTGGTTCGTACTGCAGAGATGAAAAGACACAGTATATAAATGAGAATGTGGATAAGAAGATACTTTTTCATGCTTAAAAATGATACTCTAAAGAAGTAAATAGTAATGCCTGTAGTATAGGTCTGATCCATCTTTATTCTGTAAATGGCTCAATCTTTTTTTATTTTAATTTAAGGCTAGAGTTAAGCCATTTTCACTTGAGACCTAAGCATTCCCTTAGCAGATACTCAGGATGTGTTTGGTGAAGACAGTCCCTAAAGTCTGCTAAGTTAGGGCACAATTCTGAAACTTCTGCTTCAGGGAATTGTACTGTTGAACTTTTTGGAGGTTGGTGATATGGGTAATATCCACAAAACTAGACCTATACTATGAGACTTCAATAATGCACTGACTTTGGTTTTGTCAGTGTCTGTGCCAATTGCAGGAAACTGCTTTCCATGCATCAAGTAAAGCTGTTAGGTCAGATTGTGTCTATATTTTTCTCCCCTTCTTGTCATAGTTGGTTTTATTTTCAGTGGGGGGAACTTACCACAGCCACCAGCAGAAAATAGTCCTGGTTTAGTATGACTCTTCTTTTTTTTTTTCCTTTTGTATCAACAGGGGAGGCTGGAGAAAAGGGGGATAAAGGTGCTCCAGGTCGTCCAGGCAGAGTTGGGCCTCCAGGAGAAAAAGGTAACCTTATTACAGAAAATGTTTAGAATGTAATTCCTGACCCAAGGCTGCTTTTCCTTGTGAGGCAAATATGGTAGGCGTCCTCTCTCTCTTTGCTGGGTGACTAAATGATCCTTGGGCTTTGTGTACCATTGTTGTGGTTTAACCCCTGCAGGCAGCTCAGCCCTCCACAGTTGCTCATTCCCAGGGAATGAGAGAAACGTAAAAGTCAGAAAATTCATGGGTTGAAATAGAGACAGTTTAAGAGGTAAAGCAAAAGCTGTGCACTCAAGCAAAGCAAAATAATTTATTCTGTGCTTCCCATCAGCAGGCAGGTGTTCAGCCATCTCCAGGACAGCAGGACCATAACAGTTACCTGGGAAGAGAAATGCCATTGCTCTGGGTGTCCCCCATCTCTTCCTTCTTCCCCAAGGTTTATATGGAGAGCATAATGTTGTATGGACTGGGATATTCCTTTAGTGAGTTAGGGTCAACTGTCCCAGCTGTGTTCCAGTTGTGTCCCAATTTTTTGTGTGCCCCCAGCCATCTTGCTGGTGGTGGTAGGATGAGAATTGGGAAAGGCCTTGGCTCTGTGTAAGCTCTCAGCAATAATGAAAACCTCACTGTTTTATTGGCACTGTTTTGGTCACAAATCCAAAACACAGCCCCATACAGCTACTATGAAGAAAATTAACTCTATCCTAGTCAAAACCAGTACAACTGTATGCAGTCATTTGTAGACTAACTATTGCTTTCTGGGCAAAAAGATTAATTTTTGGAAATAAAAAATCTTGATTTTTTTACAAAGGTCTCTGTGAAGAAAGACATCGTAAGTCCTTTGTCATATTTTGCCTTCTGGAAATGCAAACCTTACATTAAATCAGAGAGAAAAAATCATGAGGCTCAATTTCCTTATTTCCTTTTGTTTTCTAAGTGTGGATACTCACAAAACTTTAATTAAAACCATTCAGAGAATTCAGTAAAAAATAATAAGCAGTAATGGCCATGAGTGATTCCACATTTCTTGGATCACAGTTCAGTACTATGTATGGAAAGATGTTGGTAGCATTGTTTGCATTGTAGTTCAAAATATTTGGAGCTCTTGATAAGAATGGTGCTGAATGGTGCTTCAGTTATACAGCTGGAAGAAATGTGGCATTTCTGTCTTGCAAGAAATTATCTTTTCCCACTTGTTTCACTCCTGAAGCAAGGGGGGTATTTGACCTCATAAGTTTTCCAGGAGATGCACATTCTGAAAAATTCACATTAGGAATAGTCAAAACATGTTATTTCAATATGGCAATTAAATATTTGAAATTCCTGTCAGCAGAATGATGGAGTTGTTTTTTACTAAACTTAATTTACAGTTTGGTTTTTTTTTTTTTTTAAATGATTCCAGTGGTAATTTACACTTCCTTACAATAATGTATCATTTGTTACCTAGTTGTTTTGGGAAAATATAGGACTCTGATACGTTCAGTTTTCCCTAGAACCAAAATCCATAGCTAGAGCTCTTTCCCCTACAATACACTGAAAAATTTATAACTCCCACGAGGGGTGTGTCTGTTCAATCAATGTATTTCCCTTATGGAGATGTACCCATCAAGGGCAATCCTTATAAAAGAAGGGTTTGCAAGGTAATGCAGCATGAAGAGATGTTGAAGTACCACAGAATAATTTAGGTTAAAACAGCTTCTCTATTCCAATTTCTTGCTTAAAATGAGGCAGACTTCAATTATAGATCAGGTTGCTCAGAGGCTTGTCCAGCAGACTTTTCAAAGTCTCCAAGGATGGAGATTCCACATCCTTTTTGATAGGTCTGATCTCCAGTGTCTCTTTTCTTTAGGGCCAACTAAAATTTTGTTTTTTTTAGATTGTGATCATTGCCTCTTGTTCTTCTGCTGTGTGTCTCTGAGAGGAGAAGGCTATATCTTCTCTCCAAACCACTTGCAGGTAGTGGAAGACTGCAATTAGTCCCCCCTTACGTTTCTCTGCTCCAGGCTAAATAAAACCAACTTCCACATATGGGCTCCAGTTTGCTCCTCTTGTATGAGGACCCAAAAATCTGTCCTTTTGTGTAAAGGAGTTTTTTTATCCAGCCATTGGCTTGCCTTAATTCACTGCAGGTGAGGAACGTAGTGGCTAGCTGAACTTGATATTCCTGTCAACATTTTTCCTGTGTTTCTTGCCAAACTCCTTCTGACTGGCAGCTCTGTCCTTCAGCATAAAAACCACTTCAGCCAGCATGGGGTGCCTTGCAGACTCACAGAGGATCCTTCCACTCCTTCCTCCCTGTCACTGGTGAAAGACTGGTTCCTGAGGTTTGGCGTTCATTATCAGCTGCTGGTTAGATTTTGGCAGCCCTCTCAGCACCTTGAGTGCCTTCTGGCCAGTGCCATGGACCTGTGTAGATCCAAATGAAGCAGTCCCCAACTCACTTGTCCTCTGTCATGAGTAGCATGTCCTACCCCAATCTTGGCTACTGGGCATGAAGAACTGGGAGGCTAGAGAGCAGACCTTGCTAGCAGAGACCAAGGCAAAGAAAGCACCAAGTACCTTAGCCTTTTCTGTGTCCTTTGTCACTAGGTTGCCTTCCTCCGTAGAAGAACGCCCATGTTATCCTCGGTCTCTTTTTTTATTGCTGCCTTCTCTGTGCCTTTCATGTTGTCCTTCATACATCTGAGTTCAACTTTTGAACTTTGTCCTTCAGAAATAATTCTGTGGTAGCTTATCCTGGTATTCACCTCCTGCATGCTTCCTTCTGCTTGTGGTCTCAGTGAACAGTTCCCTGTTTGGTCAAGCTGCCATCTGCCATATCTGTTCGTTTTCCTGCACATTGCAATGGATAGTTCTTATACTTTAAGGAAATTGTTTTGTAAGACTTGGAAGCTCTTTCTGGTCCCCTTTGCATTCATAGCAGCCTCCAGTACAATCCTGCCCACCAGTTTCCAGAACAGGCCAAAGAAACTGCTGCTTTTCTTCTTCACTCATCTTGGATGCTGTAATTTTATGAAGGCAGTCATAGTCACTTCAGTCAATAATATATATATATAATATATATATAATATAATATAATATATTATATTCTAATATATATAATATAAAACATATTGGGTTTTATACTATATTATTTTTATTTATTTGCATTATTTGCGTTTTTAGAGTTTTCTGCTCTTGGTATTAATTTACATTATCAGAATCACAGTAGTTGATTATTTTATTTCTCATTTCTCAGGCAATTTCATTCTAAGAAAATGTGCTTAGTTTCTTTGAAATCCTTAGGTATATAACAACCTGTGACTGAATAACATACAAAAGAAACCGTCTTCTTATGGTATAGTTGACCCGAAATGAACATCTCAAGGTTCAATGTTTTTATTGTATATTTTCCTCATGATATATTCAGATTTTCATAGTTCAGTAATCGATGAATATTCAAACTTTCTGGTGCTTACCAGAAATCAATCCAGCTCTGTGTGTCCTGATATTTCAGGGTGACATCAGACATGCTGATGTCTTTGGGCACTGATTAAGGTTATATTCCTCTTACTTTCCTCATTGCTTTTAATTAATTGTATAGGTCAATTATGATGCATAGCATGCCAGCAGAATATAAAACTGCATTGACCTTATGTAAAGCATAGAGTGCTGGATCAAGTAAAATGGCTGATTCAGACAAAAGTAGAGTGTACTTTAGTACAAGTTTGATGTTATCTGGTTAATAGTTGATATAGGTGATAGATGTAACTTTTCCCACTTGCCCTGATTGCTGTACTGCTCACTTCCGTTTCAGGAATGAACTTGGTTTTTGACTAAATCATGATTCCACCCATAAAGCTGAAATTTCCAGGTACACAAATTCCAGAGATTATATATCCAGATATACTATTGTGTGTGTATATATATATACACATACGTATGTATATATATATATACACACTAAATATATATGTTGTGTATATATACACTATGTACTATAGTATTGTGTCCAACACAACACTATAAATATTCCCAGAGTAGCATGTATTCGGCTTATGGCAACTGAAATAAGGAGGAGAGGGTGAATTTACTGTTGGAATGCATAACCAAAGGCACAGCACATTAAAAATGTGTTCTTCAAGACATTTTGTATTGCAAAAGGGATTCTCAGTAACCTTATACAGCTGAAGGTGTCCCTGCTTAGTGAAGGGGGGCTGTACTAGATGTCCTTAAAAGGTCTTTTCCAACTCAAAATATCATATTAGTCTATGATTTTTATGATTCTACGATTTTTCTTTGAACCATAACAATTTGAAAATAAAATATTTTAGTATTTTAATTTTTATCTTTTAAATATTTTTTTTTTTAAATTTTAATCTTTTATGCATATTCATTTGCACTGGCATGTGAAGCAGAGTGACATACATTTTCCCCACCTTTCCTTAGGTGGGGACCTTGGCTGTCTCTCTATCTTTGCGGTGTTAGCACAGTCCCTGGAGTGGTTTTGGCTTGTGCAGGCAAACATAGGTAACATAATGAGGTAACGTAATGAACAGCTTGCAAGTAATTATCCTGCTTTGAAGAGTAAGACAATTTGATATTGTGGATTGTACCATTCTTGGCCACCTGGTTCCCAGTGCCAGGGAACAGTCCCAGGCATTTAGTTTACTAGTACAGGCATAGCCTCTTAAGTGTGAGAGAAGACTCATTAATTTAACTGGATTGGAGCCAAAGTGCTCAGTCATTTGTATAATCAAATTCTAAAGAGAGGTAATATCATCTTAATTTATATTTTAGTATTACTGATTGCTCATTAATATGTAATCAATCAATCCTTTAAATTTCAAGTCAACTTTTGCATTAATTTATTGCTTACTAAGGAGTGCTGCAGCAGGATTCTGTATAAAAGTCCTGACACTGACGGTTGTGGATTCACAAAGTGGGTATCTGGTTCAAACCGTTTTTTCAGTTCCACCTGAACTCAATAGGATTTTGAGAAAATCTCTAATAAACTGAGTGGACAAAATGATGGCAGATGGGCCTCACTGTAAATAAAGGTATTGCCTAGGGACATTAGGGATATGTAATTTAAGCCATAAGAACATGATGCCAAGAATGAGAACTGTCACTTAAAACTTGGGAACTGAGATCATTAGCAGCAGCCCCCAAAGCAAACAAAACACTGCTCATCATCAGAAAAAATATGAAGGACAAAACAGGAGCTTTTGCTGATTTGCTCTGTAAAAGCCCAACACACACCTGGCACGAGTATGGCTCTGGCCTCTGTCTCTTGAGAGTGACATGGGAGATTAGAGAGGGGCACAGAAATGTGAAGAAGATGGAGGAGCTGCCTCACAAGGAGAAGCTGAAAAGGTAGAAGGGTTCTGAGGAGGAGATGATTGAGGATACAGAAGCATAAAAGCAGTGAGTGAGGTGACCTGCTGTTCAGCAGCTCCCACCATGCCTGAATTAGGAGGCACTCACTGGAACTGCTGGGGAGCTGGTGATATGTGTTTCATAAAGGCAATTATTTGTGTGCATCTGAGTATACACCCCCCATTCAGGAATATTCCTGAATATTTAGTGTATATTCCATTTATTTTCTTTTGAATGTACTTCAAAATTCTATATACTTTTCTGCTGCCTTCCTAGACTGGATTTTTTTCTTTAGTTTCCTTTCCAAATTTTCTAGCCTTTCTAATTTCTAGGTCGTATGGATACACAAAACTTTCCTCTTTTTTGTGTTTTTCTTTGTTTGTTATGCAGAGCTTTTAATGTTTCCCTCTGTCATTAAGGGACCTGTCTAACATGAGGGGGACAGGTCTGCTGAGAGGGGTTTATTTCTCCATTGCCTACTAGGGGAGCTTAGACAAATAGCTTGGTCTAAAAATCTAACTCTAAGGTGGCTAATGCTGGATGAAATTAATTTTTCCCAACTACATAAAATGCCACCTGGGATCCCTTAGCCAGTCACCAACCTTCAGTGGTATGGATAATTCAGGTTATTTAGCATAAAGCAGTACTGTAGTCAGCGGGTGTATTCAGAATTCCCTGATTTCCATTTGCCAATGGTTTTAGAAAGTTAAGTGTCCTGAATGTAGATTACTACCACAACATCATTATATCCTTTAAAAATTCATTTCTCTTTCAAGTAAGGCTAAATATTTGCATTCAGAATACTGACTTCTGCAAAACTAAGGAGGTACAGACATTGTTTTCTTGGTCTCTACCTTACATTCTTTTTCTAAGTATCCTCTGCAGATTGCTGTCAAAGCTGTCACTAGAGTCAAGTGGCCTGTGGTCTGGTTTGGGACACTTTTACTTTCACTGTTAGGTAGAGGTCTCTGTGATGTTTGCTATGTCAAATCATGAAGAACTTCTACCTGATTTGTCTTTAAATCCTTAAGTTGAGGAAGTAAACTACTACTCTCTTCTCTTTGAGACTATGCATGTCTGTGACATGGTGAATTTGTGTTTCTGCTAGATTTGTTTTTTTGTGGTTTTTTTTTTTTTTAAAGTAGTTTTATAGCTTCTTGTCTCTTCCAATTAATCCTGCCTGGAGAGAATTGTATGAAGACCCCCATTTATAGTGTTGTACTGAGCCAAAGCCCTTGTTTTTTCAAGTTGTGCAGCCCACCATTCATCTCTGGTATTTTATTTCTTCTCCTGTTTGTGGGCCTGAAAAGGCCACCGAGAGGATCATTCAGAGTTTCCTTTTCTTCCTATCTTCCAAAATCCTTTAAGTTTTCTATAATTGGTTCCAGTGTATATCACCTTCTTCTGAGAGGTGACAGATGACTTGCTTTATATTCTTCATTCAAACTTTCTGTTAGTTTCCTACTTTTGGTCTATGGAGACTTAATTTCTTTCATTGCCCTAATTTCTTTCCAGCTCTCACTTCCTGATTTCATGAAGACTCTTTAGACTGTATTTTTGGCAATCATAGGGGCACTTAAAAAGGACTTTACAAAATGTATTAAAACTTGTGAAACCCTCAAGGCAGATGGGTTTCTCTTGAAACCTTGTGATTTATTCTGCCAAAGAAGCAGAATAAGAAAGCCCCTGGAGCAGAAGCAGGGGTTAGTCACTGTAAGAGAAAACCAAATTCAAACAGTTCTTTTAATGAGCACAGGAGACCTAATGGATGTCTTCATTGTTTGAGATAACATACTTCTACTACTGAACAGATCACGTAGCTCTTGCTTGCTATTACTGAGAAGTAGTTCTCTTTCTGGGCAGTATTTTTGTGAAAGAAAATGAAGTAATTTTATATATTTTTTATGCATTAAATCTGTGTATTTATTTAATTTCAGGTGTAGCAGCCCGAAAATAGACAGCATTCAAACAGCTGATAATCTGCCACTGTAATTTCAATTTGTAAATATTCAAAGTAAGAAAGGCAACTTCTAGAGTAACTTGATAAATTCATTGCAAGCTGAAATGTTAGACATTTTCAGTGAGATACCTTCTCAATATACTGTTTATATTGGATAAATATCCAATGGTAGCATCGGCACATTCCTAACTTGCACAGCCCAATGGATTACCTCTTTAAAGCAAGCCATCAATCTGTGCTGAAAGTGAGGCTTTGTTCCAGAAAGCTGGCTGGGTGGATTGCTTCCATTCTTCCAGTAGGAATAAATACCATAAGAGAAAAATATTTTTTCTTTCTGCTAAAATTTCCTAATTGAGTCCATGTCCAGTAGTGACTGAATATGATCCTTGTTGGAAGCATGAAAATAATTGATTTTAGGACTACCAGGTAATTGATTAGACTAACAAGCCATACACATTCAGTTTCTCTCAGTTCGGAGGAAATTATTTCTTCCTGACTCATGCCATCAAGTGACAGTTTCTTGAGACTTCAGGGAGTAACACAAAAGACATCTCTTAACCCAGTGGTGATCACTGTATATTCTGAAACTTATTACTGATTACACTTATAAGTTAAAGGTAATTATAAAGAAGTCATAAAATTATCCAGCTTTTAAAAATATAGAGAGGAAATATGTGACTGTCCAGTTACAGTAATATCAGAGGGCAACAGATCTCCAGTTGTCATAGATACACAACTGAGGCTGAGCTATGGTGATTTACACAAGTTCAAATGCTGGATCCCTATAGTAGATTTTAATCCTAACTGGTATTAGGATCACTGATTCTTTGCTCCTGTGTAGCCAAACAGTACAAGCTGCTTTGATCAAAGAAACAATTTTTTCAACAGTCATTGAAAAAAATGTATTGATATTTCCTAAGCAGTCTCAGTCTTGGGTTTCTGCAGGATGGGAGCTTCAGAAGGCATTTGGATTCTCCTCCCTGTAGTCCCTCTGTACCCACTCTCCATTAATATGGTGTGGTGCAGTGGCAAAGAAGCCTAANTCTCTAATAAACTGAGTGGACAAAATGATGGCAGATGGGCCTCACTGTAAATAAAGGTATTGCCTAGGGACATTAGGGATATGTAATTTAAGCCATAAGAACATGATGCCAAGAATGAGAACTGTCACTTAAAACTTGGGAACTGAGATCATTAGCAGCAGCCCCCAAAGCAAACAAAACACTGCTCATCATCAGAAAAAATATGAAGGACAAAACAGGAGCTTTTGCTGATTTGCTCTGTAAAAGCCCAACACACACCTGGCACGAGTATGGCTCTGGCCTCTGTCTCTTGAGAGTGACATGGGAGATTAGAGAGGGGCACAGAAATGTGAAGAAGATGGAGGAGCTGCCTCACAAGGAGAAGCTGAAAAGGTAGAAGGGTTCTGAGGAGGAGATGATTGAGGATACAGAAGCATAAAAGCAGTGAGTGAGGTGACCTGCTGTTCAGCAGCTCCCACCATGCCTGAATTAGGAGGCACTCACTGGAACTGCTGGGGAGCTGGTGATATGTGTTTCATAAAGGCAATTATTTGTGTGCATCTGAGTATACACCCCCCATTCAGGAATATTCCTGAATATTTAGTGTATATTCCATTTATTTTCTTTTGAATGTACTTCAAAATTCTATATACTTTTCTGCTGCCTTCCTAGACTGGATTTTTTTCTTTAGTTTCCTTTCCAAATTTTCTAGCCTTTCTAATTTCTAGGTCGTATGGATACACAAAACTTTCCTCTTTTTTGTGTTTTTCTTTGTTTGTTATGCAGAGCTTTTAATGTTTCCCTCTGTCATTAAGGGACCTGTCTAACATGAGGGGGACAGGTCTGCTGAGAGGGGTTTATTTCTCCATTGCCTACTAGGGGAGCTTAGACAAATAGCTTGGTCTAAAAATCTAACTCTAAGGTGGCTAATGCTGGATGAAATTAATTTTTCCCAACTACATAAAATGCCACCTGGGATCCCTTAGCCAGTCACCAACCTTCAGTGGTATGGATAATTCAGGTTATTTAGCATAAAGCAGTACTGTAGTCAGCGGGTGTATTCAGAATTCCCTGATTTCCATTTGCCAATGGTTTTAGAAAGTTAAGTGTCCTGAATGTAGATTACTACCACAACATCATTATATCCTTTAAAAATTCATTTCTCTTTCAAGTAAGGCTAAATATTTGCATTCAGAATACTGACTTCTGCAAAACTAAGGAGGTACAGACATTGTTTTCTTGGTCTCTACCTTACATTCTTTTTCTAAGTATCCTCTGCAGATTGCTGTCAAAGCTGTCACTAGAGTCAAGTGGCCTGTGGTCTGGTTTGGGACACTTTTACTTTCACTGTTAGGTAGAGGTCTCTGTGATGTTTGCTATGTCAAATCATGAAGAACTTCTACCTGATTTGTCTTTAAATCCTTAAGTTGAGGAAGTAAACTACTACTCTCTTCTCTTTGAGACTATGCATGTCTGTGACATGGTGAATTTGTGTTTCTGCTAGATTTGTTTTTTTGTGGTTTTTTTTTTTTTTAAAGTAGTTTTATAGCTTCTTGTCTCTTCCAATTAATCCTGCCTGGAGAGAATTGTATGAAGACCCCCATTTATAGTGTTGTACTGAGCCAAAGCCCTTGTTTTTTCAAGTTGTGCAGCCCACCATTCATCTCTGGTATTTTATTTCTTCTCCTGTTTGTGGGCCTGAAAAGGCCACCGAGAGGATCATTCAGAGTTTCCTTTTCTTCCTATCTTCCAAAATCCTTTAAGTTTTCTATAATTGGTTCCAGTGTATATCACCTTCTTCTGAGAGGTGACAGATGACTTGCTTTATATTCTTCATTCAAACTTTCTGTTAGTTTCCTACTTTTGGTCTATGGAGACTTAATTTCTTTCATTGCCCTAATTTCTTTCCAGCTCTCACTTCCTGATTTCATGAAGACTCTTTAGACTGTATTTTTGGCAATCATAGGGGCACTTAAAAAGGACTTTACAAAATGTATTAAAACTTGTGAAACCCTCAAGGCAGATGGGTTTCTCTTGAAACCTTGTGATTTATTCTGCCGAAGAAGCAGAATAAGAAAGCCCCTGGAGCAGAAGCAGGGGTTAGTCACTGTAAGAGAAAACCAAATTCAAACAGCTGATAATCTGCCACTGTAATTTCAATTTGTAAATATTCAAAGTAAGAAAGGCAACTTCTAGAGTAACTTGATAAATTCATTGCAAGCTGAAATGTTAGACATTTTCAGTGAGATACCTTCTCAATATACTGTTTATATTGGATAAATATCCAATGGTAGCATCGGCACATTCCTAACTTGCACAGCCCAATGGATTACCTCTTTAAAGCAAGCCATCAATCTGTGCTGAAAGTGAGGCTTTGTTCCAGAAAGCTGGCTGGGTGGATTGTTTCCATTCTTCCAGCAGGAATAAATACCGTAAGAGAAAAATATTTTTTCTTTCTGCTAAAATTTCCTAATTGAGTCCCTGTCCAGTAGTGACTGAATATGATCCTTGTTGGAAGTATGAAAATAATTGATTTTAGGACTATCAGGTAATTGATTAGACTAACAAACCATACACATTCAGTTTCTCTCAGTTCAGAGGAAATTATTTCTTCCTGACTCATACCATCAAGTGACAGTTTCTTGAGACTTCAGGGAGTAACACAAAAGACATCTCTTAGCCCAGTGGTGATCACTGTATATTCTGAAACTTATTCCTGATTACACTTATAAGTTAAAGGTAATTATAAAGAAGTCATAAAATTATCCAGCTTTTAAAAATATAGAGAGGAAATATGTGACTGTCCAGTTACAGTAATATCAGAAGGCAACAGATCTCCAGTTGTCATAGATACACAACTGAGGCTGAGCTATGGTGATTTACACAAGTTCAAATGCTGGATCCCTATAGTAGATTTTAATCCTAACTGGTATTAGGATCACTGATTCTTTGCTCCTGTGTAGCCAAACAGTACAAGCTGCTTTGATCAAAGAAACAATTTTTTCAACAGTCATTGAAAAAAATGTATTGATACTTCCTAAGCAGTCTCAGTCTTGGGTTTCTGCAGGATGGGAGCTTCAGAAGGCATTTGGATTCTCATCCCTGTAGTCCCTCTGTACCCACTCTCCATTAATATGGTGTGGTGCAGTGGCAAAGAAGCCTAAATCTGATGGGAGAGCATTGCACCCAGGAACGGGTGTCACCAGTGTGCACTGAGATGAAGTATTAATTCCTGAGGCTTCTTGGGCCATAGCAGCTACAGCATGAGTGTAACAAAATGACAGCTCTCATTTCCTAGACCTCAGAAATTCTACATAAATCAGACAATCCTCTCTAAATCAATGCCAGAACTAAAGTATCATTTAGAAATAAGAATCTGAAAAGCTTAGACTAGATAGAGTTTATTGACTACAGATGGCTTGGTTTAAATCAAAACCTTCAGTCATGTGTATGTTTGCTGTATTTACTCCATAAGGTGACTGGTGCTTATTATTAATTTTTTTATTAATTTCAACTGTTGACTCCCTCAACTTGTAGATGAGGTCTGTAGACATGGGGTTGAATAAGGCTTTGCTATTAAAGTCTAAAATTCTTCTCTCAGGTTCATGCTATTAAGAGAATTATTTTTCATAATGTTTGATAAATACCATACCAGAAAAACCATTTTGGGTTTTGCTATATGAGCTCTGGAGGAGCTCACAGATCAAGGACATCAATACTTGGACTGTGGCACCTGTTTTATTAGTAACAGTGCTTCAGCTTGGTTTGTGAAGACAGTGATGTCAGAGAAACTGCCTGTTCCAGTGCAAATTCTGTTTCCCCTGAAGCCATTCTAATATTCACTTCGTATCACACATGAAAGTACCACTAATAGAAAAGAGGTCAAAGTCAGGCAAAGTGAACCAAAATGTCTTACATTAGATTTCTGGGTATGCCTCTTGGACAAAGATAGTTGACAGTGGTTGGTTAATGCAGATTTATTGACAATTTTAATTGATCCTAAGAGGTGGAACTGCTGCCTTTTATCGTAGAAACACAGCTGAGGAAAATTATTTTTTAGCAGCTCCTTTGCTTGCTCCTTTTGCACTGTGAAGTATTCTGTAGAGCTGTCTTTAAAACCAGTAACATTTAATATCTCTGGTCTGAGTCAGAATTTGCATGAAAGTTTTCATGTGTCTGTGTATGTATATATGTTTATGTAAGATTTCCATTACTTTTAATTTTTCATTAGTGTCATCTTCAAATGCAAGAGCAAAGAATGAGGATGTGATTGTTTCCACAGTGTTTATGGTGCATAAATAAGGCATTAGGGCCAAATTCAGCCCTCAGTTACAGTGAAGCTACTCTATTAGATCAAAGTGTCAGTTTTACTTGGATCCTTTAGGTCTTCTCAACAACATGATAGTTTTAATCCCCTGCTCTCTGTTTTCATGCAATCCCTCCTGATTTTCAACATCCTCCTTTCATGGTCATCTGAGAGAAGTTTGCAAAAACTTATAGTGGTTCCCAGCCAAGATTAATTTTCATTTATACCTGCGTGCCTCGTCAATTGCTTTGTGAAGATGAAATCACTGTCTGCATCGTTATACGTAAGTTCTTCACAAGGAGTGAGCTGGAGGTCTGGAGTATAATGAATATTTGTGATATAGTGTGCTTTCACCTATTGTAAAACCTGATTATTGCAAGCATGCTAGAATTTGAATTAATCCAACTGCATTGCTCCCTGTGCCTTTTGTCTTTCTGATACATATAGGAGAAATGGGGGACAAAGGACAGAAAGGCAGTGTGGGACGGCATGGAAAAATTGGTCCTATTGGTTCAAAAGGTATGCTTAGTTCTGCTCTTTTTTCCATTTTTGTTTCAGATGGAAAATCAGTGATTTATGTTTGAGAAAATTTTAGGGGCTTGAAAAATGGTTAACAAGTCTCAGAGTTTACCATCGTGGGAAATTTCTCACACTGTCGACAGCCATGTGTCTGAGATATCTGTTACCTTTTGCTCTCACTGCAGTACATTTAGCCTTAAAGAAGGGTGAGAATCTTGTTTTAAGGCTGAATAAATACCTTTGTGCACCATCACATAGGTCTGGACATTTAAGAGAAGCACTTTGGAAGACGTTTGAGAGCTGGAAAGGCTTAGAATTCTAATCTTGCTGACCCCATATGCTTCTTATGTGACTTTAGTTAAATCATTTGGACCATTGTTTACTTAAGCACCTAGACTATGAAGATTTAAGTACTGGTGTAGCATATCCAGCCTCGAACAGCACCTGAACTTGTTGGTTCTGTCAAGTTTGTGAATGTCAAAAAATAGATATTAGAACGTATCATTTGTGTTCAAGTTTCGTAGATTTGGCTGCCTTTGTTGTGCATTGAATAGGACAGGAAAGTATTTTTGCTTGGACATATTTCTACTTTTCACATTTGAATGTTACTAGAGAAAAAAGGAATAAGTGCCAAATGAACAGTTAACCAAAAAAAGCTGCCTTACAATTATATTCTTTTTTATGTCTTTAGGTGAAAAAGGAGATAATGGTGACATAGGACCACCAGGTCCTAATGGCGACCCAGGTAATCCATGTCACACCTTATATCTGTGAAGGATTTAAAAAAAATGCATGCATCACTACCAAAAATACATGCCTGTAAATAGTGGGGAAAATAATGAAAAAGTAAATTTTTCTGTCGGCACTAATATTTCACTGTAATGTTTTCAATTTATTTTAAATTATTGAAGTTGCAGTAGTCACTGGACTTGGGTATTTGTTGAAGTCATGTCTCAGAACTCCTCAGAGGTGTGATCATTCCAGAAAACTAGTGGGAACTGGAGTGTAACTTTCCATATCATTCATCACCAGTACAAAGGGACGTTTATGCGTACTCCACTCTGGCTTCCAGCCAACACAAAGGAGAAGGCTGGAAAGTCCTGCCCCTCCATTGATTATTTTTATAGGAGCAGGAGATTAGCAGGAATACAGATCTTCCAGACAAAGGGGTGAAAACCTGGCATGTAAAGAGTCTTACAGAGGTGGCAGATTTAGATTTTACTCAATTTGTCCCTTCCCTGACAAGGTGCTCTAGAGGTACACTGATTAGTTTTCTCATGAGAATGTAATTTGTCACTATAATTCTTGAGCCAGAATACCATATATGTAGTCATTAAGCACAGTTTTGCAGTTTAAGTGCCCTGTTCTTAGGCTGACTTAGACACCTAAGTTGAATAATTGGATAATCAAATGCAGATATGAATAATTACACATTGAACTGGAAACTGTAATTGATCCTCATTTTGAGATGTGAGCTCATAGATGTAACAATTATCCTTTTAGTATTCTCATTCAGATTATCTTTGTCAAACCAATATCAATTTGGCTTAATACATAGTTTTCTATTGTCTTATTTTGTTGGAAGAAGTACTGTAAATTCTGTACTTTGAAATCTACATTTTGCAGGTAATTACGTGCATTACATGGTTGGAACATCAGCCTTTTGGTTCTGCTGTATTATGTTTCTCATGAGGAACAGGCAAACAATGCATTGTGTAGATGTTTGTTGTGGGAAACGTGGTTTATGGAGAAGACTGAAGAGCATAGTTCTAAATGGAAAATGTTGCCAGTGCTTTTAGTTTAAAAAAAAAATCGTTTTTTCTCTAGGGTTTATCTATTTGTGTTTAGGCAATCAGTTATCATGCAGGGCTGAAGCATTCTGTCTGTCATTTGCAAGACAGCTCTCTCCAGAACTGCCAGGCTGTGCCTTTAATAAAATTATGTCGGTAATAATTGAAATTAGGTAACTGTTTTTTTAAATTGTTATTTCTGTGTATCTGTCCTTTGCAGGCATCCCCTGTGAGTGCAGCCAGCTACGGAAGGCCATCGGAGAAATGGATATCCAAGTGGCCCAGCTAACAACAGAACTAAAATTCATAAAAAATGGTAGGTTAATTTTAGATAACTATTTTCCTTTCCCTTTGGCTGCGTTTTACTGGTGTCACTGCTCGTCGGGAGCATCACCGTGCTGCGTCTGCTTGGTGAAACTATTTTGGGGTGTGCAGTAAGTTGGTTTATAGAAACGCGAGTGCTCACTTTTCAGCACTGCCCTCCCCCGCAGCTGTTGCCGGTGTGCGTGAGACAGATCATAAGATTTACCTGCTGGTGAAGGAAGAGAAGAGGTACAAGGAAGCCCAGCTCTACTGCCACGGAAGAGGAGGGACGCTGAGCATGCCCAAGGATGAGACTGCCAACAATCTGATTGCCTCGTACATCAACCAGGCTGGGCTCACCAGAGTTTTCATTGGGATTAACGACCTAGAGAAAGAGGGGAATTTTGTCTATTCTGACCGATCGCCCATGCAGACCTTCAACAAATGGCGCAGCGGGGAGCCCAACAACGCATATGACGAGGAGGACTGCGTGGAGATGGTGGCATCTGGAGGGTGGAATGATGTTGCGTGTCATATTACTATGTATTTTGTGTGTGAATTTGACAAAGAAAATGTCTAAGCTTATCTGCTCGCTCTGTATTTTGATAGTTTTGAAGCTGATTGTACAAGTTACCCCGTGTTTATAGAGTGCAAGTGGTATTTTGCAAGGATGTTGCATCGGTGTTGTACAGCTGTAAATACAATTTAGGTATTTCAAATATCAGTATTTACCCTTCAGAAGGGAAGAGCAGTGATAAGAGAGCTTGTTTTTTCTGTAGGAAAATATATGTATTTAGATAAAAGGTGGTTTGGGGCTAAATTCTGCCCTTGCAAGACTTAACAAATGTGGATTTCATGACTGTAAGGGAAGGCAGAATTTGGCCTTCAGTTGTTAAGGATGATTATTTCTGAAGAAGTAGATTCCTGTTACTCTTTTATCTTGAAAAAATTTATAGTTATAAATGTTATTTTCTTGTAGTGCTACAGGGTATTTCAGCAGCAAGGCAAATATTTTGTATACTCCAGTCAAATTTACAAGTATTACTGTAAGTTTTTTGGATGTGAAGGTGTTGAAACTTTTTTTTTATTTTTTAAAGCAGCCAAAGTAAATCAGCACTTCAGAAGTCCTGCTAGTTTTGCGATGTTTCTTTAATAAACTGTTTAGAGATGTGACAAAAAGGCAGTTAAGTAAACTGAATTTCAGAGCTGAAGGAGGACAAATTTTAGTACTGAAAGAGAGATTTCAGCCAGATGTTTGGGGGTTGGGTAAAAGTAAAATTTGGTTTTCTTTCTTTTTTCAAAAATCCAAAATAAGATTTTTGCTTTCTGCATCCTTTAGTGAAGAATAATTCAGTGCATGGACTGTTTCAAGCCCCAAATAATTTCTTAAAGTAAAAGCATTTCATATTTGTATAAGATGATCTTGCTGGATCTCATTACAGAACAAAATACCAGCCTTCCACAACATAAGGGAGACTTCATAAATAGATAACAAATCTCATTAAAACTGTTCAGTTGTTTTGGCAGGAAAAGAGTTTACATGTTTACTCAGATTTTAAGGATGACCTCTGGAAAAGCAGGAAAACTTTCCAAAATTTTTCTGATTATGTATATAGCAGTAATAAGTAATTTTAATAACACAAATGATTTATGTACTAAATTTGCAGCTGCAAGTTATGAAAAATGTGGTGAATTTAAAAAAAAAAAAACACAACAGCATCATTTCACAAAGGAAATTATGAATTACTTTGGAACATCCTGGGATGCTATTGCATGACATCTTACCTTGCTGTTAGGCATGTTAGGCATAGTGAGGCAAAATGTCTGACTGTTTTTTCAGGAATACCTTGCACAGTATTTAAGATAATTTTTAAGGAGAAAAGAACCTTTATATATCACAGTAATCAAAATACATGTCTGACCATTATGGGAGATTGGTCTACAGGACATCCACAGTGCATGTGGCCCCAGAGATTTTCCTACAGCAAGGCAAGACTAACTCATATCAACTCTACAGTGCTGTGGTGTATAAACAATGACCACACAATTCTATTTCATATCTACAGAGTCTCACATTAATTCATGTGATGCTATTAATATACACCTAAGAAGACAAACCAGTTTCCTTGCTCTATTTACTCTGTGAATTTGAATCCATCATGTATAGATATGTTTGCTATTAATTTTGAAGTTCAGTAGCAAATTCCTATAGTATTTGAATATCAGCCCAGCTCGAGAGCAGTGACTTTAAGATACAAACATTCTTTGGTTGCTTTACTTTCTAATAAATGTAGGAGTGATCCCTATATGTTAGGCATTCTTCCAACTGTATATTGAAAGCTATTAAATAATGTGAATATGGTTTTACACTAATGTTCAAAGACTCTTTACAGACTTTGCAGGGAGCTACCAATTCCAGTGGAGCAATTTGTTTTGAATAGTGTCTTTTAAATGCCATCATTATTTCCTGCCTGCTATAGAAATCCTCAGAAGCCATTTAAATCTCTGACATGCTTTTGCCAGATCACTTTGCCCATAATAAAACAGTCCAAACCTAAGTTACAGATATCTGGAGCCCCCTCAGTATGTATGTCCTGAATTTGCTAACTCTATTTTTCACATAGGTTCTGAAAGTCTCTGTTGTTAAGTTTGATTTCCTCAGAAACTTTAAAAATGTCCTTCTGAGGAGGTGGGAATCTTTTTCAGATGCCAAATACTCATATTTTAGCTGGAATTCACAACAAGTTTATAAAGATTGCCCTGATGTGTACGTTTCAGCAATCTCAATTTCTATTGAAATTTAAGATGAAAAATAAAAGCAATGGAAAAAACATTTACTTGCCCCAGTGTTTGTATTCTTAAGGATATATTTTGCACCTCCTTGTATGTGAGATAAAAGGAAATGAATTGTATTATCAGAGCCCTATATGTTGGCTGCAACAGTCCTTATTTCACCATTTGGGCAAGGGGAACAAGGCTACTGTATAAGGCCTGTCTGTCCTGCAAGGAGCAAAGACTGCACCTCTGATATTTACACCAGCGAGGAACTCAGGAAGAAATGATCCCTCAGAAGGTATTGGAAATGAATGAGCCCTTCCTGATTTCTTTCATTCTCCAGTTGTTCACTTCCGTAGATGGACCCTTGCTGGAGGCAGAAATCAGTGTTGCATGTGGCACTCAGCCTGCACAAAACCTGCGGATGTGCATGGTAAGATTTCCATTACTGTCAGTGGAATCTGGAGCTACTGTTTTATGAAAAAAAAAAAGAATTTGCCTGATTTTGGTTGTTTGTTTGTTTTTTAGTATTTTCCATGTGCATTAAAACCCTCATTATAATACCTTTATTCTTTTAGCATGGCTCCTTTCAAACCTCTCTGGCAGGAGTGCACCATTTCCTAGGCTGTTCTTACATGCTTTCCTTTTGATGCATCATTTTTCCTCATAAATATTTCTCTATAGCCCTTGTTTATTTTATTCTTAATTAAGGGGCATGTTGATGTGTTTTTAAGAAGGCCACAATAACCTTTTTTTTTTAATGGTGTCATCCATTCACACTCTTGAATTACTTCTTCACATACAATGCACACTTCAGTCAACCATGTCCACACCTTTTGTTGCTAAGACTATGTTGTTGTATTATCAGTGCCAGGGTTAGACACACAACCCCTTTCTAGAAGATGGCTTGACAAAGGCAAGCATTTAGCTAGCTGAGTCCAAGGGAAGTTCCATTGTTGGTGAGAATCCTGTATCTCTGTGGATGTCCTGGGAGAGCCCTGGATGATGTCTGTCCCTAATTGCCACCCAGATTTGTGCCTCTGCATCCTGGCTCCTTGGTAGAAGGTGCTGCTCCCACTTACCTTGTCATCCTGTTCAGCATCTCTCATGGACCAGCTGGTTCTTATTGTGCCCTGACATGATTATCTCTGAAAATAGGGTTTTGTGACAGGCTGCAGGTTAGCAGCAGAACTTCTCCCTGGCTCCAAGTTTTAAACTGTTGTATGTCACAGACAAGAACTGTAGGAAATTAATATTTATACAGGGGATACAGAGAATCCTTATCTAGATAAGTAAAATGGAGTGGTTTGTGGTTTTTGTTTTTTGTTTTTCTCCCAAAGCTTAGGAAATATTAGTTAAAATATGCATTACAAGAGAGCAGCTGGTTGGAATTTATTGTTATAGTTTTTGATAGAAAGTGAAATATGATTAAACATTTTTAAATTATGGTGAAGGTTTAGAATGGGCAAAGAATTTTTGACTTAGACATTTTTCAAGATGTTTCCTTTTGTAATTTTTCAGAATTTAATTTCTGAGTTTTGAAGTTTCATTTTTACCTGTAAATGGATTTTATTTTTATATTATGGTTAATAATCAGTAACAGTGTTCAGTATAACGCTTGAAATATTTTACTTTATTCTTTAGGTCTTAATTTCCAATGGGAACAAGTTATCTTTTTAGAGTTCTGGTTTTTGGCATACTGGAAGAGTTTGACACTTGAATCAGTTTCTCTTTGGGAGCACTGGACTGCGTAAGCACTCTGAATACAAAGGAATAATTCAATCAAAATTTAATAGAAGACATTCTTACTGTTTATGAAAATTATTTAAGTTTTATGCCATATAACTAATGGCTTAGGCACTATTACAAGTGTCCAATCTTAAATAAGATAAAAAATACCAACATTTTAAAATATGAAAATCTTACAAATAAATCTTAATGCTAAATTAAAACAAAAAGGCAACAAAGTGACCAAGTTTCCAGTAAAGTGGAAATTCAATGTTTCACCTCAATCTGTATAGAGATCTGCTTTTTATGGGAAACTCAGTGACTTGTGATGCTGATGGCTGACTCAGGTCCTAGAGTAGAAAATTAGCACACAATCCAAACACTGATAATCTATGTCTCTACCCCTTGCACTTTATGGACTACTTCCCCTTAGCCTGTATTTTCAAGTATTCCACTCACTTAGGTCTGTATATAAATGTGAGCCTAAATTTGACCTCAGGGTCACTTTCTTTTTACTGGAGATTCTGGATTTCAATTTTTGGCTTGCACTGTGATGCCAACAGATCCTCATCATTTGACATGTTTGCCACAGAGGTGTTGTGGTTTTTTTTTTTTCTTTTTTTCACAGAGCTGAAAATGCTCTGTGAAATGAATGTGTGTCTGTGGAACAGTGGTGATCTGAGAGGTATTGTGCAGGAGTGGAACCAGCCACTCACCCATTCCCTAGTGTGCATATTCCTGGCTGGAGACAGCCCAGCCTACTGAGAGGAGAAATGACCCTCTTATTGTGGGTAAAAAGAAACCAGAGTCTTAAGATTTACCTAGCGAAAAAATGTGCAGTAGAGGGCTTTGACTATTTACTTTAAAGAGCAGCTGAAAAAAATAAAAGGTTATTTTTAATTTTGCTGTGTTAGGAGAGTACAAACAGTGTGAATTGGGAGAGAAAGGGTTTGTGGGGTGTATGAGAGCTGTGTGCCCAAAGTGTTACTCTGGATGTGTGTCTCCTCCAAGCTGAAAGCTTTTCAATTGAATGAGGAGGGGAGTCCTCTCAAAAGGAAGAAAATGAAATGAAAAGGTGGGAGAAGTGGTGAGTGGATGTGCAGAACCGGGATGCTCCAGAGGCAGAATGTAAATGTTACCTCCAACTATTTTCCTGCTTCTTGCTAGGGAAATAGAATTATCGTGCCTTTTCTGTCAAAATGTCTCACTGTAGCTCTGGATGGGTAGTGACAAAAATAGAGGAAGGTGACCAACTCAGTACGTCTCCGTCTAAATAAAATCCATTTTGATCCAAATAATAAAATCCACTACTCTTTGGGTTTATTAATATACGAAATCCCTAGGGATATAATTAAGGACTGCTATTCAAAGGCTAGCTATATAGTATTGATGAGGTTCTGTATATTCCTTACATACGAAAGGGTGAATCGTGTCAAGAATTCAGCAACAGAAAGTCTGGTTTGCAGGTAAACGACATGTGTGTTGCCATACTATCACCTAGTGGCTGTAAGAGGCAAAGCAAAGGAGCTGAGCAGTAGTTTGCTTCTGCTTGCATCAGAGATACCGTGTTATTGAGTACAACCACTGATATGGTATTGACCAACTGATTCCCCAGCTCTGGAGTCCTTTGTCAGCCTTTTTATCTTCTTTGCGAAAAGACTGTTTTGATTTCTAACAAAGAGATGTGCACTGATTTTTAAGTCTCATGCCTGGGTGGGAGTTTTGACTAAGCAGTGAGAAGTGTGCCCAAATGAGTTCAATTATCATGTCTTGGAATTAAGAAAGAGAAAACAAGTCAAGCTGTGCTCTGCAGGCCAGCATCTAAATTGCAGGTACAGATCTTCACCTGGCATCAATCAACTTAAATGGAGCCAAACTGATTTATACCTGCTGAGGGTTTGGCACAGGATCTTCATAAACCCTGGATTGATGCTTATTTCAGAAAGTAGGAGAGAGAGAGAGGTGTTTTGTTGTTTATAATCTATTCTGACCATTTTTATTCGAAGTCTGAGCTGGTGTAATAGATACATCTCTCATGAAAATTTCTGGGCTATAATCAGTTGTGACACAAACACTGAATCTAAAATAGTTGAAGCAATGTATGTTGTGTAACCCTCGAAAGTGCACAAGGGGTATGATGCAGAACACGTAGCAGAAAAAGCATTCAACATAAAGGGTAAGTCTTCTATCACTTTATACTCATCTGTGAAAATGAAACCTTTGCTTTTTCCCATATTTAACATTGATTCATAGGAGTAGATGGGTGCCATCTAGTGAAGAAAAGATTTGTTGCATATATAAAAAAGCACAAATCCAACTTTGTTCCTGCTTCATTCTTTAGTATCATGGGAATGATAAGGACAAACAAATGTTCTGAAAGATGGAAATGGAGCAGTGTGTGCAGTTCACTGTGTTTTTAGCACACACTGAAATAAAAGAAAGTATAAAATTACAAAATTCTAACTACCTTATTGCAAAGTGCCCTGCACATATACATATCCTCTTGTTTTATTTCATCCCATTCTGTGCTTCTACACCAGCATCACTTTCCTTCTCCTTTAGATTAAAAAACCCCCTAATACAGTAGCTTGTGACTTATACTGGTAGGGTTCAGTGCCACTCCTAGACATCCCCATCTGGATTGGCAGAAAATCTTCTAGTTGTCCTTAATGTAGGCAGTTCTTGTTTTGTGCAGTATTTTGGCTACCTCTTGCCATTCAGGAACTTCTGAAAGTGGAAGATAAATTCTGGTTCCATTAACCTTGCACTGCAAAAGCATAAATACATACAGCTGGTGTGTTGACATCACCTGGCTCTTTAAAGCAAGAGCTCTCTGAGACTACTGCCCTGGTCTTTACAGTATTCTCAGTTTTCTTAAAGCTTTTCTTCCTTTTGCATCTTGTCAGACCCACAAAGGAAGTTAATTATATACTTTTGTTATATATTCCATACTGTATTATCTTGGAATTTTGCCTGTGCTGTTATTTTGTATCATAAGCAATTGAAAATGGATTCTTTGAAAGTATGGTTTATACTATTAACTAAGATGGCTCTCCTTTAGGCCTAAACAGTTTTTGCTTTAGAGTAAATAGAAGATCAGCAAATCTAACCCACGAGATAAATCTGCTTCCTGATTTTAAGTTATACTGAATTGGGATGGCTGCTAACAGATGAGAAGTCAGTGTCCATGGACTATGATAGTTCAGATGAAGCAGGGCCTGAGTTTGGTCACATCAGGCTGTACTGTGGCATGACAGCTATAAGCTGATGCCAGGGATACCTGCTCTGGTGCTTTGTGGGCCTTATATCTGGCCAGTTTTATATGGGTCCAAATTTCTGTTTCTGATGCCACCTGCAAACTGTTATCAAGCATGATCTACCTCAGGCACTGGCTGCACCTTCTACCATCAGTGTTAGCCCAGTTTCCAGAAGACAAGGCTAATGCAATTGAATGCTGTATTTCCATCTAGTAAATTTGGAACCTTTTAGTCAGGTGTAGCTATAGGTCTCAGGGATCTAAAGTTTTTAAGCATTTTGTGTAAAGATGTAAGTGGTTATTGGATGAAGACTTCCCTCACTCCCCCCTCAGGAAATGGCTGCCATGTGGACTCATCTGTTGGTAAACACTGAAGAATCAGCTTGGAGACAAGAGTACAAAATCCCAAATGAAGGAAAAGATTTGATTAGAAATTGTTCTTTATAGGCACTGAAGACTTGAAATAGTAGTGGTGAATAGCACAGGAAAACACCTTTTTGCAGTCCCATTGCCCACAGCACAAGTCACCTCTTCTATTATGTCCAGTTGAGCGTAGGCTGGCTGCAGTGAAAAGGGACTGCTAGATCACCTTTTATTCTAGAAGAGAATATTTTCCATACAGGTCTCTCTGACTCATCTTCACTGTGATTTGAATGTAAAATTTTGTTTTGCTTTGTTTTTTTACCTAATCCCACACTGATCCCATGCCTTCACCCCTTCCCTCTTGACATCACTAATCAGGGTGTCAGAATTTTCAGAACCACTCACCATTGTCCTGGCTCTCCTGGGAACAGGAATAGGCATAAACAGAGCTAGGCAATGTAGGCTCCTGTGCATCCCACCTTTTCTGCTGGGTGCCTGTTGCATGTTTTATGTTTGCATTTATGCAGTGTTCTACGCATTTTCCTACAGACAGAATGCATTTTGCTCTCCCTTGTTTATGCTGAGATGGGATATAGGTAAAAAAAAAAAAAAGAAAAAAGAAGCCTTATCTGTTGTGTAAGCCTATAACATAAATATGTGATTGGAAGCTGCAGATAAGTGCCTTCACAGAATTCCATTTTTAATAGTGAGCAGAGAGGGAAAAACCATTTGTCATAAGATTACAGAGTGGAATATTTAATCTGGCTATGAAATTTTCAAAGATCTTAAGGAGTATGATAATGAACGTGGAGACTGGTTTTATTGCTTGTCACAGTTTAGGCAATAGCTAGGTGACAGATGTTGTCTGTTATTCCCCACTTGTCTCCCAGGGGATGATGAAGAAGAGAGTAAGGGAGAGAGACCTTAAGGTTGGAATTAAAAAATAGGGAAGGTTTAATAAGGTAGAAACAGTGAATTACAAATGTATATAAAATATGTAAATACGGAACTTGGCCTACTCAGTTGGTAATTACTTCCCAGCTGGAAAAGTCCCACACTGGACTGGGCAGCAGGTGGTCTCAGTGATAGTTTGCAGCAGTCTTAGAGCAAGCAAGCTGGTCCTGCTTGGGAAGGCAGGAGGTGACCTGTCCTGGTGAATGATGCTCTTCTCTGGTGAGTAAATGTGAAGTGGGAGCAGCAGCAAATAGGCCCCAGCCCAGCTAGCACATCAGCTAGAGAAAACATCCCTGCAGGACCACGGTGGGATAAAATGTGGGTTTGTAGCCCCTGAAGTGTCACAGGGTCTTTAAGATACCTTTTCAAAGGAAACCTATTCTGAGGATGCGTGGAGCATTTGGGCCAATTGCAACAGCCTGTTTTTCAGTGATAAATTTGCTGAATGATCTCGGGGTGCCTCAAAGGTTACCGGGTGCCTCTTGTGTGAGGTAACTGGATTAAGCTCATTATGATGATCAGTTTAGCCTCCTGCTAATTACCACTGAGAGTTTTGACAGGGTATTTTTGCTAGCTCAGAAAATTTACACTCCATGCACATGGGCCAACACCTAAATGGAGACTTTTAAATGGAGGTGTCCAGATCCCCTCGCTCCTCTGACTGCTTTTGGGTTGCCAGAACCCCTGGCTCAGGTTTGCTGGATGGGAGTTGTCTCCTCAGTTTTAGACAGCAGCACTGCAGATATCTGCATCAGAAATAGTCATACTGTCTCTCTTTATAGTCTGTGGGGAGAAATAAGTGCATTCAGGGTATGATTCATACATCCTATTTTAGATGTCTAAATTGGGATGGCAGTGTTCTGATGCCTCATTTCTTTCCATTGCCCAAAAGTGAGACTAAGGTGGGAAGTTAAAATGCAGACATTTATGTCTGATCAGATGAATCCCACCCATCAAATCTCAGGAGCTTCTACCCCCAAATTCCTGTTACATAGAGCTGATAATCCCTTCCTGAGCAGCTGTGCTTGTTCTGTAAGGTTACATAGAGAGGCTTTATGGGGTTATGAAGGAGGTATGACCTCCACTAGAAGAGCATGACCTGCCACAGGTGACTTTTTATCACATGGTGGATGAATTCCACTTCTGTCACACAGCCCAGTGTGGTACTGACTCATGAGTCATACTCAGGAAAAAAAAAAAAAATCAGTGTTCTGCTGGCAGAAAATAACTTTCCTTTCTCCCCTTCCCAAACTGGGAGTTATGATCACTATTTTAGAGGCAGGCTGAATTTCATCTTACCTCTTTCTTGCATAAGAGAGAATAATGGTTGTCTGGCACTGTTTCTTCCTTCCCTGCCACCTGTGATTTATGTCTTTCCTAATCTGTGCTGCAAAGCAATAAATAGCACCTCCAGCAGAGACGATGGGCAGCAGAAAGAAGAAATCCCAAACACAGCCATGTCAGAGAACATTTCAGTGACTTGCTTGACTAATTTCATCAACAAAAGCTCAATAGAGAAGCACTGTGGGTGTGCTCCAAAGCCCAGATGGGAACATACCAGATTGAATGTGTGAAAAAGGTTACTGACTTCCTGCTTGTAAATATAAAATCAAACATCTGCCAGTAATTCAGCTCTAGCTAGGACTGTACGGGATTATTATAAGCTAGTCCTCAACCCTTCATCTAAATCTGTGGCAGAGGAATAGAAAAATGTTCATTTTGCATGGAGAGTGTAAGAAGAAGATGGGGAGATGAGAAGATCTCGGGGCAAGATGGCTGATAGGGGTGAATAGTAAAGGAGAATACTGCCCAAAAAGTCTCTGGAAGTTATGATGTGCTTATAGCAGAAGGTCTTGCAAACACAGATCTATTTCTCTTTAGTACAGGAAGACACCAAGGGGCCTTGCCTTAGTGAAAGGTACTTTGGGAACATTAATATATTTATAACATAAACAACATTTTAATGCAAAAGAGACAAAGTATCCTGCCTTTTTGTGTGTGACGCAAAATCTGTGTTTGGTGGCCTTTCTGAAAGGGGTTAAGCTGCCAGGGGAGGCATATCCTCCAAATAATCATCATCATTTAGATTGGAAAAGATCCTTAAGATCACCAAGTCCAAGCATTAACCCAGCACTGCCAAGTTCACCACTAAACCATGTCCCTCAGCACTATATCTACACATCTATTAAATACCTCCAGGCACAGTGACTCCACCACCTTCCTGGGCAGCCTGTTCCAGTGTCTGACAACACTTCTGGTGAAGAAACCTTTTCCGACTGTCCAACCTAAAGCTCCCCTGACACAACTTGAGGCCGTTTCCTCTTTTTCTCTCACTTGGCACACTGCTGGCTCATGTTCAGCCAGCTGTTGACCATTACCCCCAGGTCCTTTTTTTCTGGGTAGTTTTCTTGCCACTCTTCAAACCTGTAGCATTGCACGGGGTTATTGTGACTGAAGTGCAGGACCCATCACTCAGCTGTGTTGAAACTCTTACCAAGGTGGTCTCTGTCCATTTATTCAGCCTGTCTGGGCCTCTCTGTGGAAGGGCTTTCCTATCCTCAGGCAGATGAACACTCTCACCCAACTTGGTGCCATCTGCAAACTTACTGAGACTGCGCTCATCCCCTTGCCCAGATAATTGATAAAGATATTAAAAAGAACTGGCCCCAGTGCTGAGCCCTGAGGAACATCACTCGAATCTCATACAACACAGTGTGTGTGTGTTATCTCTGCCCTTTTAACTGTCTGCTGGGGGAAAAGGCCATTGTGGAGGAGTGTGGAGTCATCATGAAGTCCTGGCACAACAGTCATTGCTAATCAGCAGAGAGAGGAGTCAGGACTGCAAACCAGCAGCATTGTTGGAGGGCACAACTACATTTGCACTACCCAGAGGACAAATGTCTGGCAGTGTATCATAAAAATGCTTTACCTAGGTGCTGCTACACATAGACAACGTATTTCGTTTTAATTTGATGGTAAAAGCTTTTGTCTGCTGTGATGAAAGAGGAAAGGCTGAAAGATTTACTGTCTCAAGGTTAATTGCAATCAGATCTTTGTTGCAATTAATTTTAGCAGGGGAAAAAATCACAGGCCAGAAGAGAGAAAGGGGCACGTTCAAGAATATTTAGATGAGTTAGAAATGTTCTAATCAGCAGGGTCAGGTGAAATTTTGTGCAGAATATTACCAAAGCAATTGCTGAACTGTCAGTGATTTTCTTCAGATACTTACGGAGGATCAAGAGGTCCCAGAGCCTAGAGAAGCTTTCACATCGTACCCATATTTAAAGAAAAAGCAAAATAAAGCAATGTATCAGGCAGCTTAACTGAGATACCAGAGCATATAGTTAAACAATTAAGCAAGGCAACAAGTAGATAATAAAGTGAAGGAAAAACCTGCTGTTGAAGAAACACTACGAGAGGGCATTTCAAATGAGAGGGCATTTCAAATGAGAGGGCATTTCAAATCAGAGTTCTGTGAGGTTTATATTGAATGCAGTTCTACTCAGTATTTACACTGAAGTTTTGAATGAAAATGAAAAAGTGAGGAGAATTTATATAACTGTGAGGAGCAGCTTCATGTTTAAAATTGATTTTTACTTTGTGGAATAATTCCTGGTATCAACTGATGAAACACAATAAGAGAAAGAGGAAGGGATTGTACCTAAGGAAAAGTGACCAAATGCCCCAAGATATGTGAAAGGCAGAAACTATTGAAAGTATCAGAGTTAATATCAGTCATAAAATGCAAAAGATTTGAAGACTTGGTGGCTTATCAAGACATTTTATTCTGGGATATTATATGTATACATAAAGAGAGAAGGGAGTTGCCTTGTTTTCCAGTATGTAGGTGGGGTCTCAACTGGAATACTAAGATTACTTCTGAGCAGTGGATATGGACAAAATGTTGGAAATCCAAAGGTGAAGAAAGACAATTAATCAACAGTTGGAAAACATGACATGTGAAGTAAAACTAAGAGCTCTGTTTAATCTAGGAAAGAGGTAAAGCAGACTCTGGTGCAAGATGTAAAGGCTCTTTATAAAGGAGATGATAACTGATAAATTTTCAATATCTGCTGATCACCTTGCATGAAAAAATAGGCTAAAAGTGAAGGAAACAAGATTTAGTTAGGATACCAGGAAAAATCAAACAAACAGAACAATTAAAGCCTAAAACAGGTTTTCTAGTGAAGCAGTGGTATCTTTACTACTACTACCACTATTAATACTGTATTTCCATGGTTTTCACTAGAAATATTTCTACATTAAATTAAAAAAATATTTTTTGACTTGTTTTAAATGTGAAATTGGATTCAGACACTGTGCAGAGGGATGGACTAATTCTGGTGATTCCTAATACTGCCGAGCTGAACCTCCCATTCATACCTTTGCCTCTTCTGTGCCCTACTGCTTCTGACTCTGGCTGCTACTCCTCTACCTGCTCCCCAGTCCCTGCTATTTCCTTTCTGTGAGCATCCTGCCCTCTCCACCCCAGCCTATGCTGCTGCTGTCTTCTTCACCAGCAGTGGTGGCTGGGGACACAGATGGCCCGTAAAAGATTGTCATGACTGGTACACCTTGCCCCTTGGAAGCCACTGGGCTGTCAAGTTTCTTCTAGTCCCTTCCAGGTTCATATGTCTGTGCTGCCATAAGGCTATAACTTCTTTCCTGGCAGAGTGTAGTAGTGACACAGGCAGTACTTGATAATGAGTGTGAAGCAGAACAGCATCAGATTTTCAGTTGTCATCTCAGTCAGCTGTATGCTGAGCTGGCTGCCTACCCATGCCTGCCCAGCATCAAGAATACGCAATTATACTGACTTCCAGTAGCTGGAAGGAATTTGTTGATTTTCCCAGCCAAATCCCTTGCAGGTCTTGTTTGTAGCTCAGGCACCTTTGGGATGGCTCAGTACCAAGGGTAAATCAAGTAGTAACAGGGTGAGTATCCCATGGCTGCTATTGTGAGCACTAGTGCTGTGCTGTGCTCTTGGCCCAGTGCAACACAGGAATATGTGCCCCAGATTGAATCTCACTGTGAGGATGTTAGGCTAACTGCTGCAATATTAAAATATAAACATCCATATGTGTTTACACTGCAAAATGAATTACACCCTCTCACATACAATATCACTTCAAAATAAGAGAAGATAAACTGTTCATGTTTGGCCTTTTAGAATCAATATTAAGTCCAGTGATTGCTTTCTGCTCAGATGTTTATTTTTCTTTGGCATTTCTGCAATCTTTTCCTAACTTTTGATCTCTTACAGTGTCCCTAGAGGATACTGGAGTAGAAACAGGCATAAGGTTTTGGGTTTTTTAAAAATATGTTTCTAAATATTTTTGAGAGACTAAATTACATATCACAGAAATACAAAGGTATTTCCACTAGAATTAATTGCTACACCTTAAATATTTGTTTTCCAAAGTAATTTTAAAGAAATCTTGTAAATGTTTCAAGTAGTGTTTCACATTTGTTTGTGTTGAGCATGTCTCCAATTAGCTTCATTTGATAACTGCTTGTATGTGTATGGGAAGAAACCATGAGTAGTCAGTCCTTTCCATACTGTGTGTGCTCCCTACACGTCTACAGTATATACTGCAACTCATCCATCTTCTGAGTCTATTCAGATGTTGCTTCTCTGCTTCAGGACCCTATAATTTCTTCTTCCTCTGCTGCTGCCCTTCCCCTTTACCAGCACTATCATATGTCCTCCTGCTTGGGAAGTAAGTGATGGATGGCATCAAATGTTGGACTCAGCTAAAAGAATATGCAGGGGTAAGACAGGATACATTTTTCTTAGAAAGGCTTCAGTGGCCTCCACATGAACCTCCCCATACTCATCAATTTTGTTTTATGTTGCTCTCCAAAACAGTGTTCTGACAACTGACACTCAACCCTTTGGAAGTAAATTACTAAATCTCTGACTGAAGAAAGATCATAGCAATTCTCTTGCTGTGTCTCTGTATCTATTTCTTGTGTCTCTGACACAATGTCTTAAACCCCCACAAAAAAATATTCTAGAGTAAACCCAAATCTAAATCATGTGTCTAAATTATGTGGGGCATATATTAAGGCCCTCTGTTTGCCCCATAGCCCTCAGTCGGTGCTTCCTATTCCATCAAGACCTCTGGAAATCACCTTACTAGTAAAAAATATTATTATAGTAAGAGTATGTTTTGATAATAAGAATCAGCAATTAAAACATAACAGTGTATAATGACATAAGTATTTATCAACCTTATATCCTTGAGGGAAATATAACAAAAAATTTAATTCTTCATTTTTGTGTTACCTAATACATGCCTTTTATGTTTTTCAATATGGGCATGTTGTAAAGCAGATGGATAGTAAAGGAATAAATGTGTGAATTATTTTTTTGAAGCTAATTAATAGTTCTAGGCACATTAGTTTTCTGGGCTGATGAAAGGGCAGAGAAAAAATCATGGGCATGACAAACAAATGATCTTTAACATTGCACTCTTCTCAAAGCAGAAGAAACTCAGTGTTTGATTTTCTACATCAGAATGAATTAGCATATGAAGATACGAAGGAGAAACCCTAAACTTCTGTTTCTAGGTGAAGATTAAAATTTTTTTTACAGACTCAAAAAATTACTCTCAACATCCCTGTGCATTAAATAATGATGTAATTTTACATGTGGGAGAAACTAAGGCAGAAAGAAATAATCAGATTTATGAACCATATCATTGCAAGCCTCTGATAAAGATCAGAATAAAACCTGAAACTCTTCAGCGTAGCCTTTTGGTTTAATTGAAGTTCTTCTCCACTTAGCAGGAGAGGCAAAATGGGACAAGCTGCTGCACTTCACCCACTCCTGCCCACACCTTGCCTATTAGCACAATTTTCTCTTCACAGTAGATGGGGTTAATACATCAAAATGGGGTGGAAAAAGTGTGGACATGCATCCGTCTCAACTTGCTGCTGGGATAATGACAGCAGTTTCTGTCAGAAATGAGGGGAAGAGCCTGACTGGTAATGTTCTTACCAGCTCATCATTAAGTCTGGAGATCAGAGGCCATTTCACCCCCTATTCCTTCAGTGGCCCCATTACTCAAGCTATCAGGAAAGCTGTTTTTGTGATCCCAGACATGCTATGGGCTGAGTGCAGAATTGCAGAGGAGGTTGGAATGACCTTTGGAGGTCACCTGATCCAAGACCCAGATTTCACTCATGGCTATACATGTGCACTGGCAGACATGAACAATTCCTCTGTAAACTTATTTCATGGAGTTTTTCTTTTTCAGATGCTCTTCAGGAGTAGTTCACTTTTATAGACCAAGAATGAAAGGCACAAAAAGGTGATTTATTTAAAAGGAAAATACTTGGTTGTAAACAGAAGCGTGTGTAGGTGTATTTTGTTTTTTTGACATGCAATTTTTCACAAACTATTAAATTTCTGGTTTCTTCTTTTTAATAGACATTATTTGCAGCAGTTGAGCTTTTTTTTTCCTCCATCAGAAAATCTCTCACAAGTTTAGGAGGCTGATACAGCTCGCCCAAGACTGGAAGGTTTGCATGTTATAAACAAAAAAAACAAAACCAGTGAAGTGGGAAGAGGAAAAAAAATAATGAAATTCCTAAATAGATAGGTATGTATAGTTAATATTGATGATGTAGCTGATGTTCCACAGAAGCTGGCAACTGTACAATAAGTTTAGGATTTTTGTTGTCATGTTCCTTTACCTCTTATGATTGTTATTCTTACATCTCAACTCTCCAGGTGCAATGGGTTGAACTCTACATATTCTCTGTGAACAGAAGTAGGATAAGCTGTCTCCCTCTCCTGAAGATTTTATGTCATCCTGGAGCTTCACTGTTGGAGTTCCACTTTGGAACCTCTGTTGTTCATCCAGTATGGTAAGAAACAAAAGTTCCACAAAGAAAATCCAACCATTCAATACATAAAGGAAAAATGAATAGCTCTAGAAGGTGGACCAATAAGATATAGAAATTATGACCAATATGACAGTCAAGTCTTTGAAATGATAGATGCTGTGAAAGTTTATGAGCATTTAACCTCTATTCCTTTTTTGCTCACTTCAAAAGTCAAACTAAGCAGACTGTGGGGAGCAGGTTTCAGTAGAGGACGTGCTAATTATTTAAACCATATTTATATTCTTGCCCCTACATCCCCCCATGTTTTTGATAGTGACAACATTTCAGGAGTATTCTTATTTTTTAGACAAGAAAAACACCTAAATATATTTTGGAGTGTAGACATATCCTTTGACAATTGTGAAGTGGAATAAGAAGAACAATGACATATGACAATTATCAAAGCCAGCCTCCAGTTTGCAAAGGAATGGAAAGAAGTTGCAATTATTTTTTTCACATTTAAAAACCAAATTCAACACTGGTACAAAGTTTCAGAAGCACAAAAATGAATATGAGATGTAATTTCTAGGAGAAAAAAAACAGTAAAATCAAAATGCATTTTTAAAATTTTTGGATTTTTTTTATCATGTTATGAACTCCTGGCTTTACTAGCTCCTTAGTGAAACAGCTTCAGGGAAGCAGTGCTGCCAAGATGATGAAGAGCTGGTGAAGGAAATTACTGAGAATGTCTGGACAGATGAGTTATTAAGGATCCTGTTTGCCATATAAGTCAGACAGTTTGGGTGACTGTTTAAGTAGTGTATTTCAGGTTGACATGTGGCACGTTGAAGCCAGCTGGCTGCATAATGAGGCAGTATCTCTAGAGAGTTCATCTTTGTTGTTTTCTTGATTTCCACCTGCCCAGGGAACTGGTAAGCCTTACCAGCTCTTTTAAAAGCTAGGATGGTGGCTGAGAACTCTGCCAACCTAACTGCTGATAAAAATCCCAAATGTCTCAAGACATTAGGCAATGCAGAAGCTGGCTAGAAAAAGGGCTTTAGCAGCCAAGCAACCAGGAGATGGGCAGGAGGCAGACTGGCCAAGCATGAGTGGAGTAGCTTTTCTTCAAAGGTTGCAAGAAAATTGGCATATCCCCGCAGAATGCTTTGACCCTGTCAAATCCATTATTTCCTGACTGCTGCTGAGAAATTTCTCATAAGTTCCAAATCTAGAAAACAAGTGAAAATATTTGCAATTGTGATTTTTTTGTTTGTTTGTTTAATGAAGTAATAAGTTATGTAGAGCTTCACATTACAACAAATGCAGTAGCATGCAATATAGGTCTGAACACAAAGGACCTTATTTTGTCTTTTCTCTCATTTACACTTGTGAAAGTGACTGTTAAATAGGTTGTACAGTGAACACACTACTGAAAAGGCTCGCATACCTTATAAGAAGTATTTCCTCTAGCCTGTGGCTGTTCTTCCAGTGGAGAAAGAATTTGTGAAAGCTTGATTATGATTACACAACTTTCTGATTCTTGATTACAGATTTAATTCAATTGCTGGCTTATTTCTGCCATAATAACAACTACTAAAAGGTACTAATCCATAATCAGAACTCAGGTATAAAAATATGGTTGAAAATTATTTCTCTGAATCAAATGATAATTTTTGTCGCTTGATTATTATTTTCTTTCATTACAGGATAAATGATGGTGCAAAACCTTCTTTGGACATCTCCTTCAGGTAGCCTCTCTAAGAAGCATTTGAAAATTTTACCTTACTTCTGATATGCTTAATTATGTAAGTAAACTATTCCTATAATATTTAGATACATAAAAGGAGAAAGGAATGATTTGTGCAAAGAAACAAAAGCCTCATATTTTAGGTATATCTTGCCAATTTTAAAAGCTGCTAATTTTCTCCTAGCTGGGAAGCAGTCCATAACACGCACCCTGGAACTGCAGTCCCCCCTTCCCTGTGTTACTCAGAACATTTAACATTTAACAACATTTAACCCCAGCAGGTTTTCACACCCCCACCACTTCTGTAAATCTCACCACGAAGGGGCCTCCAGACACACAACCCAAAATGACCGCGTTATGCGAAGTACATTTCACACTAAAATGACTCATTTGCAAAGACTGCTCTGATTTTTAACTTTATTATTTTTCCTTCCTGCTCCTCCTTCCACCACTCTTCCTGCCATGGGCTGGGCCAGGCCCCACCTCAGGTGCTGTGCCTGGGGCCGAGCAGGGGGCCTGGTGCCTGGGCCTCAGGGAGAAGTTGGAAGCCATTTTCTGGCTTTGAGGGGAGGAGGACATGGGGCTGCATGTTCCCTGCCCGGGAGGGATCAGGGACCATCATGGAGCTTGGCGAGGAAGGGGAGAAAACTTTTAGTCAACCTGCCAGTGTCTGTGATTTTCAGGCCTTCATCCTCATCCCAAAGGGCTCCCCTTTCAGTTTAAACTGCCTCAGGTGATGAAAAGGCTGCCCCAGTCTTCATTGCCTGATGCCCTTGTGCTTATAAACTGCCTTAGCATTAGCTAGATTTTATTATTGCTGACTGCTCTGTATCAGCCAAAATGTGCTTGAGGATGCAAAAGGGAGAGTGAAGAAAAGAAGATACAAAAGCACACTTCTCCACCAAACTTTACAGTGGAAAGGCAAACTGAAGAAGACATCAAGTTTTATTCATCCCGGTTGCTCCTCTGGGAAACAGTGATGATGAAAGATTTTTTCTTTCTCTATATGGTAATTAATCTTTCATGTTGCCAAAGTTTCCAATGCTGATTTTAAAATTGTCTGTTTTCATATGGAGTGCTGTAGCAAACTTTAGCTGTTTCTGCTCTGAAAAGGCAATACTGTGACTGTCAGTAGTAGCAAAATAAAATTTTATTTCTTTACCAGTGAGAGTGATCGTGTTCAGAGTGGATATTACATGTTAGCAAGAGAGACCACTGAACTGTTATTCAAACAAATAATCTCCCAAAACGTACAGATTAGACTCTGTTATATTTCTGTTTTGTTAAGACGGAAGCTAGTTAAAGCCAGCCAGATTTATTCAGTTTTACTGGGGCTCTGAAGAGCTTTGGAGTACAGTAGAGATAGTCAAGAGCCTTGTCAGCTTCATGCATGCATTGCTTTTACTGCTTTTTGGGAAAACTACAGAAACAAAAACACCCAGTGGCTTTTTTTGGTTTTTTTTTGGACACAGCTAGACCTAATGAACTGCTGCAAAACAGAAAGCAGTAATTTGAAATTAAATTGTGCTTTGTGTTGCATATATTTTTTATTGTTATTATTTTCTTACACAGTTTATACAGTATTTAGAGACAGTTGATTTTTGTATGTGTACCCATAGAAATAGCTCAGAATGAGAAGATTTGTGCTATTTTATCAAAATGACTGAGAGAAGACAATTGAAAACTATTATTCCCTTGTATTTTTAATGAGACTTAGATTCATATGTCTTGTTTGTAATGGAAGTGGATGCACATAGTTTCTTGAAAATTCTGAAGGCTGCTTCTTAAGTGCTGCCAATAGCAGCACAGATGCAGAGATACAGAGAAGGGAGAGCTTAGACATATAATCCTGAAACACCAGAGACTCATGTCTCTCCCTTCCGGGCTATGAGGAATCCTTAACCATGGCCCCCTTCAGATTTGTGGTTCTCCTTTGGTAACCCCATAGCAAGTAAGACAGGTTTTTTCTCTATCTCCTTGTGCTCTCATCTCATTTTCGTGCTTGTCTTTTGCTTGCACAACTTTTGGCAGTGCTGTGCTAGCTCTATTGCAGAATCACTTCCCTGTGAAATTAAGGAATTACTTTTTTGCATGAACAAGATTGGCTAGTTGGCAGATCTCTACTTGAACAAAATTAGTTTAATTACTTTAGATACCCAGGATAGACAGCTGTTTAGCTGTGCTGTGACACTGATGATTGCACAGAAATTTTGATAAATTTTTTTTTAAGAGACCTTGTTGATGACTGAACTGTGGATTTAACAGTTTCACTGACCTGTACATAACTTGCCCAGTGTGGTAGTGTGATACATAAAGCATCTCCATGGATCAGCCTGTTTAGACAGCCAAAACCATTTCAAAATTCAGATTTTAATTGACCACTTACAGAAATCTCTACTGGAACTGTGGATTAAATCCACATGACACTCCCTCTAGATATACTTAGGTATACATATAAGTAAAATTTATTATAGTATAAACGAAAATAACTTATAGACCAGAATTTAAACCACAGTAATTCTGATGTTAGGCTGTTTTGTTGGAGATGGATGATGCCATCACTACCTACAGTCAAGAGACGATGTCAGAGAAGTCTTCAGGGAGAATTTTGGACTCAGGACTGATAGAGGACATTCTCAGTCCTTGTCTCAGTAATTTCTTTTGTGTAACTATTTCATACAGTTATGTATGGCTAGTGTCTCTTGCTGGCTATCTGCAGGCAATTACTGACCAAAGAATGAGATTTCTGAGCAGTCCTTTCACAATGTCTTAAAGCCTCCTAACAGGGAGCCCTGTGCCTGACTGGATTTTGGATTCTGTCCTTGTGGCAGCACATAACCTTTAGTTTCCATTTCTGCTAATCTGAAGCAATAGTACCAATGTCCTTCTTTTGGGTCTCACTTAATCCTTGGTTAAGTATTTCAGAGTGAGGCCAAAGTACTTTTAGATTATCTGTTCCATATGGATAAAAATGAACAAGTTTTACCTACTGTGTCTTTTTTCCTTCAGTGTTACACTGAAATAGGAAAAAAGCCTGTGGGGGAAAAGGAAAGAAATCAAGGTAAGTGTTTAATTATGAATATTGCCCATTTAAATTATTTTTTAAAAATGCCCATTCATTACTTTATTCTTGTATAACCTATGTTTAACACTTAAAATATGCTATTTCAGGGAAGAATATGATATGATAATGATTTCAGTTTACCTGAAATTAATTATGTAAAAAAATTGGATACAAAAATGTTACCCTTGAAGTTTGTCTTAACTTTCCTTTGTCCATACTGTGTAAATATTTAAACATCACTTGACTGGCAATAACTAAATATTTTTTTTTCTATATTTTTAGGAGTTAAGAGTAATTATTATTCTTCTATGTTCCTTGCAGTAGCCTATACAAGTAGAAGACCAGAAAGTGTAAGCTATAGATGACATTTAGTGAGATATTTAGTGACATTTTGTGGTGGAGTCACACAACTGTTGAGGCTGGAGGGCACCTCTGGAGATCATCGAGTCCGAACTCCTGCTCACAGTGTAGATCAGCAAGAACAGGTTGCTCAGCAAACCCAGTCAGATGTTGAATCTCTTCAAGGATGGAGACTCCGCTGCTAGTTGGGGCAACTAGTTCCAGTGTTTGATTACACTCACTGTAAAAGAAGGGGTTTTTTGTGTCTGTCTTTTCTGATCTCTATTGGTTTTCATCTATCAGCTGAAACTGGTAACAGGTAATTAAAACCTTCCCATTATTATGCCCCACTATGAAGTCCAAGAGTCTGACCTAGATGACATTCAAAATCAGAATGTAAATGCCATAGTAAACTAAGTTAGTAAGACTTAGTCACACAGAATATTTTTAAAAAATAATGAGTTTTAATTGTATGTAATCCATCTGCAAAAGGGAGGATTTTTAGGCAATATTGACACAGATAAAGCAATATTAAATTGTATATCCTTTCTTAAAAATTTTCACAGTTTGACCTGCAATATGTACATTTGCATTACCACATCTCTGCTGTATTTATCATTATGGTAGCCTGCTATTGACTGAAACAGAACAGAAATAATGGAAGGCTGTACCCTACTGAAGTCCCATTGGAATCCTCCAAATGGTGGTTCTAGTGGCTTTTGTTGGAATTTAAGCAAACCAAATGGTAGGCTATTTTAAGACTTTAGAAAGGCCTCCTGTGGCCATCTGCAGTCTGTTTCACATATGCAGTGTGTCCAATCTGTAGTCAGTGCCATGGTCTGGTAACTGCAGCAGTAGTGGATCAAGGGTTGGACTTGATGATCTCTGAGGTCCCTTCCAACCCAGCCAATTCTATGATTCTATGCTTCCCCCTGCAGAGAAGGCAGAGTCCAAAAGACTGGGTATTTTCTTCCTTTACCATTGCTTTCATAGGAAAACATGGTGGAAATAACCTGAGCTCAGGTGCTGGCTTCACTGAATCTGTACTATTCTTACTGATAAATAAATAATAATAATAAATAAATAAAGGTTAATCCCAAACAACTTGTATATAAGAAACATATCTATTAAGTTTTTGGTTGTTTTCTTGATACAAACTAGAAAAAAATGAGAATGGCTTGAGTGGGAAGGGACCTTAAAGGTCATCTAGTTCTAGCACCCCTGCCATGGGCAGGGACACCTCCCATTAGAACAGGTTCCTCAGATCCCCATCCAGCCTGGCCTTGAACACTTCCAGGGAGGGAGCAGCCACAACTCCTCTGGGCAGCCTCTGCCAGTGTCTCACTATGCTCAGAGTGAAGAATTTCTTCCTAATATCTAGATTATCCTCTCTCAGTTTGAAGCCATTCCCCCTTGCCCTATCACTACATGCCAAAGTCCCAACTCCACAGCTTTTAGATGTGTNCAGATGTTGAATCTCTTCAAGGATGGAGACTCCGCTGCTAGTTGGGGCAACTAGTTCCAGTGTTTGATTACACTCACTGTAAAAGAAGGGGGTTTTTTTTGTCTGTCTTTTCTGATCTCTATTGGTTTTCATCTGTCAGCTGAAACTGGTAACAGGTAATTAAGACCTTCCCATTATTATGCCCCACTATGAAGTCCAAGAGTCTGACCTAGATGAAATTCAAAATCAGAATGTAAATGCCATAGTAAACTAAGTTAGTAAGACTTAGTCACACAGAATATATACAACCCATTTTTATAACTGCTTATTTTTCAAAAATAATGAGTTTTAATTGTATGTAATCCATCTGCAAAAGGGAGGATTTTTAGGCAATATTGACACAGATAAAGCAATATTAAATCGTATATCCTTTCTTAACCATTTTCACAGTTTGACCTGCAATATGTACATTTGCATTACCACATCTCTGCTGTATTTATCATTATGGTAGCCTGCTATTGACTGAAACAGAACAGAAATAATGGAAGGCTGTACCCTACTGAAGTCCCATTGGAATCCTCCAAATGGTGGTTCTAGTGGCTTTTGTTGGAATTTAAGCAAACCAAATGGTAGGCTATTTTAAGACTTTAGAAAGGCCTCCTGTGGCCATCTGCAGTCTGTTTCACATATGCAGTGTGTCCAATCTGTAGTCAGAAGGCCTTCAGAAGGCCTTCAACAAGCTGGAGTAATGGGATGACAGGGACCTAATTCAGTTCAACGAGAGGAAATCAATCAGGCATTGGAATGGGCTGCCCAGGGAAGTAGTGGATTCTCCGTCCCTGGAGATATTTAAAAAGAGACTGGATGTGGCACTCAGTGCCATGGTCTGGTAACTGCAGCAGTAGTGGATCAAGGCCTTTACCATTGCTTTCATAGGAAAACATGGTGGAAATAACCTGAGCTCAGGTGCTGGCTTCACTGAATCTGTACTATTCTTACTGATAAATAAATAATAATAATAAATAAATAAAGGTTAATCCCAAACAACTTGTATATAAGAAACATATCTATTAAGTTTTTGGTTGTTTTCTTGATACAAACTAGAAAAAAATGAGAATGGCTTGAGTGGGAAGGGACCTTAAAGGTCATCTAGTTCTAGCACCCCTGCCATGGGCAGGGACACCTCCCATTAGAACAGGTTCCTCAGATCCCCATCCAGCCTGGCCTTGAACACTTCCAGGGAGGGAGCAGCCACAACTCCTCTGGGCAGCCTCTGCCAGTGTCTCACTATGCTCAGAGTGAAGAATTTCTTCCTAATATCTAGATTATCCTCTCTCAGTTTGAAGCCATTCCCCCTTGCCCTATCACTACATGCCAAAGTCCCAACTCCACAGCTTTTCTTTAGGCCCCTTCAGGTACTGAAAGGTTTCTGTAAGGTCTCCCTTGAGCCTTCCCTTCTCCAGGCTGAACAGCCCCAGCTCTCTCCCAGCCTGTTGTTTTCATGGGAGAGGTGCTCCAGACTTCTGATCGTGTTTGTGGTCTTCCTCTGGACAACTCCACGTCTGTCTTAAACTGGGGACTCCAAAACAGAACACAGGTGGGGTCACACGAGAGCAAGGTCAGGAAAAGTAGGTGGAGAAAAGCAAGTTTTAGGGTTACTGGCTTACTTACTGTAAGTATTTAGTTATTTATTCTGTTTAGAACTCCTCTGCAGGAAATTCTCTTTGATTCCAAGTCTCAATTTTTTACTTCTTGGCTTAACAAGTATTGGATGTGCTGTGGTGGCAACTCATTTTCACAGGGGAGAGAGCTTCTCAGGCCATTTGACAGTGACTTCTTTGGTTGATTAAATTGTGTCAGAGGCTTCAGAACAGAAAAGTCTTCGGACAAATGGTGAATGAACATGACAGAGATTTTGAGGACAGAAGACATGAAACAGTGAAAGCCTTGGGATTCCTTATGTATGACAGATTTTCAAAATAATGACAAGTAACATATTGCACTGAATGCAGGGTCTGAAACTTAGACTTGTGTTTACATTTTAAGGAATGTTTCTGAGAATAAAGTATTTTAAACGTCTTGCATCAGATAATAATGTATGTTGTTTTGTTTTCTGCAGATTAAGCCAACAATTCATATTACTTTCCCTGTGCATTCCAGATGGCAATTTGTCTATAACAAGCCACATAATATTAGGTAAGTATGTTATAAATCAGCCATTTATATTTGGTTTTAAGTTTTCTAGTCTAACAGTATATGCAGACTCCCAAATATGTATGCTGAGTTAAAAGCTGAATGTAATGAACCTCTGGTTAACTATGTGTGATTGGAATGGTCAATTTTTGTATCTTGATTTAGATACTATAAATTTATATTAAATTTGTCTGATATGATATCAAGCCTATTTTTTCTAACGTATTCTAAAAGAAGGAGAAAAGTTGAGAGTGACTGTATTGCAATGCATATTGTTTTATGGTAGTGAAAGATAAAGAAAAAGCATAATGTCTGGAAAAGTCATTTGATACAAGGTGTATACATCATAGAATAAAAAATAGTAAAGAGATATTAATTCAAGGGTTTTTAGAAAAAAATTGCAGGATCACACAGCATCACAATGTTTTCTAAAACAGTGGGGTGTTATGAATGGAGAATTTTGGCAATTAATTCTGTGAACTGCTAATGGAGCCTGATTTCCTGTGGATTTCTGTCCTGTATGCCATAAACTTTCTATAATTATCTTGAATAATGAAACAGGATAATATTTTACATTTATCTTCCATGTGCCTTTGATCACTCTGCCTGGGCACATGAGGAGATGTACTTTGGCTATGGTTCTTATCAACAAGTTTCATTACTCAAGTAATGTGTATTACAGAATTCAAGCAAAGTCATCTTCTTTTGAGTTATGGGTGGGTTATGAGCCACACAGCAAGACTGTAACAGTTCAGCTCTGCAAGAATGGTGAAGTTAAGCATTATCTAATGGGGAAGCTATTATTTGAAGTGATGAGCATTCAAAGCAGTATAAGTAGAGAAAGGGCTACTAGTAGCAGTTTATAAATTTTAATTTTATTTCAGCTTAACTCCTAATGATTCAAGTTATTGTTGTGACAGCCTGTACATGCAGATAATTGTGTCAAGTTCAAAAAACAGAGAAAGATCAAAAGGGTGTGCAGGTTTTGTAAGGCCATCCCTTAAATAAACAGTTTTTATATGAACTTTTCTATTATTGCCACATAAAAACTTGTCTATTATGGCAGTAGCTCAGAAAAAACAAATTCATTCTCATTATTAGCTGAAAATCAGCTAATTTGGACACTTACAACTGTAGAATCCATTCTATGCATAAGACAACACTGATGATGGTTTGTATTCCCTCCAAATATAAGCAGACTGTTAAACCAAAGCTTTGTAATATCTTATCTGGAATGGTATTGTGGAGATCTTTGAAATGATAAAATGAAATAAAATCTTTGAAATAAATATGATAAATATTGATAAAGTGTTTACATATTAAAGCAAATAGCTTTTAAATTGCACCTAGAAATAAATACAAAGCTGAGATGCATACATCTGCAATCTCAGAATGCAGATGTGATGTAGGAAATATTGCCATCAGGCTAGTGTTGAAATATTTAATTTTTCTCTAATGAAGTAATCACATATGATCCCAATGACAAAATCAAGAGCTAAAATTAAAAATATAAATGGGAGAATATCTCTGACATATGATTTGAATTGCTTCTTCAAGGAAATTAAGTGTGCTTATTTGATTAAATAACTCTTGAACACTGTATATATGCAGTAGGCAAATTAAAATAAAAGAATTTAGAGATGGAGAAGATTCCTTAGGTTATGTAGTTAATTCCTGTGGCTGCCATGCCTTAAACAGTACACTTTCCTTGCCTACCCTGGATTTATGTTTCTAGGGATGAATTTTCTAATGCAACACTCAGGATCATTTTGCATTTTTGTATTTTGCATTAAAACCAATTCCTTTGGATAGTTATTTTTTTCTTAAACTTGACCAAGGAAAGTTGTGTCAACTTACACAGCATATTAGAGGGAAAAAGTACTAAAAATAAACAATGGGTTCCCCTTTTCTGGCAGACTGAGTGCTTGTTTTAGATACATGATCCCCAGGCGTTATATGATTTTACTGGAAGCTCCACTAGATGGCCCCAAACTTCTTTCTAATGCAACCTTTATTAATTCAAGATGTTTTAATGTGGCATGCGGACATAAATATTTGTTCTTGGCTGAAACTTGACACACTGTGCTAGGAACTGCCCCAGGTTATTTATTTATTTATTTATTTATTTATTTATAGCTTAAAAAAAATGAATACCTGTTCCTAGAAACCATATTTCTTGACACAGTATTCTTAACCATATGGGAAGTTGTATTAAGCTACTTGCAAGCTAAATAAGTGATTAAAATATGTCCTCTTGGTCTTGAAGCCACAAATTATATTACTATATCATGCATTTAAATAAAGTAGGGAAGAAAGCTGTTCAGTACTGATGATTTAAATCCTAGCTGTATAACAAAATGCTAAGTTAATAACTAATTATTTTTATGCTATCTGAATTATGTCAGAACCCTTGTGTTACATGGAAGCAGCTTCAGACTCCTGTTTGATACACATAGATGATTTATTAAAAGTTACTTTATTGTGGAAGAAGACAGAAGATACTTTCTAAAGTGTTTTAGAACAGTTTTGCACCACTGTTATTGTGGAATGGTTGATCAGTCCTAGACAACAAAATCCTTTTAAAAACAGGTTTTATTTTCAGGTGTCAATTTGTAGATCCTGCCTTCTGTTCAATCATTTTTTGAATGTTACAAGAGAAGGCAACATGCTTGCAAAATGCTGGACTCATAAGAGAAAATCAATTACTTTTGCATACATTCTTATGGGTCATAGTGGGTTTTAAGCTTCAACATTATTTTGGGTATACACTGGCTATACAAATGCAGTCTTGATAATAATTATAAAGAGTATAAAGTAATAAAATGTTTATATGAAATGTAAACATGTAAATTTGCTGGGCCACTCGAAATTTAAAATAGAAAATTTACTAGGAAACTATTTATTAGTAGATATTTAATAAGCAAATGCATGAAATTTTCAGTTGAGTTGCACCATCAAGAATCAGAAAGATTTAGTGAGTGAAAATTAATGCAAATGAGTTATGTATAATCTTCAGGAGGTATAAAAGAAACTTAAATTTGTGGAGTAATGGGTAGTGCAGAATTTCACAGCGAAAGGATGTGTAATGCTAAGGGCTGAGGAAGGTAATTTTACCTGAGGAAGGTTATTTTTTTAATGAGGAAATGTAATTTTTGGAAAGGAGATGTCAGTATTCAACACAGAAGATAAAAATAATCTTTTTCTTTGTTTAGTGGAAACTTATTTCAGGAAAAGAATTTAAATTGAAAAGGAAAGAAGAAGAAAGGAACAAGGAAAGAGAAAAACTGGAAAATAAGACAAGAACTGAAAGAACTTGCCATTAAAAAAATAACACAGAATCACAGACTTGTTGAGATTGGACGGGACCTCTGGAGATCATCCAGTCCAAATGACTACTCACAGATGGATTGACCACCCTCAAAACCTTTTTCTTATGCTTAAGTAGAATATCCTGTCTTTCAGTTTGCACCCATTGTCTTGTGACTAGATACCACTACAAAGAGTCTGTTTACTTTCTCCATCAGGAATTTATACACACTAGTAAGAGCCACTGAGTCTTCACTTCTCTACACTGAACAGTTCTATTGTTTTTTCCCTGTAAGCACATTTGCTCCAATGCCTTCCTCATCTTTGTGGCCCTTTGCTGGCCCTGTTCCAGCATGCCCATTTTCCCATTGTACTGAGCAGGCCAGAACTGGACATAAATTCAGATGGAGTGTCAGCAGTGCTGAGGATCACCTCCCTTGAGCTGCTGGCAATGCCTTGTCTGGCTGCAGGTCAGGAGGCTGCTGGTCTTTGCTGTGAGGGTGTGTTGTTGGCTCATGGTCAAACAGAAGCTCCAGAGCCTTTTCTTCAAGGGTGCTTTCAAACATGGTTGTCCTGCAGCCTGTGCTGCTTGTTGGGGCTGTTCCCCCCCAGGTGCAGGACTTGGCCATTCTGTTTGTTGAACTTCCCGAGGTTCCTGTCACCATGTTTCTACAGCCTATGAAGGTCCTGCAGAATGATAGCAGAGCCACTGGATGTTATCCACCACTCTGAACATCTCTGCACTGTCAGCAAAGTTTCTGAGAGCGTGCTCTGTTAAATTTCAAGATTTAACATTGTCATTAATGAAGAAGTTGAACAGTACTGATTTTCGTATTGATCCCATGGGCTTGGTTGAATGCCAGCGTCTGTCTAGCTGGTCTTTGTGCCACTACTCATGACCCTTAGAGCTTGACAGTGCAGCCAAGCTCTCTGTCCACTTTCCTAGTCTGCACCTCAAGATGTCAATGAGGTTGTTATGGAAGAAATTGTCAAAAGCCTTTTAAAGTCAAAGTAAATAAAACAATAGCATCTGCTGTGCCTTCTGAAAATAAGGGTCAGGCCAAAAATGTGTCACTGTCACTTTACAAGACTATGAAAGAACGACTTCTAATGTAGACTGAAATGAAGAAAAGAGTTGACTTGATAACTGTTTTAATGGAGGGTACTGTATATCTCCTAGGAATCACAAGAACATCTTTGGAAGACATGAAAAGAATGTAGCTGAAGTCTGAGAGTTGTGCTGGTTTTGTCTGGGATATAGTTATTTTCTTCATAATAGCTAGTATGGGGCTGTGTTTTTGATTTGTGCTGAAAACAGTGTTGCTAAAGCAGAGATGTTTTTGTTACTCCTCCTCACATCATCCCACCAGTGAGCTGGCTGGGGTGCACAAGAATCTTGGAGGACACACAGCCAAGACATCTAACCACAGCTGACCAAAGGGATGTCCCAGACCATATGACATCGTGTCCAGCTTATAAAGCTGGGGGAAGAAGAAAGAGGGGAATGTTCATAATGGCATTTGTCTTCCCATGGTAAACATTATACATAATGGAGCCCTGCTTTCATGAAGATGGCCTCACACCTGCCTGCTGATGGGATGTGGTGAATTAATTCCTTGTTTTTCTTTACTTGCACACATGGCTTTTGCTTTATCTGTTAAACCAATTTTTTCCTCAACCTGAATTTTCTCACTTTAACTCTTCTGATTCTCCCATCCCACAGGGGGAGAATGAGTAAACAGATGTGTGGTGCTTATTTACTGGCTGAGGTTAAAACCTGACAACAATGTATTTCACTCTTGCCTCATCTATCACGTCAGACAGAGGCACAGGAAGAGATGATCCTGTATGTTTATAAATGAGTTGTAACATTTTATTAAATAGACTAAGATCTGAAGCGATACATTATCTGTGTTCATGTTTCCAGCCAACTGCAAGCCTAAGAGCAACTAATATTCAATTACATCATAGTGAGCAAGAAGACACAACCTTGTATTTCAAGATTTAACATTATTTAATAGCAGTTGGTCCGATTTGCCAAAATCTTGCTGTCAGCCAAGTTTTCCTTTAAGAAATGGATATTCTAGTAAACTACAGCTTTAATGCAATGAAAAAAAAAAAAAAAAAAAAAAAAAAAAAAGGGCAAGTGTTGATTAGTAAAACAAGATAAACTGATCTTTCATGTGTGAAACAGGATTTTATATTTTATTTGAATAGATAATGTAAGCTCAGCCAGCTTTCTTCTTTAAGCAACTGTTTCTACTAATATTATTTGATATCAATAATGTTCCATTCATAAAAAAAAAATAGGGTAAGTCAGATGGTAAGCTTATACTGTATCACCAGAGAAATAAAGCAAAATGGAAGAACAAGTTTTACCTGTTTAGAGAAAACTCTTAATTTCCTAGGACATTAATGGAAGTTTATTTCTTCTGAGATGAGAAATCTTCCCCCTAAGTCAGAGATGATAAATAATATTTTCCTTTATGTTTAGAATCCTTTCTCTAATTATTATAGGATCAGAGTCTTTACACTTCAGAGATACTTCTTTGGGAAAGCCATAAATCTTACATGGACAAGATAAAATGCCCATTTTACTTATCCCAATTTCAAAATTACTCTATTACTCTTTCTTGGTCTTGCTAAGCAACTGTTTCATTTATATCTCCCTGTATGTTGAAGGTGCTTATCTGGTAACAGAAATGTTCTTGAACACTACAAAGAAAAAAAAAATGTTACACTGAACTTTGTTAATTTTGCATATGACTCTCAGGGCCTATGCTTATTTAGAAATTAGAGTGTTTTCTGCTTCCATATTGATAACACTATTTCAATATTTCAAGAGCTGAGAACTGCAGAGTGCAAAACAGTATGTCATTTATCACATACATTTTTATTTTTCTTTTCGTAGAAACTATTTATAAATTCAGCATTCTTTATGACTTAAATATGGTTTTCTCTCTCTCTTGCTTTACATGGAACTTGCTGTTTAAGGCCTTATAGACTGAGTGGACTATCCTGTTTGATTAATTCTTTGGTTTGGAACCTGTTTTTACAGCCATGTTGACATATTCCTTTTAGGTTTTTGAATCACAGTATTGTGAAACATTGAAAAATGATCAAAGCTTTTGATACATTATCTTTTTTTGTCTCAGACAATTTATTCCCTTTGAGAGTGTGTGTAGAAGTGCAATTGTTGGAGCTTTTAGCCTCTGCAGAGGATTTGAGAATGCATTTCTTCTCTATCTCTTTTGTATTTTACTACCTACATACACTACATAGCACTACTACACTTGTAGTGTAAGAAGGAACAATATGAACCTCAGCAGCCATCTTTTATTCTCAGCATTACAGTTGGGTCATAGTGATTTTTATTGTGGCCCATGCTGAGTTTGTGGTCAAGCCCGGGCAAATCCTCAAAGTGCCTTGCCTCAGTCATACACCATTCCCATTTAAATGCAACCAGTTTTAGTACATTTGCATTTCTTGCCATGATTTCCTTATACACAGGCAGTGGAGAATGCAGTTTGAACATTCATACTTTCTGGGGTTTATGCTACTATAAAAAAGGCATGGCATAAACTTCCCTTTCAGTTCCCCTCAGTCAGCTGAATCAGACCACTTCTCCCTGTGTTCTGTTGTGCAAAATTTCATCTTCATGTCTTTGGTACTTAGACATCTTTCCATACCTTTAATATTTTATCAGAAAAATTTGTTATTGCTGCCAGTATAGACTTCTGAGATGAGATTCTTGAAGACCTCTTCTGCTGTGTGAAATCCTCTACTGTATCCTGCCTGTCTTCCAGCTGCTGGTGCAGAAGTCCTGTAGTGCGTCTCAGATTCCATAAGTAACTGAAAGGGCACTCAATAGCAGTGATTAGGCATCTGAGACTTGTCTGAGTAACTTTTGGTAAGTTCTGGAGTTTCTTCTGAGGTCTTCTTAGCCAAAACAAGTTGTTACAGATGTTGTTTACTTTCAACACCCTAAAAATTCTCCCTGCCTATTATTATGGTAATTTTGCCTCCCCTACATGGACTTCAAACTTCTGCAAGTTCAGCTCCAGATGGGTAGACCGAAAGGACATTTTTTTCTGAGAAAGTTTCTATAACTGATCTTAATAAGAGGGTTGTACAACAGTTACTTCTGGGTATAGAAGAATAAAGAATTACATTTGGAGTTAAATTCTGGATTTTTGAAACCATTTTGCTCTTCAATATGGCATGGCTCCATGGGAGAAATCAGTTTACATCTTTGAAGTTTCAAGAGGTTTATTCTTGTGATGCCAGTTGGATCTCTCCATTTCAGTGCCTACAGTGAAGGAGGACTTGATTAGGATAAGCATTGCACATCCTGACAGAAGGATGCAAGAACTCTTTAACCCCATATTGGTCCACACAGAAGTGATTAGAATCAAAAGTGCCTTACCTTAACTTTGAAGACAGTGATTTTGTAGAAGTTAGACAACACATATGAGTCAGTTTCAGAACCGAAATTTCTGATCTTTTTATAACATGATTTGCATGTTGGGTGACTCAGAGAGTTAAAAGAAGATGTATCTTCTGTGGTTAAATACATCCTTGCAAACGACAGCATTCAGTCTAAATAGTCAAGGTTCATAGCTTTTCTCATGACACACAGTTATTAACTTGTTTGCTTGTCATGTTACATTGTTTATGTGAAGATTTTTATTAGTTCAGTCAGAATTAATCAGATGGCTATTTTACTCAGCTTCAGAAGTTTCTGTGCAGTCTCGTATTCTGCAACTGGTAGGCTTAGGACAAATAAATATTACACCAGTTTCCCCCCC